>CP125976.1:340290138-340389131 GCA_030063025.1 Avena longiglumis | reverse complement strand
GTGACCTCTTCAACAAGCTTCAAGCGCTTAGTCAAGGGACAAAGACCGTGGAAGAGTACTTCAAACAAATGGAGCTCAACATGATCCGTGCCAACATCGAAGAGCGATATGAACAAACAATGGCACGCTTCCTCAATGGCTTGAACCATCCCATCAAGCGTATCACCGAGTTCCAAAAGTACAACAACATGGTTGAGCTTGTGCACATCGCATCAAGGCGGCGCCAAGTGCAAGAGGACATCAAGTACAACAAACCAAAGATGTACTTCACCTTCAAGCAAGCGTCAACCACTACTCCAACAACTCCAAGTGGAAGCTCCTCAAGTACAACCAAGCTTCCTTTCAAGCCAACTCTCCCTCAAGGAAAACAGCCCCCAAGTGGCAAACACACAAGGGATGATCAACCTTTCACCGGTGAATGCTACAAGTGTGGAGGCAAAGGGCACAAATCGAATGCATGTGTAAACAAGAAATTTTTGTTCATCCATGACAACGGCGATGAAGAATACTTGAGTGAAGAAGAGTTTGATGCAAGGGTCAAGGAAGCCATGGCAAGGCAACATTTGGAAGAGGACCAAGAACTTCTTGTGTGTGAGCATGACGCAAGTCCATCGCTTGTGGTCACAAGGGTCTTGACTACCCAAGCCAATGAAAATGAAGACCAACGCTCGAACATCTTCCAAACTCGTGCCGGCATCGATGGAAAGTCCATCAAAGTTGTCATCGATGGAGGGAGTTTCCACAACCTTGCAAGTACGGAATTGTGTGAGAAACTCAACCTCACCCTACTCCCGCATAAACACCCCTACCATATCCAATGGCTAAGTGACCAAGGATCCGTCAAGATCAAGCACACCGTCTCGGTGACGTTCTCCATTGGGCACTACAAGGACACGGTCGAGTGTGACGTGGTCCCAATGACGGTTTGCCATATGTTGCTCGGAAGGCCGTGGCAATATGACAAGCGTGCTTTGCATAATGGTCACTCAAATACTTACACCTTCAAATGGTTTGATAAAACTTGTGTGTTGCAACCAATGACTCCTAGCCAAATAATTGCGGACAATGCAAAGGCTTTAGCGAGGGCGCAATACGCAAAAACACCTTGTGAGAAGAGTGGTGAGCGAGAGAACCACGCCATAGTGAGTGAGAGCTACAAGCCAAACTCGAGTGGAAAAATTAAGAGTGTTCTTCTTGCCACCAAAAGTGAGATGAGAGAAGTGCGGAACAACCCATCCATCTTGCACTATGTCCTTGTATGCAAGGGACTAGCGCAAGGAACTAACGACTTGACAAATGTTCCTCCTTCTTTGATGGCTGTTTTGCTGGAATTCCAAGATGTTTTTCCCGACGAGCTTCCTTATGGCCTTCCTCCTCTTCGTGGAATAGAACACCGCATCGACCTCATACCCGGCGCACCACTCCCAAACCGCACCGCGTATCGCACGAACCCGGAAGAGACAAAGGAGATCGAGCGTCAAATCAACCAACTCGTCTCCAAAGGTTTTATCCAAGTAAGCACTAGCCCAAGCGCGGTTCCCGTGATCCTAGTCCCAAAAACGGATGATACGTTGCGGTTATGCATGGACTGCCGTCCAATCAATGCTATCACCATGTGTTATCGACATCCTATACCGCGTCTTGATGACATGCTTGATGAGTTATGTGGAGCCACTATATTTTCCAAAATTGATCTTCGTAGTGGTTACCATCAAATTCGCATGGCTAAAGGTGATGAGTGGAAAACCGCCTTCAAGACCAAGCTTGGTCTCTATGAATGGTTGGTTATGCCCTTTGGCTTATCCAATGCCCCATCTACCTTCATGCGCCTCATGAACCATATTTTGCGATCTCTCATTGGAAAGAGTGTAGTTGTTTACTTTGATGACATCCTTGTCTATAGCAAGTCACTAGAGGAGCATGTTACTCATGTTAAGGAGGTCCTTCAAATCCTTCGTCATGAAAAGCTTTATGCTAATCTCCCAAAGTGCACTTTTGCAAAAGACAAGCTGATTTTCCTTGGTTTTGTTGTGTCTTCTAATGGCATAGAAGTGGATGTCTCAAAAGTCAAGGACATACGAGATTGGCCCATCCCAACAAATGTTAGTGAACTTCATAGTTTTAATGGGTTAGCTGGCTTTTACCGTCGCTTTGTGAAAGATTTTTCTACAATTGCTTGCCCCCTCAACGAATTGACCAAGAAAAATGTCACGTTCGTTTGGGGAAAAGCACAACAAAAGGCTTTTGATGAGCTCAAAAAGAGGCTCACGGAAGCACCACTTCTTGCATTGCCGGATTTCACAAAAACATTTGAGATTGAATGTGACGCTAGTGGTATTGGCATTGGGGGCGTCCTTATGCAAAATGGGCGTCCTATTGCTTACCATAGTGAGAAACTTGATGGTGCCAGCCTCAATTATCCTATTTATGACAAAGAACTTTTGCCTTGGTTCGAGTTCTTCAAGTGTGGCAACACTATCTTTGGCCCAAAGAATTTATCATCCATTCCGACCATGAGTCGTTGAAGTATCTTAAGGGCCAAGCCAACTTGAGTAAAAGACACGCAAAATGGGTTGAGTTTATGGAGTCTTTTCCTTACATTGTCAAATACAAGAAGGGCAAAGAAAATGTGGTAGCGGACGCCTTGTCTCGCAAACACACAAGCCTTCTTACACGACTCGAAGTCAATGTCTTGGGTCTTGATGACATCAAATCTTTGTACGCGTCCGACCCTTTCTTTGGACCAATATTTGCACAATGTTCCGTAGACAAAGGGATTGATGATTTCTATTTGCATAAGGGTTTTCTTTTCAAACAAAACAAGCTTTGCATTCCGAAATCGTCTCTCCAAATTTTGCTTCTTCAAGAGTCCCATGGTGGAGGCCTTATGGGCCACTTTGGCCGTGACAAGACATACGACATGCTCTCCACTCACTACTTTTGGCCAAAGATGAAGCGCGACGTGGAGCGCCACGTCCAACGATGCACTACATGTATCCAAGCTAAGTCTAAGTCCAACCCTTTTGGTCTTTATATGCCATTGCCTATTCCTCATGCACCTTGGTCGGACATTAGCATGGACTTTGTGTTAGGCTTGCCTAGATCTAAGCATGGTCATGATTCCATTTTGTAGTAGTAGATCGTTTTTCCAAATGGCACATTTCATTCCGTTCCATAAGACCGATGATGCTTCACATGTAGCAAATTTGTTTTTGGAAATAATTCGGCTACGGTGTGCCAAGGACAATAGTCTCCGACATGACGTAAAATTCATGAGCTACTCGGAAGACACTCATGGCCAAGCTCGGCATCAAGCTCCTCTTCTCGTCGCCTCGCATCCTCAAACCGATGGACAAACCGGGTTGTCGAAGTCTTGGCACACTCCTCGGGTGTTGATAAAGAAGAACCTTAAAGGCGGGAGGAATGCATCCCACACGCCGAGTTACAACCGCCAAGCACGCCACCACCATGAGGAGCCGTTCATGATCGTCTACGACGGAGCCTCTCACGCTCGATATCCTTCCACTCCCACTTCATGAACGTGCCAATATGGACGTTGCCAAGCGCCCACACAATGAAGAAACTCCATGATGACACACGAGCTACTATCGAGCAACAAGTCCTTCGCCACATCAAGGCTAAACAAGAATAAGAAAGAGATAATCTTCCAAGAGGCGACCTTGTGTGGATACACTTAAGTAAAGACCGCTTCCCCAAGGACGCGACTCAAGCTAAAGCCTAGAGGAGATGGACCATTCAAAGTGCTCAACCGAATCAACAACAATGCTTATGTCATCGATATCCCAACTTCCAAGTATCTTGTGAGCTCGACATTCAATGTAAAGGACCTCTCAACCTACCATGGAGAAGAGGAAGCCGAGCCGGTTGAAGAGGCGAGGGCGACTCTTTCCCAAGGGGGAGATGCAGCCCATCCTCGACCGCTTCTACATCTACCCCCACAAGCTCCCCAAGTGGACCCATGACTGCCTTGAGCCAAACTCCTTCAAGCTAAGGTGAACTCGCTCCTCTCCATGTGTGACTTCAATACACCCTTGGATGGCTTGCTACTTCATACCCATACCTTGTGCATCATCAGTGCGAAGAGAAGAACCACAGGAGGAGGAGCACCGAAGAAGAGACCAAATGCTCTGTCGCCCGGTACTACGGACTGCGGCCGGTACTCAGCTTGGCGGTACCGCCAAATGCTACCGCCAACGACAGAAGGTCCCCGAGCTGCCCAAATGCTCTCTGTCACCAGCGGCACTACCGCCCCTAGATCCGGTACTACTGCTCTGATTACCGCCACGGCTACCGCCAATGAAGGAAGGCCCCAAAGAAGCCCGGGCGACAAGCGGTACTACGGTCCAGAACCAGTACTACCGCATGACCGTACTACCGGTCCCACCAAGGGTACTACCGCTTGAGCCGAACTTTACGTGATATTTGTTGACGCCTTGTAACCCTCTCCATATTTCGCTATTTATCCCCAAACTACCCCTGTTTTTGTGGCTGGACTATATATAGCCCCCCACCATCCATTGTGAACCCTAGACTTGGATAATAATAGATATTAAGGAAACCCTTTGAGGACTTATATCTATTGGTCTCATGCTCCTACCAAGGAGCACCGGATTATCCACCCCCCCTCTTGGATCTTGCTTAAGTGCGTTCAAGTTGTACAAGTCCTTGGGTTCTCGGTGTCTCGCCCCCAAGTCGTCAAGATCTCACCAAGCACCTCATCCCCAGTTGTTGGCGTGGAGAGCGAGCTTCGCCCAACACCGATCCTAGGGATTATGTTGGACCGGTTGCCACCGGCGTGAGGAGTAGGCGTGTATCGTGTTTTGGTGTGTGTGTGTTCGTGGTTTTTCATCGCTTTCCTCGATTTCATCCCTCGACCACCTCGTTCCCCTTGTTTCTCGTGGAATTCGTGAAAGATCGGGCCAACCCCAGGGTCACCCCCTTAACAAGAGCGGTACTACCGGACCAAGCGGTACTACCGGTCCCATGTCCGGTACTAGCGCTCCTGGCAGTGCCTGCGCGCACTAGTTGGGCCACAGCCCATGTATCCCCCTTTACTTACCAAACCCTAGTTTTATCCCCAAACTACCCTTGTTTAGTGGTTGGCCTATAAATAGAGCCTCCACCCCTCATGTATCCCTTAGGCATAGATGATAGACTAAAGAAAACCCCCATTGTGGAATCTCTAGTTTTGCCTCATCCCCTTTACCAAGGGGACCGACTATCGTCACCAACCTCGATTGGACTTTGCATCACGCATCCATCGTTGAACAAGGCCTTGGGTTCTCGGTTTCTCACCCCCAAGTCGTCAAGACCCTCCTCAAGGTGTTCTTCCCTCTCCGATGTGGATTTGAGGGAGCACGTTGACCGATCTTTCCTTGCGAGGATTGTACCGGACCGGTGGCCGCCGTTCGGGAGCAATCGGCCTTGTATCGTGTGAGTTTTGCGTGTGTTCATCGTGTTCTTCGCGAGGTGTGTGTTCGCTTCCGCTACCTTCTCCCTTTCCCCTCGCTTTCCCATCGATTTGACCACGAGATCCATGAAGATCGGGCACCCAAGAGGTTAACCCCTCCATCAATTAATCTCATGAAAGTGCTAGGTGCATTAGTTAAACCAAACGACATTACTAACCACTCATATAAGCCGAACTTAGTTTTAAATGTTGTTTTCCATTCATCACCTAATTTCATACGAATCTAGTGGTAACCACTATGCAAATCAACTTTACAAAACATGGTAGAGCCACTCAATTCATCAAGCATGTCATCTAAACGTGGAATAGGATAACGATATCTAATAGTAATATTATTGATAGCTCTACAATCAGTACACATGCGCGAACAACCATCTTTCTTAGGTACCAAAATAATAGGAACAATACAAGGGCTAAGGGACTCACGAATATGATCTCTGTCGAGTAGTTCCTGAATTTGACGTTGTATCTCCTTTGTCTCCTCTTGATTTGATGTGGACATCCCTACTATTTATACAACCGTTGTACCTACAGCAACACACATACAAGGACCCATCACAAGATCTCGTGCCAAACAACTTAACTATCAGGTACTTTCGTTTCTTGGAACTATTCCTCACATACATGAGAATATGATGCTGCCTAAATCAGATATATTTCTTACTCTTAGGAATGATGGACCAAGCATGGATGAGAGGGACAAGCATTGGAGCATGGCCATGCATGGAGATGGCAGCAAGCATGTGATGATCCAAGAGAAGGCCACGGATGAAGATTTCAGAACTTTGAGGCCACCATAATGAAGAAAGAAGGCTTGGACGAAATATTCAAGATCAATACTTTATGAATTTGTCCATAGCTTAATATGGTGCTGCGACACCTTTATTTTGGCCAGGCCCATGTAATTTTCAGGATTTTAATTAGCCACTTTTTAGAGTTGATTTGAGGGAAAAGGACTTTTAGGGTTGGATTCCACCACTTCCATGGCTGGCGAAACCCCACCTTTTCGCCATAAACGCCCCATACCGAACCTCTAGACTCGGATTTTGTTTAGACATTAAGTTAGCCATCATAGCAACTTCGCCAAGGTTCGTCATGAGAGGCCTCTTGTGCCAGCGCCTATTCGGGATCCCACCTCTTCAATAAAGCTTTCCTCTTAATCCGCAATATCTTGATTGCAATATTGGTTCTTACTTGTTCTCGATTTGGTAGGAATTAAGACCCTCGTGAAATTTGTGATCATGTTCACGCATGATCGGTAACCTCCAGGAGATTGGCCTAGCGATTGCATTGGCGCTCGTGCTCGCACGTGTAGTCAGATCGTCAAGCCCGAACTCCACCAAATCGAATATCGCCATCTTATCGAAAGATCGGACACCTTTGCCCTATCAAGTGGTATCAGATTTCAGGTTGCTCGGTGAGATTTTACTGTTTTCGTAGATTAGATCTGTTTTTACCTATAAACCCACGAAAAATCCAAAAACACAATTAGAGTTTAGATCCATCCCATAACCAATCTACGCCTCGCATTATCTTTTCAGTTTTTGGATTGTTGAATTTGTGTCTACCTCGTCGCGTCGAGTTGCTGGTCTTAGTGTCTCGTCCCTTAGAGTTTCGAGTTCTGATCATAGTAGTCACCGCCACACTCGCCGATCATCGCCACCATATTCCGACACCATATTCCGCCACCATATTCTGCCGCCATATTCTGCCACCATAAACCCTAATACTCCGCCACCTACCGTGACACAGATCCGATTAGTTTCCTGCCGTGGTACGAGTCCGAGTAGTTCCTTCTTTGTTGTTTCCGTGTTAAGCTAAAGTCCGTGTCGAGTTAAGAGTCCGGTCGTAAGTCCAGAAGGAGAGCAAAAAAAAAATTTATAGCCGTGGTCGTAAGTCCGTGTCGTAAGCTAAAGTCTGGAACCGCCTCCGAAAAATTTTTCTGGCTATACTGCTTTTCGACCCCGGGGATCACTTTTCTCCATCGGCCATTATAGCGATATTTTTTTGGCGTCTGCGCGCATTTCGGGGCAAAATAAAAAAAAAATCGATTTTTTTTTGGGGCTAACCTCTTTTTAGACCCCGTAGATCAGTTCTAGACACTCGCCATCATAGTGATTTTTCACCTCTCGGTTCGCTTTTCAGGGTACCATATCATCATACATTGCTTGTTGTGTCGCGTCGTGACATCGTTGGTGATCTAGGCTCGCGTCTCTAGTACGGTCTAGCCTAGGACCAACACAGTACCGTCGTTGAGCATTCTTTCAACTTTTGCATTCTTGTTTTGATAATTGCTAACCCCTTTGCTAAGCCTTCCCGAGCTCCGAGATACTCTCCACGTGCGGTGTTTGACTCTGGTAATCGCTTGGTTCAATCTCTGGACCCATCGATCCTCGTGGTTGCACATCGCCTTTTCCTGCTGTTTGGTAAGAACTTGTAAGAGCTTCGTATATTGCTTGACGGATTCTGCGTGACTTCCACCATATTTCCGTACTATATACATGCTTTTAAGGACTAACCATGACAGATACTAGCGAACCCCGCCACAATGACGAGCGAGGAACTACATGCCCACTTCTCCGCTCTCTTGGTCGATCAGCGAAGACGTGGATACGCCTCGGGGAGTTTGACACCAAGCTCACCAACGCCGTGGACAAGATCGATGGACTCGAAATCCTTCAACGCCAAGCAGCGTTCGGTTCAAGGAGCTTTTGAACCGATTGCCCGCACTGCGGCACCGCACATGGCGCGCGGCGCATTCCGATCCTGGTGACTGCTAGTTGGTGCCGCACCGGCTATTCTTTGCTGCGACGCTCCTCAGACTTCCGCCGCTGCTGCTGCTGCGACATTGGGGACATTATCAAATGAACCTCTTTGCAGACAATTGCATAACATTGAGTATTGGTTACATCTAGTTCAGCAATATCAATTTTATTTGCAAGCATACATGGACTCTTCAAACGAATTTCAGTAGCATGTGTAGAATCAGATTTAGTGTTCTTTGGTGGTACAAAATCTGCAGCAACAATCTGATTCTCACTTTTATTTTTCTCCTTAGTTTTAGCTCTACTAGCTCTAGCAAGATCATCTTTTAAAATCTGTTCAGGAGTCATAGGTTTTAGACCAATTTTCTTTCCATCATGCATAAGAGAATAGTGATTAGTTTTGCCATATGAACAGATTTTCTATCAAATTGCCATGGTCTACCAAGTAACAAAGAACAAGCTTGCATAGGCACAACATCACAATCAACAAAATCAGAATATGTACCAATAGTAAAATGCACGCGTACCGTTCTTGTTACCTTGATCTTGCGAGAACTCTCAAACCATTGGATGTAATATGAATGTGTGCGTTGTCTTGTTGGAAGTGCAAGCTTCTCTACCATGTCAACACTAGCCAGATGGTTACAACTCCCTCCATCAATGATGATCCGTATAGCTCTTTCCTTGATAACACCACGTGTTTGGAACAGGTTGTGGCGTTGATCTTGCTCAGATTTGCTCAATTGCACACTCAACACACGTTGTGTAATTAAGCTCTTGTATTGATCAGCAGCTTCAGCTCCCATTACCTCTGTCTCTTCATCAGAAGCACACTTGTCTCCATCTCGAGCAGAAATAAGGGCTAATGTATCTTCATCAAAGTCACTCGCTGAATCGTATTGACCATCATCACGCACCATCATAACACGTTGTGCTGTGCACTGTCGCTCAATATGACCAAAACCCCAGCACTTGCGGCATTGTATATCCTTTGTTTTACCCGTGGAAGCCATAGAAGATGCGCTACGAGCAGGAGTATTGGATGACGGTGGAGGAGTATTTGAAATCTTGTAGTGGCATTGGATGTGGTAGTAGCTGGTGGAGAATCACGAGAAGGAGGTCTTGATTGTCGATGTCCAAGTGGATGTGCGACCTCTGAATTATTATTAGTCCTCCTCCATGGTGTTTGGCGATCCTGCACTTCACGTTCATCTTTGCAAGCAAGATGAAACAAACGAGTGATAGAATTATATTCCTTATAATCTAATATGTGCTGAATGTCCTTGTTTAATCCACCAAAGAAACGTGCAAGCATTTGTTCAGTAGATTCAACAAGACCACACCGAACCATCCCCGTCTGCAATTCCTGATAATACTCTACTACAGAATTTTTTCCCTTGCTCTAAACGTGTCAGATTCTTTAGTAAATCACGTTGATAAGTGGGAGGTATAAAACGAACACGCATAGCAGTTTTTAAAGCAGTCCAAGTACTAGGAATAGTAGTAGGATTTAAACGACAATACTCAGACCACCAAAGGGAAGCAAATTTAGTAAATTCACATGTAGCAGCACTAATACGCAGATTCTCAGGATATTTTAAACCTGCAAAACGTTGTTCTACTTCCATATCCCATGTAAGATATTCATCAGGATTATATTTTGTTATGGGGTAACCCTGGGGTTGGCCCGATCTTTCATGAATTCCACGAGAAACGAGGGGAAAGCGGTGGTCGGAGGATGAAATCGAGGAGGGAGATGAAAACCACGAACACACGCACGCCAAAACACGATACATGCCTACTCCTCACGCCGGTGGCAACCGGTCCAACATAATCCCTAGGATCGGTGTTGGGCGAAGCTCGCTCTCCACGCCAACAACGGGGGATGAGGTTCTTGGTGAGATCTTGACGACTTGGGGGCGAGAAACCGAGAACCCAAGGCCTTGTACAACTTGAACGCGCTAGGCAAGATCCAAGAGGGGGGTGGATAATCCGGTGCTCCTTGGTAGGAGCATGAGACCAATAGATATAAGTCCTCAAAGGGTTTCCTTAATATCTATTATCATCCAAGTCTAGGGTTTACAATGGAGGGTGGGGGCTATATAGTCCACCACAAAAGGGGTAGTTTAGACGAAAAGGTAAATTATAGGTAGGGTTACAAGGCAGGGCCGAACTTAGGCGTTCAGGATCGATCGAGCCGGTAGTACGGCCGGTCCGGTGGTGTAACCTGTAGTAATGGCTTCGGAGCGGTAATGCTGAGGGCCCTAGAGCTTCCGTCGGGCCTATGGCGGCGATGGAGAGGCGGTAGTACTTGTCCGTGTCCGGTTGCTAGGCAGTAGTACCTCTTGCGTCTGGGCGTGGGTGGTGCTTCTGGGCGTCCGGTAGGCTGGGGCCTGATGCTAAGCGGTAGTACCGGTCGGCTCAACCGGTAGTACCGCTTGCATCTGGCAGCGACTGGTTACTTTCCCTCCGTTCCTTGGGTCCTTCTCTTCGTACCTGATGATGCACAGTGTATGCGTATGAAGTAGCAAGCCATCCAAGGGTGTGTCTAAGTCACACAAGGAGAGGAGCGAGTTCACCTTAGCTTGAAGGAGTTTGGCTCGGGCGAGTCATGGGTCCACTTGGGAGCTCGTGGGAGTAGATGTAGTAGCGGTCGTGGGGCTGCATCAGCTCCCCTTGGGAAAGAGTCCTCGACTCTTCAACCGTCAACTTCCTCTTCGCCATGGTAGGGTGAGAGGTCCTTGACATTGAATGTCGAGCTCACAAGATACTTGATGTTGGTATATCGATGGCGAGGCGTTGTTGTTGATCCGCTTTAGCACCTTGAATGGTCCATCGCCTCTTGGCTTTAACTTGAGTCCGTTCCTTGGGGAAGCGGTCTTTACTCAAGTGTATCCACACAAGGTCACCCTCAAAGATCATCTCTTTCTTGGTCTTGTTTAGCCTTGATGCTTGGCGAAGGACTTGTTGCTCGATAGTAGCTCGTGTGTCTTCATGGAGTTTCTTCATTGTTTGGGCACGCTTGACAACGTCCATATTGGCACGTTCATGAAGTGGAAGTGGAAGGATATCGAGCGCGGTGAGAGGCTCGAAGCCATAGACGATCATGAACGGGCTCCTCATGGTGGTGGAGTGCTTGGCGCGGTTGTAGGCGAACTCGGCGTGTGGAATACATTCCTCCCAATCTTTAAGGTTCTTCTTTATCAACACCCGGAGGAGTGTGCCAAGACTTCGATTGACGACCTCGGTTTGTCCATCGGTTTGAGGGTGCAACGCGGACGAGAAGAGGAGCTTGATGCCGAGCTTGGCCATGAGAGTCTTCCAGAAGTAGCTCATGAATTTTACGTCGCGGTCGGAGACGATTATTCTAGGCACACCGTGTAGCCGAATTATTTCCCTAAAAAACAAATTGGCTGCATGTGAAGCATCATCGGTCTTATGGCACGGAATGAAATGTGTCATTTTAGAAAAGCGATCCACGACTACAAATATGGAATCATGACCATGTTTAGATCTAGGCAAGCCTAACACAAAGTCCATGCTAATGTCCGACCAAGGTGCATGAGGAATAGGCAATGGCATGCCAAAGGGGTTGGACTTAGACTTAGCTTGGAGACATGTAGTGCATCGTTGAACGTGGCACTCCACGTCGCGCTTCATTTGGATCAAACCTTTGGAGACGAGTTGGTTGATTTGATGTTCGATCTCCTTCGTCTCTTCCGGGTTCGTGCAATACGCAGCGCGGTTTGGGAGTGGTGCGCCGGGTATGAGGTCGATGCGGTGCTCTATCCCACGAAGAGGAGGAAGGCCATGAGGAAGCTCTTCTGGAAATACATCTTGGAATTCCTGCAAAATAGCCATCAAAGAAGGAGGAACATTTGTCAAGTCGTTAGTTCCTTGCGCTAGTCCCTTGCATACAAGGACATAGTGCAAGATGGATGGGTTGTTCCGCACTTCTCTCATCTCACTTTTGGTGGCAAGAAGAACACTCTTAGTTTTTCCACTCGAGTTTGGCTTGTAGCTCTCACTCACTATGGTGTGGTTCTCTCGCTCACCACTCTTCTCACAAGGTGTTTTTGCGTCCTCGCTAAAGCCTTTGCATTGTCCGCAATTATTTGGCTAGGAGTCATTGGTTGCAACACACAAGTTTTATCAAGCCATTTGAAGGTGTAAGTGTTTGAGTGACCATTATGCAAAGCACTCTTGTCATATTGCCACGGTCTTCCGAGCAACATGTGACAAACCGTCATTGGGACCACGTCACATTCCACCGTGTCCTTGTAGTGCCCAATGGAGAACGTCACCGAGACGGTGTGCTTGATCTTGACGGATCCTTGGTCACTTAGCCATTGGATATGGTAGGGGTGTTTATGCGGATGGAGGGTGAGGTTGAGTTTCTCACACAATCCCGTGCTTGCAAGGTTGTGGCAACTCCCTCCATCGATGACAACTTTGATGGACTTCCCATTGATGCCGTCACGAGTTTGGAAGATGTTCGATCGTTGGTCTTCATTTTCATTGACTTGGGTAGTCAAGACCCTTGTGACCACAAGCGATGGACTTGCGTCATGCTCACACACGAGAAGTTCTTGGTCCTCTTCCAAATGTTGCCTTGCCATGGCTTCCTTGACCCTTGCATCAAACTTGTCTTCACTCAAGTATTCTTCATCGCCGTTGTCATGGATGAAAAAAAATTTCTTGTTCCCACATGCATTCGACTTGTGCCCTTTGCCTCTGCACTTGTAACATTCACCATTGAATGGTTGATCATCCCTTGTGTTTTTGCCACTTGGGGGCTATTTTCCTTGAGGGAGAGTTGGCTTGAAGGGAAGCTTGGTGGTACTTGAGGGGCTTCCACTTGGTGTTGTTGGAGTAGTGGTTGGTGCTTGCTTGAAGGTGAAGTACGTCTTTGGCCTGTTGTACTTGATGTCCTCTTGCACTTGACGCTCGGCTTTTGATGCAATGTGCACAAGCTCAACCATGTTGTTGTACTTTTGGAACTCGGTGATGCGCTTGATGGGATGGTTCAAGCCATTGAGGAAACGTGCCATTGTTTGCTCATCTCGCTCTTCAATGTTGGCACGGATCATGTTGAGCTCCATTTGCTTGAAGTAGTATTCCACGGTCTTTGTCCCTTGACTAAGCGTTTGAAGCTTGTTGAAGAGGTCACGCGTATAGTGGGAAGGAACAAAGCGGGATATCATATGAGCCTTCATATCTTGCCAAGTTGCGATTGGAGGCTCTTCTTTTGCTTCGCGAGCGAGTTGGACTTGTTCCCACCAAAGGTTGGCATACTCATCAAACTCGAGGGATGCCATGGCCACCATTTTCTCATTGCTATAGTTGTGCATGCGGAAGATCTTGTCGATCTTGAGTTCCCAAGAGAGATATTCCTCGGGCTCATTGGAACCGGTGAACTTTGGCATGGTGAATTTGAGCTTGCCGAAAGTATCTTCTCCATTGCGGTTCCGGTTGCGGCGGTTGCCATGATTTTGGCGGTCATCGTCATCATCCGAGCTCTCATGTCTTGCTTGGTGATTGTTGCGTTGCTCTTGCGGTTGTTGAGGTGCCGCGTTTGGTGGTGGAACTTGTTGTTGACGACGAGCTTGGGGAGCTTGCTTGATGTAGCCCGACCTACGGTCGTTACCACATCTTGGTCTCCAACTTACGCCAAGTCGTCATGGACTCCAAGGTGAATCCGTTCCTCTATGCGAGCCCCCTTCCTACCCTATGGAATGGTATGCTACTTCATACTCCGTCACATATGCATGATAGGTTCACACCGACCAGTACGGAGACAAGGGAGGAAGCCCGGAACATCAAGCCCGACAAGACGGAGGCTTGGAAGAGGAGACGGAAGAAGACAGGTTGGCTGCCGGTCCAAGCGGTACTACGGTCGTCGGAACGGTACTACCGGTCGTGATACTCCCCTGCTACCGCCTTTCTGAAGCTGCGCCATCACCACTGGATGCCCAAGATGGCTTGCGGTACTACCGGATACCGAGGCGGTACTACGGTGATGACCGGTACTACGGTCTAGGTCGGTACTACGGTCATGTATGCTCTTGGCACTGTTGGGCCTGACCCATGTATTCCCCTTACTTACCTATTCGCCTAGTTTATCCTCAAACTACCCTTGTTTATGTGGTTGGCCTATAAATAGAGCCCCCACCCCTCATGTATCCCTTAGGCATAGATGATAGACTAAAGACAACCCCCATTGTGGAATCTCTAGTTTTGCCTCATCCCCTTTACCAAGGGGACCGACTATCGTCACCAACCTCGATTGGACTTTGCATCACGCATCCATCGTTGAACAAGGCCTTGGAGTTCGGTGTCTCGTCTCCAAGTTATCAAGACCCTCCCCAAGGTGTTCTTCCCTCTCCGATGTGGATTTGAGGGAGCACGTTGACCGATCTTTCCTTGCGAGGACTCTATCGGACCGGTGGCCGTCGTTCGGGAGCAATCGGCCTTGTACGTGTGAGTTTTGCGTGTGTTCATCGTGTTCTTCGCGAGGTGTGTGTTCGCTTCCGCTACCTTCTCCCTTTCCCCTCGCTTTCCCATCGATTTGACCACGAGATCCGTGAAGATCGGGCCACCCAAGAGGTTAACCCCTCCATCATCTGGTATCGGACTTTTTGGTTGCCCGCAGTTTCTCATCGATTTGGTTTTTTCCCCATAAATTCGAAAATTTCACAAAAACAGCCCCAATTCGTGTTTTGGATCGATTTGTGATTTGAGTGAGTTTTGGTAGGTTTTGATCCGTGGATTACTTGCTAAACTTGTTGATCTACCTTCCTTTGCGTTCCCATGGCCTAATTCCTTGATTTCCCCCTTCGATTTGGTGCTTTTCTTGAAGATTTTCCGTCCAAATCACCCCAAAATCGCGAAAAAGCGTCAAATCTGGGCGTCCCAGGTCCAAGCGGTACTACCGGGTCCAAAATCCGGTACTACCGCAGTTAACCGGTACTACCGGGCTCAAAAATCTGGTACTACCGCCCTATACTGGTCAAAAACAGCAGGTTCTAGATTTCAGCCTCTCACCGTTTTGAGCATAACTTTTGCATCCGAACTCGGATTTTGGTGTTCTTTAGCTCGTTTCGAAGAGGAGAAGGAGCTCTACATCATCATCCACGTTGTTCATTCTATCTACTCCATCCAAATTCCGTGAGTAAGGCGGAATTCAACAATAAAGGGTGAAGATCGTCGACGAAAGGTATAAACATTCCGCGACTTCTCCCTACTTGCATTCCTTTGTGAACCCCACTATCTTTGCAAGCAACAAACACCTATTGAGACTAGTTCCTCTTATGATTGCTTGGGCTATGCACATTTGATACCTTGTATATTCCGAGCAAACGTTGTGAGCGCTATCTCATATAGTTATCTTGTATAGTTGTTGGCACAAGGAAGAGGCAAGTGAAAAGAAAAATAAATAAAAAGAAAAAGAGTGATACAAAAAGAGAAAAAAATAGAAAAAGAAAAAGAAAAAGAAAGAAATATACATGTGCCTCATAGAATAGGAAGCGCAAGCTCGATGAATATCATATAGGTGGTACTTATTGTGCATATCTTGTAGCCCACCAATTTTATGCAATCGAACTAGCGTCTCTCCTTGTACTTGTGTGACATGAGCTTATAGTCTTCGCTAGGTAATCATTTGGTTCTTAGCTCACTTTCTCCGTCACACAAGTCCCATTTATCCCAACGTGTGTGTTTCCTTGTACATATTTCCTATCTTGTGGATTAACTTGTTTGCTTTGTGATCATTGTGGTTCTTTACTTGCCATTACAACATCTTGATTTCGGATTGGTTCTTGACATGCCACTTTCCATACCTATCCACCATAGGCCTTGTGTGTGTGTGTTTTTTGGTTCGTAGTTGGTTTTGGTGTTCCGCGTGAACTTCACTTTGCTTGGTTTATTGCTCTCAAGTGTGGCCACTTGTACGATACGATCTTCCAAGGTAAAGTAAGGTTTGACGTTGTATCCCTAACTCCCACTACCACTTCCATATACACCGCTTGGTCTTGTGCATCATGTCTAGGGACTCCAGAACCGAGGATGATAGCTATGAAGAATCCATGATGAGCCACCATGACTACGACTCCACAAGTATAGAGGACATGACAGAGCACAACACCGACAATGGCTCCGCACGCTTTGAGGACCCAGAGCACTACACCTACGACGACTCCACATGCATGGAAGACATGGAGCTCTACGTCGACAATGGCTCCTCATGCATGGATCCTATGGAGCACTACATCGACAATGGCTCCACATGCTTGGGTGATATGGAGTACTACACCAACAATTACTCCCCAAGAATGGATGACTTCGAGTGCGACATCGACGACGCCTCGCCGAGCATGGAGGACACGGAGAACTTCATCGAATTTGATGGATCCTCCACGAGCCATGAAGAATTCCTCCACCGCGTGGAGATGGAAGCCTACTACGCCAAGCAAGAGGAGGCGCATCATCAAGAATCCATGACCTTCAAGGCCAAGCGTGCCACACCAAAGGGCACAACCTACTTCGATGACCATCTCCAAGGCGACAAGTGCCACCACCTAGATGGCGTCAAGCGCCACCATCTCCAAGACGCCAAGCTCCATCACCTCCAAGGCGTCAAGCTCCACCATCTCCAAGGCGCCAAGCTACATCACCTCCAAGCCGCCAAGCTCCAACTCCTATCCAAACAAGAGTGGCGTCGAAACATCATATACATCAAGAGGCGCCAAGAAACAAGACTCTTCATCGACAAACATCCTCTCATGAGCATCGCCACCATAAAGAGGATACAAGACATCGTCAAAGGCATCTTTGCCATAAAGACGAAGAATTCATGATGAGCACCAACCATAATGCTCAAGCAAGCTCAAGAAGGCAACACAAGCACAAGAAGAGTGCCAAGGCAAGTGATCATCGTCGCGAGTGTCATGTGGACGACCAAGTGCGCCACCTACATCAACCATCGGCAAGGCACGCCAATGACCTCCGTCGACACCATCATAGGGCACCTTCAACTACTCGTGCTACCACCAAAATGGCACCAAGAGCAAGCCTTCGTCCACGCCATCTAGCTTCAATGCCTACGCTTGACTTCCACAACCTCGCCAACGAGGAAAATGTAGACCTCTACTTCGCCTAGTTGGATAGCATGAGCCTACCTCCACCACTACTACGCGATGGCCACGAGACGGTCGAGCATGGGATTTTCCCTTCGACCGTGGAGGAGAGAAATGATGCCCATCTTATGGCATCCAACCTTGGAGGCGACAAGGTCAAGAATGGTGAGCATTGGATTTTCCCTTCACCAAAGGAGGCGCATGGAGTTTAGGAAACCGAGCCTACCCCCATATGCTTGAGTGATGATGTGGTACCAATCCCATGTGAGAATGAGAGCCACTTAGCCCACTTGAGTGAGAACAAGAGTGAGACGAGTGACTCCACCGTATGTGAGATTGAGTGCTTCCACTTGGAGGGCATGAGCGATACTACTAGTGAGTTGAGAGTGGTAGTTGATAGGTCAAGTGAGACCATTTCGAATTCTAACAACTTACCCTCTACCTCTAGTGTGTTCTCTTGTGTTGTGCTAGGTTCCATGGATGAAGACGCGCCAAGCCATGAAGCAATGATGCCTCAATTGGAGAAGATGTACATGGTGCACGAAGATGATGTGACGCCATGGATACATGAAGAAGACGAAGTCGTCCACAAGGAGGCCACTACTTCCACAACACCCACTTCATATGAGAGGTATGAACAAGGTAACAATAAGGGTGTTGATGATGCCATGATCCCATTAGTGGACATGATGAATTGTGAGGATATGCATGCTATGGATGATACTTGTGACATTACATATGCTTCATCCACTTTCCCATGTGATGATTTGCCTTTGCATAATATTGATCATGTTGAATTGTTTGATTGCGATATCATTGCCATAAACATGCCATGCTATGCATCTTGTGTGTATCCTCCAATTTCTTTGGACTTGCCTTGTCATGCTAGTCATTCAATTTTCCCGTTGCTTGTGATAAGATGAATGCTTGCTATTTCACTTGTTTTGCTTGCAACAATATTGATCAAATGCGTTCTAATGAGATGGCCCCCATAGCTTTCTCAATTTTTGGAGATTTTGATGATGGCCATGATAAGCATGTTCCCCACTTGCATACTCACCATGCATCTATGTCATACTTGATTGACATTAAAGGTGATGTGCACAAGAAGAGATACGTCATGATGGATGATGTGTATATCTACCATGCACACACGTTTTTCCTTTTACATATGATGTGTGTAGGTACCCGCACTATCATGTCAACCTCGGTTGAGCACGAGTTGACAAAAAGAGCTCTTGAGAGCATCCCACAAGTGAGTTCAAGATCGAACCCAGCTCTGATACCTTTTGCATGCTTTGCATCTTTCATGTTGACAAATTGTTCTATCCTATGGTTTGCTTGCAAGCATGTTAATGGTATTATCTTCTCTTGTGACATGCATGTTTCTTCGCCTTTAGATAATGATGCTTTGTGTGTTGCAAAAAAAATGTTGAACAATTTACCTTTCCGATGTTTTGTGTGCAACCACAATTCCTTTAAGAACATGTATTGTCATGAGAGCTTCCAAGAATCTCGTCTTGTTGTTGCAACAAACATAAGGACCACTTGCTCTTTCATTTGGTTTGTTTGCAAACACGTTACTTTGGCTTCCGCTTGGGATACTCATTTTCCCATGATATTTGCTTTCGATGATTTGTGTGTGACATCCAACATGTCGAACAATTTCTCTTTCCAATGGTTGGTTTGCACATATAATGATGTTGCTTTGGATATTATTCCTTTTGTGTTTTTGCCAAATTCTCCTAACTTGGCATCAAATATGTTGATCAAATTGCTATTCGATTGCTTTGAGTGCCTCACTACTATCTTATATGGAGTTTTTGCGTTTCCACATTTGGATGATGTTCAAACGATTTCCATGCACATTGACCATGCATATGCATTCCGTTTGCTATACTTAAGTTGTGCTAATCGTTTTGTGAACAAGAATGGACATGCCACAAATGACATGCTCCTCTATCACACAAAAACATATGTTGCTTGGTCTTTGTTGTATGAAGGTACAAATGCATACACGTCAACCTCTATGGACTATATGTTGACAAGAAGAACCGAAGAGAGTTACCTATGGCTACCCTTCATCGAGCTATCTCTACAAGCTAAGGTGACTTCCTTCTACTTTAGGACTCACGCTATAATCTTCATGAATTGGCTACACTTTGAGTGTTGCTTTGCTTTTGTTGTGAGCTTTGTAGGCTTCAAGGAAGGTAAAGGAACATTGAAGTGTTGTGAAGTCAATCTTCCCGAGGACGACTATAAGGTGAACCCCAGGATCAATAAGGTCTCTCGACCGCTTCTACTTTGTGATGAGCATGTAGAGTCGAGGACGACTCTTTTTGAAGGGGGGGGGGAGCTGATGTAGCCCGACCTACGGTCGTTACCACATCTTGGTCTCCAACTTACGCCAAGTCGTCATGGACTCCAAAGGTGAATCCGTTCCTCTATGCGAGCCCCCTTCCTACCCTATGGAATGGTATGCTACTTCATACTCCGTCACATATGCATGATAGGTTCACACCGACCAGTACGGAGGCAAGGGAGGAAGCCCGAAACATCAAGCCAGACAAGACGGAGGCTTGGAAGAGGAGACGGAAGAAGACAGGTTGTGCCAGGTCCAAGCGCTACTACCGGTCAGCGGTACTACCGCCCCCTGCTACCGCCCGGTACTGAAGCCTGCGCCATCACCACTGGATGCCCCGGTACTGGCTTGCGGTACTACCGGATACCATGAGCGGTACTACCGGTCCTAGGTCCGGTACTACCGGTCATGTATGTCTTGGCCTTTTGTTGAGCCCTGACCATGTATTCCCTTACTTACCTATTCGCCTAGTTTATCCCCAAACTACCCTTGTTTATGTGGTTGGCCTATAAATAGAGCCCCCACCCCTCATGTATCCCTTAGGCATAGATGATAGACTAAAGACAACCCCCATTGTGGAATCTCTAGTTTTGCCTCATCCCCTTTACCAACGGGACCGACTATCGTCACCAACCTCGATTGGACTTTGCATCACGCATCCATCGTTGAACAAGGCCTTGGAGTTCGGTGTCTCATCTCTAAGTTGTCAAGACCCTCCCCAAGGTGTTCTTCCCTCTCCGATGTGGATTTGAGGGAGCACGTTGACCGATCTTTCCTTGCGAGGACTCTATCGGACCGGTGGCCGCCGTTCGGGAGCAATCGGCCTTGTATCGTGTGAGTTTTGCGTGTGTTCATCGTGTTCTTCGCGAGGTGTGTGTTCGCTTCCGCTACCTTCTCCCTTTCCCCTCGCTTTCCCATCGATTTGACCACGAGATCCGTGAAGATCGGGCCACCCAAGAGGTTAACCCCTCCATCATTGCTCGTTTTGTTGTCGCGGTTGAGGACGAGGAGGAGGTTGATGGTCCTCACGACGAGCTTGGGGAGCTTGCTCTTGTTCTTGTCGTGGTTGGTGCCGAGGAGCATTGTCTTGCGCCCTGTGGCGAGGAGGACGTCGCGCCGCATGCGCAATGGGCTGCTCTTCTTCTTCTTGATGTGGCGGAGGCTCATCATGACCATCATGTTGCCGACGTGGGCGATCATGTCGATGATGACGCCTTGGATGATAGGGCAAAGGTGTCCGATCTTTCGATGAGATGGCGATATTCGATTTGGTGGAGTTCGGGCTTGACGATCCGACTACACGTGCGAAACCGGCGTAATGCAATCGCTAGGCCAATCTCCTAGAGGTTACCGATCCTGCGTGAACACGATCGGCTGACCGGCGAGGGTCTTAATTCCTACGAAATCGAGAACAAGTAAGAACCAATATTGCAATCAAGATATTGCGGATTAAGAGGAAAGCTTTATTGAAGAGGTGGGATCACGAATAGGTGCAAAGTACAAGAGGCCTCTGCGGCCCGAGCCTTGGCGAAGTTGCGACTATGGCTAACTTAATGTCTAAACAAAATCCGAGTCTAGGGGTGCTATGGGGAGTATTTAAGGCGAAAGGTGGGGTTTGCCAGCCATGGAAGTGGTGGCGAATCACCCTAAAAGTCCTTTTCCCCTCAAATACGGACTCTAAAAAGTGGCTAATTAAAATCCTGCGAAAATTACATGGGCCTGGCCCAAAATAAAGGTGTCGCAACACCATATTAAGCTATGGACGAATTCGTAAAGTATTGATCTTGAATATTTCATCCAAGCCTTCTTTCTTCATTATGGTGGCTTCAAAGTTCTGAAAACTTCATCCGTGGCCTTCTCTTGGATCATCACATGCTTGCTGCCATATCCATGCATGGCCATGCTCCAATGCTTGTCCCTCTCATCCATGCTTGTTCCATCATTCCTAAGAGTAAGAAATATATCTGATTTAGGCAGCATCATATTCTCATGTATGTGAGGAATAGTTCCAAGAAACGAAAGTACCTGATAGTTAAGTTGTTTGGCACGAGATCTTGTGATGGGTCCTTGTATGTGTGTTGCTGCAGGTACAACGGTTGTATCAATAGTAGGGATGTCCACATCATGCTCCCCTTCTTGAATTGAAGTCGTCCTCGACGCAATCTCATCTTTCTCACCAAAGTAAGGCTTCAAATCTGCAATGTTAAATGTAGGACTAACCGTACCAAAGTCTGCAGGCAACTCGAGTTTGTATGCATTATCATTGATTTTCTCTAACACCTTAAAGGGACCAGCAGCACGTGGCATTAACTTAGACTTGCGTAAATCAGGAAAACGATCTTTACGCAAATGTAACCAAACAAGATCGCCAACATCAAACACAACATGCTTTCTCCCTTTATCTGACAAGTTTATACTTAGCATTCATGTGTTCAATGTTATCTTTAGTAGTCTTATGCAAGTTTAATATCATTTCAGCGCGTTGTGTAGCATCCAAATTATGTTGCACCGAAGAAGGTAAAGGCAATAAATCAATAGGTGCACGAGGAACAAAACCATACACAATCTAAAATGGGCACATCTTTGTGGTAGAATGCAATGAACGATTATAAGCAAATTCTATATGAGGTAAACACTCTTCCCACAATTTTAAGTTCGTCTTTAAAATAGCCCATAACATAGTAGACAAAGTTCTATTTACTACTTCAGTTTGACCATCAGTTTGGGGATGACCTGTAGTACTAAAGAGCAATTTAGTCCCCAACTTAGCCCATAAACATCTCCAAAAGTGGCTAAGAAATTTAGTATCATGATCAGAGACAATAGTATTTGGCACACCATGCAAACGAACAATTTCACGAAAGAACAAATCAGCAATATGCGCAGCATCATCCGTTTTATGACAAGGAATAAAGTGTGCCATCTTAGAAAACCGATCCACAACAACAAAATACTATCCCTCATACGTGTTCGTGGCAATCCCAAAACAAAGTCCATAGAAATATCCTCCCAAGGAACGCTAGGAGCAGGAAGAGGCATATATAAACCATGTGGATTAAGGCGAGACTTAGCGTTTTGACAAGTAGTGCGTGCCACAAATCTCTCAACATCTCGGCCTACGTGGCCAAAAGTGTGCGGCAAGAACATCCTCCGTCTTCTTGACACCAAAGTGTCCCATCAATCCTCCTCCATCGCCTCCTGTAACAACAAAAGGCGAATGAACTATCTGGAATGCATAGTTTGTTAGTACGGAACACAAATCCATCATTGAAGACAAACTTGTTCCAAGTTCTACCATCTCTACAATTACGCAACACCTCTTTAAATTCAGCATCATGCACATATTGTTCCTTAATAGTTTCCAATCCAAATATTTTGAAGTCAAGTTGATATAACAAAGCATAACGTAGCGACAAAGCATCGGCAATAATATTATCTTTACCCTTTTGTGTTTGATAACATAAGGAAAAGACTCAATAAATTCAACCCACTTTGCATGACGATTCAACTTAGCTTGACTACGAATATGCTTCAAAGATTCATGATCGGAATGAATAACAAATTCCTTAGGCCATAGATAATGTTGCCAAGTTTCTAATGTCGAACCAAGCATATAATTCTTTATCATAAGTAGAATAGTTCAGACTAGCCCCACTCAATTTCTCACTAAAATATGCAACATGTTTTCCCTCTTGTAATAACCCTCCCAAACCAATTCCACTAGCATCACATTCAAGCTCAAAGTCTTAGTAAAATCGGGAAGTTGGGAGTAAGGGAGCATGTGTTAGCTTATCTTTCAATATGAAGGCTGTTGTTGTGCATCGCCCCAAACAAAGGGCACCTCCTTCTTAGTAAGCTCATTCGGTAGTGACAATTGATCAAAGTCTTTGACAAAGCGCCTATAAAAACCGGTGAGGCCAAGAAAACTCCTCACTTGTGTGACCGTCTTGGGCTGGCCAATTCTCAATAGCTTCAATCTTGGTGGATCCACTTCAATACCTGTGATGTAACAACATAGCCAAGAATAGCCTTTCGATTGATGCAAAAGGTGCACTTCTCAAGGTTACCAAACAAGCGTGCATCACGTAAAGCATTGAAAACAACACGTAAATGGTCCAAATGATCCTCTAAAGATTTGCTATAAATCAGAATATCATCAAAGTAGACTACCACAAAGCGTCCAATGAAAGCACGTAAAACTTCGTTCATTAATCTCATGAAAGTGCTAGGTGCATTAGTTAAACCAAGCGGCATTACTAACCACTCATATAAACCGAACTTAGTTTTAAATGTTGTTTTCCATTCATCTCCTAATTTCATACGAATCGGTGGTAACCACTATGCAAATCAACTTTAGAAAACATGGTAGAGCCACTCAATTCATCAAGCATGTCATCTAAGCGTGGAATAGGATGGCGGTGTCGAATAGTAATATTATTGATAGCTCTACAATCGGTACATCTTGTGAAGAACCATCTTTCGTAGGTACCAAAATAATAGGAACAGCACAAGGGCTAAGGGACTCACGAATATGATCTCTGTCGAGTAGTTCTGAATTTGGCATTGTATCTCCTTTGTCTCCTCTGGATTGGTTCTATATGGTAGCGGTTGGGCAGCGTGGCACCAGTAATTAGATCAATTTGATGCTCAATTCCTCTAATAGGAGGTAATCTGGTGGCAACTCGGTAGGAAAAGGCGTACTCATATTCTGCAAAGGTTAGCAACAACGGGTGGCAAAGAAGAGGCATATCCTCAAATGAAAACAAAACCTCTTTGGACAATTGCATAACATTGAGTATTGTTTACATCTAGTTCAGCAATATCAATTTTATTTGCAAGCATACATGGACTCTTCAAGCAATTTGTTAGCATGTGTAGAATCATATTTAGTGTTCTTTGGTGGTATAAAATCTGCAGCAACAATTTGATTCTCACTTTTATTTTTCTCCTCAGTTTTAGCTCTACTAGCTCTAGCAAGATCATCTTTTAAAATCTGTTTGGGAGTCATAGGTTTTAGACCAATTTTCTTTCCATCATGCATAAGAGAATAGTGATTAGTTTTGCCATTATGAATAGATTCTCTATCAAATTGCCATGGTCTACCAAGTAACAAAGAACAAGCTTGCATAGGTACAACATCACAATCCACAAAATCAGAATATGTACCAATAGTAAAATGCCGCAGCGTGCCGTTCTTGTTACCTTGATCTTCGAGAACTCTCAAACCATTGGATGTAATATGAATGTGGCGTTTTCTTGTTGGGCAAGCTTCTCTACCATGTCAACAACGGCGATTATTACAACTCCCTCCATCGATGATGATCCGTATAGCTCTTTCCTTGACAACACCACGTGTTTGGAACAGGTTGTGGCGTTGATCTTGCTTTCAGTTGCTCAATTGCACACTCAACACGTTGTGTAATTAAGCTCTTGTATTGATCGGCGACTTGACTCCCATTACCTTTGTCTCTTCATCGACGTCGAATTGTCTCCATCTCGGCGAAATAAGGGCTAGGGTATCTTCATCAAAGTCACTTGCTTTGAATCTTGACCATCTTCTGCACCATCATCACACGTTGTGTTGTGCTGTCTCTCAATATGACCAAAACCCGGCACTTGCGGCATTGTATATCCTTTGTCTTGCAGTGGAAGCCAGAAGATGCACTCTGACGGAGCATTGGATGATGGTGGAGGAGCATTGGAAATCTTGTGGTGGCCTTGGATGTGGTAGTAGCTGGTGGCGAATCACGAGGCGCTGATTGTCGGGATGTCCAAGTGGATGTGCGACCTGCAGAATTATTAGTCCTCCTCCATGGTGTTTGGCGATCACGCACTTCACGTTCGACTTTGCAAGCAAGATGAAACAAGCAGTGATAAATTATATTCCTTATAATCTAATATGTCTTTGAATGTCCTTGTTTAATCCACCAAAAAGCGTGCAAGCATTTGTTCATTAGATTCAACAAGACCAAACCGAACCATCCCGTTTGCAATTCTGATAATACTCTTGACATAATTTTTCCCTTGCTCTAAGCGTGTCGATTCTTTAGTAAATCACGTTGATAAGTGGGAGGTACAAAGCGAACACGCATAGCGGTTTTAAAGCGTCAAGTACTAGGAATAGTAGTAGGATTTAAACGACAATACTCATACCACCAAAGGGAAGCAAATTTAGTAAATGCACATGTAGCAGCACTAACATGCATATTCTCAGGATATTTTAAGCATGCAAAACGTTGTTCTACTTCCATCTCCCATGTAAGATATGCATCAGGATTATATTTACCCTCAAAAGATGGAATATTTAATTTAAGCTTTGCAACATGATCATCATCACGTCTTGTGCGGCGTTGCGGTAGTAATGTCGAGGGCGGCCAGCGGTACCTATGGAGGTTGTTCAACCTCCTCGTCAAACAGATCGTCGTCGTCGAATTCGTAGTAGTACCGTAAATACATCCCCAATGTCGCGATGATGGCGGAAGTGCGAGGCGTCGGCATGGCGGCCGAGTCTTGGCGGCAACAAGCGATCAGACCCGTGATCGGAATGCGTGCGCCGTAATGTGTGGTGCGGTCTTGGTGAGGGCAATCGGTTCAAAAGCTCCTTGAACGAGCGTCAAGCTGGCGTTGAAGGATTTCGAGTCCATCGATCTTGTCCAGCGTTGGTGAGCTTGGTGTCAAACTCCCCTGGCGTATCCACGTCTTCGGCGGTGACCAAGAGCGGAGAAGTGGGCATGTAGTTCTTCGTTCGTCATGGTGGCGGGGTTCATGAAGTATCTGTTATGGTTAGTCCTTAAAAGCACGGTATATACTACGAATATGGTGGAAGTCACGGCGTAATCCGTCAAGCAATATCTGAAGCTCTTACAAGTTCTTACCAAGCAGCGGGAAAAGCGATGTGCATTGCGAGGATCGATGGGTCGAGAGATTGAACCAGCGATTACCGAGTCGAGACACATGCGTGGAGAATATCTGTGGAGCTGGGAAGGCTTAGAGGGGTTAGCAATTATCAAAACAGCAATGCAAAAGTTGAGCGAATGCTCGCGATGGTGCTTGCTTTGGTCTAGGCTGAACCGTACTAGAGGCGAGCCTAGATCACCAGCGATGTCACGCGCGACACAACAAGCCTTGTATGATGATATGGCACCACAGCGAAGATGCCAAAAATCACTATGATGGCGAGTGTCTAGAAGCGATCTCTGAGGTCTAAAGAGGTTAGCCCCAAAAAAAATTTGAAATTTTTATTTTGCTCGGGAAGCCTTGCCAAAAAATATCGCTATTGGCCGATGGAGAAAAGTGATCCCCAAAGCGAAAACTAGTATAGCGAAAAAAAAATTTGGAGGCGGTTCGAATTTTTTTGCTCTCATACGGACTTCGACGGACTCTTAAAACCACGGACTTTAGCTTAACACGGAAAAAACAAGAAGGAAAGTAAAATAAATAACTAGGAAAACAATAACTCTACTCGGACTCGTTACAGTGAGGCGGTCGGATCGTGTCGCGGTAGGAAGGCGGTGGCGGAGTATTAGGGTTTATGGTGGCTGTGTATATGGCGCCGGAATATGGTGGAGGAATAGGGTGGCGGTGATCGGCGGGTGTGGCGGTGACAATTATGATCAGAACTCGAAACTCTAAGGGCCGAGACACGAAGACCCGACAACTCGGCTGACGATGTAGACACAAATTCAACAATGCAAAAGCGAAAAGATAATGCGGCGTAGATTGGTTATAAGATGGATCTAAACTCTAAGCATGTTTTTGGCTTTTCGTGGGTTATAGGTAAAAGCAGATCTAATCTCAAAAGCGGTAAAATCTCACCGAGCAACCTGAAATCTGATACCACTTGATAGGGCAAAGGTGTCCGATCTTTCGATGAGATGATGATAGTCGATTTGGTGGAGTTCGGGCTTGACGATCCGACTACACGTGCGAGCACGAGCGCCAATGCAATCGCTAGGACAATCTCCTGGAGGTTACCGATCCTGCGGGAACACTATCAACCTGACCAGCGAGGGTCTTAATTCCTACCTGAAATCGAGAACAAGTAACACACATACAATTGATACAACCGTTGTACCTACAGCAACACACATACAAGGACCCATCACAAGATCTCGTGCCAAACAACTTAACTATCAGGTACTTTCGTTTCTTGGAACTATTTCTCACATACATGAGAATATGATGCTGCCTAAATCAGATATATTTCTTACTCTTAGGAATGATGGACCAAGCATGGATAAGAGGGACAAGCATTGGAGCATGGCCATGCATGGAGATGGCAGCAAGCATGTGATGATCCAAGAGAAGGCCACGGATGAAGATTTCAGAACTTTGAGGCCACCATAATGAAGAAACAAGGCTTGGACGAAATATTCAAGATCAATACTTTACGAATTCGTCCATAGCTTAATATGGTGCTGCGACACCTTTATTTTGGGCCAGGCCCATGTAATTTTCGCAGGATTTTAATTAGCCACTTTTTAGAGTCCATATTTGAGGGGAAAAGGACTTTTAGGGTTGGATCGACCACCACTTCCATGGCTGGCCGAAACCCCACCTTTTAAGCCATAATCGCCCATAGCCGAACCTCTAGACTCGGATTTTGTTTAGACGTTAAGTTAGCCATCATAGCAACCGCCAAGGCTCGGCGTCATGAGGCCTCTTGTACTTGGCGCCTATTAGGATCCCACCTCTTCAATAAATCTTTCCTCTTAATCCAATATCTTGATTGCAATATTGGTTCTTACTTGTTCTCGATTTGGTGAATTAAGACCCTCATTGGTCGGTTGATCGTGTTCACGCGGGATCGGTAACCTCCGGAGATTGGCCTAGCGATTGCATTGGCGCTCGTGCTGCACGTGTAGTCGAATCGTCAGCCGAACTCCACCGTCGAATATCGCCATCTCATCGAAGATCGGACACCTTTGCCCTATCAAGTGGTATCGAGCTCGGGTTGCTCGGTGAGATTTCTTGTTTCGTAGATTAGATCTGTTTACCTATAAACCCACGAAAAGCCACAAACACGGTTAGAGTTTAGATCCATCCCATAACCAATCTCGCCTCGCATTATATTTTTAGTTTTGCATTGTTGAATTTGTGTCTACATCGTCGCGTCGAGTTCTTTGGTCTTAGTGTCTCGTCCCTTAGAGTTTGAGTTACGATCATAGTAGTCACCGCCACACCATTGATCGCCATACCATATTCGCCACCATATTCGCGCCATATTATGCCACCATAAACCTTAATACTCGAGCACCTACCTGACACGAGATCCGTCAGTTTCTGCTTGGTACGAGTCAGTAGAGTTATTGTTTCCTAGTTATTTCTTTTACTTTCCTTCTTTGTTGTTTCCGTGTTAAGCTAAAGTCCGTGTCGAGTTAAGTCGGTCGTAAGTCGAAGGAAAGCAAAAAAAGTCTGAACCGCCTCCGATTTTTTTACGGCTATCTTTGTTTTCGACCAGGGATCACTTTTCTCCATCGGCCGTTATAGCGATATTTTTTGGCGTCTGCGCTTTCGAACAAAATAAAAATTTCAAAATTTTTTGGGGCTAACCTCTTTTTAGACCCGTAGATCGATTCTAGACACTCGCCATCATAGTGATTTTCACCTCTCGGTTAAGCTTTTGGGGTACCATATCATCATACATTGCTTGTTGTGTCGCGTCGTGACATCGTTGGTGATCTAGGCTCGCATCTCTATGCGGTCTAGCCTAGGACCAGCCTGATACCGTCGTTGAGCATTCTTTCAACTTTTGCATTCTTGTTTTGATAATTGATAACCCCTTTGCTAAGCCTTCCCGAGCTCCAGATACTCTCCACGTGCGGTGTTTACGACTCGTGGTAATCGCTTCGTTCAATCTGGACCTTGATCCTCGTGGTTGCACATCGCCTTTTCTGCTGTTTGGTAAGAACTTGTAAGAGCTTAGTATATTGCTTGGATTACGTGACTTCCACCATATTTCCGTACTATATACTGTGCTTTTAAGGACTAACCATAGCGGATACTTGGCGAACCTGCCACAATGACGAGGAACTACATGCCCACTTCTCCGCGCTCTTGGTGATCGGCGGCGAAGGCGTGAATCTGCGCCTCGGGAGTTTGACACCAAGCTCACCGCGCCGTGGACACGATCGATGGACTCGAGAAATCCTTAAGCGCCAAGCTTGGCGTTCGGTTCAAGGAGCTTTTGAACCGATTGCTTCGCACCAGCTTGACCACACATGGCGCCGCGGCGCATTCCGATCAGGTCGATTTGGTTCGATTGCCGTCGCACCCGGCTCTACTGCTGCGGTGGCGCTCCTCGGACTTCGCGGCTGCTGCGACATTGGTGACGGGACGGCGGGTACTACTCGACCCGGCGGCGATCTATTTGACAAGGAGGTTGAACAACCTCCACGGTACTGTTGGCCGTCCCGACATTACTATGGCGCTCGACCACCGATGCGTGATGATGATCATGTTGCAAAGCTTAAAATAAATATTCCATCTTTTGAGGGTAAATATAATCCTGATGCATATCTTACATGGGAGATGGAAGTAGAACAACGTTTTGCATGCTTAAAATATCCTGAGAATATGCGTGTTAGTGCTGCTACATGTGATTTTACCAAATTTGCTTCCCTTTGGTGGTCTGAGTATTGTCGCTTAAATCCTACTACTATTCCTAGTACTTGGACTACTTAAAAAACTGCTATGCGTGTTCGTTTTGTGACTCCTACTTATCAACGTGATTTACTAAAGAATCTGACACGTTTAGAGCAAGCGAAAAATTCTGTAGAAGAGTATTATCAGGAATTGCAAACGGGGATGGTTCGGTGTGGTCTTGTTGAATCTAATGAACAAATGCTTGCACGTTTCTTTGGTGGATTAAACAAGGACATTCAGCACATCTTAGATTATAAGGAATATAATTCTTTCACTCGTTTGTTTCATCTTGCTTGCAAAGCTGAACGTGAAGTGCAGGATCGCCAAACACCATGGAGGAGGACTAATAATTCTGCAGGTCGCACATCCACTTGGACATCCCGACAATCAGCGCCTCCTCGTGATTCGCCACTACTACCACATCCAAGGCCACCACAAGATTTCCATGCTCCTCCACCATCATCCAATGCTCACCTTTCGTAGTGCATCTTCTATGGCTTCCACGGGTAAGACAAAGGATATACAATGCCAAGTCTTTGGGGTTTTGGTCATATTGAGAGCAGTGCACAACACAGCGTGTGATGATGGTCGAGAAGATGGTCGATGCGATTGACAAGTGACTTTGATGAAGATACACTAGCCCTTATTTACGCTCGAGATGGAGACAATTACGATCTTGATGAAGAGCGAGAGGTAATGGGGCTGAAGCTGGCGATCAATACATGAGCTTAATTACACAACGTGTGTTGAGTGTGCAATTGAGCAACCGAGCAAGATCAGCATACAACCTGTTCCAAACACGTGGTGTTGTCAAGGAAAGAGCTATACGGATCATCATTGATGGAGGGAGTTGTAATAATCTGGCCAGTGTTAACATGGTAGAGAAGCTTGCGCTTCCAACAAGACAACGCCCACATTCATATTACATCCAATGGTTTGAGAGTTCTCGCAAGATCAAGGTAACAAGAACGGTACGAGTGCATTTTACTATTGGTACATATTCTGATTTTGTTGATTGTGATGTTGTACCTATGCAAGCTTGTTCTTTGTTACTTGGTAGACCATGGCAATTTGATAGAGAATCTGTTCATAATGCAAAACTAATCACTATTCTCTTATGCATGATGGAAAGAAAATTGGTCTAAAACGCATGACTCCTGAACAGATTTTAAAAGATGATCTTGCTAGAGCTAGTAGAGCTAAAACTGAGGAGAAAAATAAAAGTGAGAATCAGATTGTTGCTGCAGATTTTATAGCACCAAAGAACACTAAATCTGATTCTACACATGCTACTGAAATTTGTTTGAAGAGTCCATGTATGCTTGCAAATAAAATTGATATTGCTGAACTAGATGTAACCAATACTCAATGTTATGCAATTGTCTGCAAAGAGGTTTTGTTTTCATTTGAGGATATGCCTCCTTCTTTGCCACCCGCTATTGCTAACCTTTTGCAGGAATATGAGGGCGTCTTTCATTGACGACCACGGACTACCTCCTATTAGAGAATTGAGCACCAAATTGATCTAATTCCTGGTGCCACGTTGCCCAACCGCGCCATATAGAACCAATCCGGAGGAGACAAAGGAGATACAACGCCAAATTCAGGAACTACTCGGCAGAGATCATATTCGTGTCCCTTAGCCCCTGTTGTTCCTATTATTTTGGTAAGGAAGATGGTTCTTGGCGCATGTGCTGATTGTAGAGCTATCAATAATATTACTATTCGATATCGTCATCCTATTCACGTTTAGATGACATGCTTGATGAATTGAGTGGCTCTACCATGTTTTCTAAAGTTGATTTGCGTAGTGGTTACCACAGTTCGTATGAAATTAGGAGATGATTGGAAAACAGCATTTAAAACTAAGTTCGGTTTATATGAGTGGTTAGTAATGCCGTTTGGTTTAACTAATGCACCTAGCACTTTCATGAGATTAATGAGCGAAGTTTTACGTGCTTTCATTGGACGTTTGTGGTAGTCTACTTTGATGATATTCTGATTTATAGCAAATCTTTAGAGGATCATTTGGACCATTCGTCTGTTTTTAATGCTTTACATGATGCACGTTTGTTTGGTAACCTTGAGAAGTGCACCTTTTGCACCAATCGAGTTGCGTTCTTGGCTATGTTGTTACATCACGGGGTATTGAAGTGGAACCAGCCAAGATTGAAGCTATTGAAATTGGCATGACCAAGACGGTCACACAAGTGAGGAGTTTTCTTGGCCTCATTGGTTTTTATAGGCGCTTTGTCAAAGACTTTGGATCAATTGCCTTGCTGAATGATCTTACCAAGAAGGATGTGCCCTTTGTTTGGGGCGATGCACAACAATAGGCCTTCGTCATATTGAAAGATAAGCTAACACATGCTCCCTTACTCCAACTTCCTGATTTTACTAAGACTTTTGAGCTTGAATTTGATGCTAGTGGAATTGGTTTGGGAGGGGTGTTATTACAAGAGGGGAAACCTGTTGCATATTTTAGTGAGAAATTGAGTGGGGCTAGTCTGAACTATTCTACTTATGATAAAGAATTATATGCGTTGGTTCGGACATTAGAAACTTGGCAACAATATCTATGGCCTAAAGAGTTTGTTATTCATTCTGATCATGTATCTTTGAAGCATATTCGTAGTCAAGCTAAGTTGAATCGTCGTCATGCAAAGTGGGTTGAATTTATTGAGTCTTTTCCTTATGTTATCAAACACAAAAAGGGTTAAGATAATATTATTGCTGATGCTTTGTCACGCCGTTATTCTTTGTTATCTCAACTTGACTTCAAAATATTTGGATTGGAAACTATTAAGGAACAATATGTGCATGATGCTGAATTTAAAGATGTGTTGCAGAATTGTAGAGATGGTATAACTTGGAACAAGTTCGTCTTCAATAATGGATTTGTGTTCCGTGCTAACAAACTATGCATTCCAGATAACTCTGTTCGTCTTTTGTTGTTACAGGAGGCGCATGGAGGAGGATTGATGGGACACTTTGGTGTCAAGAAGACGGAGGATGTTCTTGCTGCACACTTCTTTTGGCCACGTATGCGTCGAGATGTTGAGAGATTTGTGGCACGCTGCACTACTTGTCAAAAAGCTAAGTCTCGCCTTAATCCACATGGTTTATATATGCCTCTTCCTGTTCCTAGTGTTCCTTGGGAGGATATTTCTATGGACTTTGTTTTGGGATTGCCACGAACACAGAAGGGGAGGGATAGTATTTTTGTTGTCGTGGATCGGTTTTTTAAGATGGCACACTTTATTCCTTGTCATAAATCGGATGATGCTGCGCATATTGCTGATTTGTTCTTTCGTGAAATTGTTCGTTTGCATGGTGTGCCAAATACTATTGTCTCTAATCGTGATACTAAATTTCTCAGCCACTTTTGGAGATGTTTATGGGCTAAGTTGGGGACTAAATTGCTCTTTAGTACTACATGTCATCCCAAGCGATGGTCATTGAAGTAGTAAATAGAACTTTGTCTACTATGTTACGGGCTGTTTTAAAGAAGAACTTAAAATTGTGGGAAGAGTGTTTACCTCATATAGAATTTGCTTATAATCGTTCATTGCATTCTACCACAAAGATGGGTCCATTTGAGATTGTGTATGGTTTTGTTCCTCGTGCACCTATTGATTTATTGCCTTTACCTTCTTGATTGCAACATAATTTGGATGCTACAACGTATGAAATGATATTAAACTTGCATAAGACTACTAAAGATAACATTGAACACATGAATGCTAAGTATAAACTTCTGGGGATAAAGGGAGAAAGCATGTTGTGTTTGATGTTGGCGATCTTGTTTAGTTACATTGCGTAAAGATCGTTTTCTGATTCATAAGTCTAAGTTAATGCCACGTGTTCTGGTCCCTTTAAGGTGTTAGAAAATCAATGATAATGCATATAAACTTGAGTTGCTGCAGACTTTGGTATGCTGACTGATAAGGGTGGCCCGATCTTCTCGTTGAGCACGTCGTAGATGATGGTGGAGTAATGGAGATAACTTGTGGGATCTTTGTGAATCACCGGCTGTTCCCCATTGCCAATGCAGATCTCAACCCGGATGGTATTCGCAACTTCACACACTTGCGCGCGTGGCCGTGACCACGAAGCGGTTTGCAATCTACCAATTCCCAATGGAACAGCAGAAAACACGAAGACTTTCAGTAGCAAACTCCAGATCGAATCAAAGTGGAGGTATGGTAGATATTCCTGATCGAATCAAAGAGGAACATATAATTTCAGATGGATGCTTGCAGCAGTTCAACGAAACAAGTATTGGTTTAATCTAAACGTGGTCTAACCCTAATTGTGACGGCTGCTAGGGAATATATAAGGGCTGGGGCGTCCTCCCCCTTAAACGGGCCTAAAAACAGTCATAACTTGGCCCAAACTGACTCGGTTCGACTCAAACTGATACATACCGACCCATAGATGGATTCGGTCTAATGGTGGTATGAGCCATATGTCGTGGTGCACCTCAAACGTGTCCTGGTGCACCACATATCTCTCTTTATCATGCCTTCTCGCCTTATTGCCTCATAGTGCGTCTTCCATCTCTCGGTCGCCTTCCTCCCTCTCCTCCCGCTGGCGCTAGTCCGATAGATGCCAAATCTAGTCAAACAATAACACAATGATTTAGGTAGTATAAAGTTCTTATAAATCAAAGTATCATGTCCAACTAGGAATGAATTCACCTTGTGATATTTTTCAATGAGGCTCAATATTTCTTTCCAGTTCAAACAGTTGAAATCAGCATGATCCATGATTGTATCCTCATCATCCTCCCTTTCTTCAAGAAAAGCCGTCCTCGGCTTTGGGTAAGCTGAAAGTGGAAGGAACAAAAAGAACAACGTGTCTGTGAGTATATGTATACATAACCTGTTGTATCATTTTTGTTCACGTGAATAATATGTCTACTATTCATCAAGCAACTTAAATTGTAGGTATAAGTGAAGTACAAAGAATCATGATCATGTTGAAAACCAAATAGATATATAGTCTTGTTGTTCAATATTAAATTCAGTTTTGTCAAAGAAGATCTATGATCAAATTTGTGATGAACAAGATCAAACCAATTCAAACTATGTGAAAACCGAATTGATTCAGGCCATGCTTCAACTACGCTATTCCGATTATTATGAACATAATCATTTTGTTCAGTATGTAATATGCAACTCAAATTGCAAATATTAGTGAAGTATATAGTAGAAGCACACTTATGCAACGCGTTGTGGGACAAACACAAGGTGTATGAAAAATCTGATTCAAATCTATAAAGATTGGAACAATCCAACATAGGTAAAGTTACTTTTGTTGGTTGGACTATATCAACTAGATGAGAATTTACTTTCATACTATCACAAATTGTAGTATCTATCCCACCACAAAGATATCTTGACACATAGCATGTATGGCTAAACACAGCAAGTTTCAATTCCGCAATTCTATCACACGTAATGCATATGTGATCCACAAGAAAATTTTCATCCATGCTATATTCACCAATGAGATTAAAGATGAAATAAGGAGAATATGTGCTAGAATTGACATGGAATTTGAAATCCTATCCATAGCACAACTCATATTCATAGATTCATTTAGCATGATGGAATACACAATATCAGTAGGTGGTATTCGAGCAAGTCTTTGCTCATGTGTAATTAGTACTACATGCTTAAAATTCAGATTTTGCAAAGCATCACTCGGTCTTTGAAATTTTTGTTCTTGTAAAGTTACAGAATCAACTTGACAAAGGAATAGACTCCTTTGAATGCCTTATTGGTTGGTTGTAGCCCCAAATCGGTGCCATTATCAATGTCATCCTCCCGATATGTAGTAGGTATTGGAACAACTTTCTCAAGTGATGACACCCCATCGTGTGATATAGGTTGTAAAATAGGCTCCCTTTCTTCAAAAGAAACCGCATATCTGAGTACAACACTAAGTAGACATGATTATGTTAGTAGACACCTCACATGTCTCATTGGCGTCCACTCTCAAAATTTCTGGAATAGGCCATGTGTAGTTGTACAAAAACCTAGAGCAGGAAATTGCTTGAAATCCTCCCAAAGGAATGTTTTACCTATGACACCATACAGTCCTAGCATCCTTCCACCAGTGAGTTACCTTTGCATCGACACGTCGTGGCGAGAATATAATACTATGGCCATTAAACTTGCTATCGAAAGTCGACATCTCAAAACCCTTTGAGCATGTGAGATTCCCAAGGCGTATATTCTATGGATGATGCGAACTGTCCAATCTCCACTTGACTTTAGTGGCATCATATGCCATGCGACCACAATACCTAAATAGTCATGGTAAACATCGTTTGATTTACGCATCTCATCAACACAAGTAGAAGTCATGATCGGTACATTAGTACGAGAAAAGAAATCTGGTGGTGGAACTCTCACAACTCACTCGGCGAAGAAAACATGTATCTTACTGGTTCCAAAGTGAATTAGGATAGCTTACCAACTTGTATGAAGCGAGCGTGCGGATGTGCGAAGCGAATCTGAGGAAGAAAAGATTATCACACAACTAGGGTATATAGTGGAGCTTGGTATGGATACCTAACAACACCAATTGAGAAATCCTAGTCTTGACCGTATGAAAAGACCCACGGAAACACACAGTGGAGATAAATGGGGCAATTGCAACTCTAAAAGGAGCTCAAAAATAAGGTATATCGAATAATGCTCGTGTTGCAATGCACAAGGAGAGGCTAGCAATGACTCAACAAAGCGGGCACAGTTGCTAAACTAAGCAGCCGAAGAGCACTAAGCATGCTAGTCTCGTAGGATAGTTCTGAACACCAAGAAAGGCTTATAAGGCTCACAAGATTATCGCGAGGTGAGACAAGTCGGAGAGCGTGCGTGAGCAAACCGACCAAAAAAAAAATCTTTTCTCCTTTTTTGTTCTTTGTCACATAGCGTTCCTATCTTTGTGAGCCTTAGTAAGCCTTTCTTGGTGTCTAGAACTATCTGCAGACTAGCATGCTTTGCGAATACCATCACGGGTTGAGATGCATTGCATTGGCGGAGAGGGATTAGGTGATTCCTGACATCCACAAGTTATCTCCATTACCTCCACAATCATCTACGACGTGCTCAGAGAAGATCGGGCCACCTTATCATCTTGGTATCGATTCTCGGGTTTACTCGGTGAGCAATTCATCCCCATAGATTAGTTGTTTTAGTCCTATCTGAGAAAAGCCACAAAAATATTAGGGTTCATAGTGTATTACCATAGCCAAGATAACACCGTTCGTGAGTTCTTGTTGCTGATCGTAGTATTTTTGTGTAACCTTTCTTCTAAATCTGAGTCGTAGTTTTTGTCTAGTTTTTGCTTAGTTTTCGTCTCAGTTTGTCTCATAATCGAAGTTTTAGATTGTTTCTAGGCATTATCGTGTTACGAGTTTTAGATCTAGTAGATCCGTTTTATTTTGGTTGAATTAGAGTTGCTAGATCTATTTAAAAAAAAAATCCAGCGTCATTGCCTCTCGCCGGACTGAGGCGTTTCTCGGCTCGTTCAATGACGTGAAAAAAAAAAAAAATCCAGCGTCGGCGCCTCATGGGACTGAGACGATTCTGAGCTCGTACGTGAGCGAGCTAAAAAAAACGGATACCCAAAGTGTCTTAGACCGAAGAAATATATTTGCCTGATAAGCCTGATAAGGGGATCTTGTTTGGTTACATTTGCGTAAAGATCGTTTTTCTGATTTACGCAAGTCTAAGTTAATGCCACGTGTTGCTGGTCCCTTTATGGTGTTAGAGAAAATCAATGATAATGCATATAAACTTGAGTTGCCTGCAGACTTTGGTACGCCCCATCATCTATGGCTTTTGTGTGGCTTTTTCTATATAGGACTAAAACAACTAATCTATGGGGATGAATTGCTCACCGAGTAAACCTGATTGCGACGGCTGCTAGGGAATATATAAGGGCTGGGGCGTCCTCCCCCTTATCATGATTGTATCAACGAGAATATATAAGGGAATCTATGGGGATGAAAAAAACAAGTATTGGTTTAATCTAAACGTGGTCTAACCCTGATTGCGACGGCTGCTAGGGAATATATAAGGGCTGGGGCGTCCTCCATAAGCAGCCTAAAAGCAGTCATAACTTGCCCAAACCGCTGGTTCGACTCAAACTGATACATACCGACCCATAGATGGATTCGGTCTAATTGGCGCGCAGGCCATATGTCGTGGTGCACCTCAAACGTGTCCTGGTGCACCACATATCTCTCTTTATCATGCCTTCTCGCCTTATTGCCTCATAGTGCGTCTTCCATCTCTCGGTCGCCTTCCTCCCTCTCCTCCCGCTGGCGCTAGTCCGATAGATGCCAAATCTAGTCAAACAATAACACAATGATTTAGGTAGTATAAAGTTCTTATAAATCAAAGTATCATGTCCAACTAGGAATGAATTCACCTTGTGATATTTTTCAATGAGGCTCAATATTTCTTTCCAGTTCAAACAGTTGAAATCAGCATGATCCATGATTGTATCCTCATCAGTTAGTCCTACATTTAACATTGCAGATTTGAAGCCTTACTTTGGTGAGGAAGATGAGATTGCGCCGAGGACGACTTCAATTCAAGAAGGGGAGCATGATGTGGACATCCCTACTATTGATACAACCGCTGTACCTACAGCAACACACATACAAGGACCCATCACAAGATCTCGTGCCAAACAACTTAACTATCAGGTACTTTCGTTTCTTGGAACTATTTCTCACATACATGAGAATATGATGCTGCCTAAATCAGATATATTTCTTACTCTTAGGAATGATGGACCAAGCATGGATGAGAGGGACAAGCATTGGAGCATGGCCATGCATGGAGATGGCAGCAAGCATGTGATGATCCAAGAGAAGGCCACGGATGAAGATTTCAGAACTTTGAGGCCACCATAATGAAGAAAGAAGGCTTGGACGAAATATTCAAGATCAATACTTCTGAATTCGTCCATAGCTTAATATGGTCTGCGACACCTTTATTTTGGGCGGGCCATGTAATTTTCGCGGATTTTAATTAGCCACTTTTAGAGTCCGTATTTGAGGAAAAGGACTTTTAGGGTTGGATTCGGCCACCACTTCCATGGCTGGCGAAACCCCACCTTTCCGCCCTTAAATCGCCCCATAGCGAACCTCTAAACTCGGATTTTTGTTTAGACATTAAGTTAGCCATCATAGCAACTTCGCCAAGGCTCGGCGTCATGAGGCCTCTTGTACTTGCGCCTATTCAGGGATCCCACCTCTTCAATAAAGCTTTCCTCTTAATCCGCAATATCTTGATTGCAATATTGGTTCTTACTTGTTCTCGATTTGGTGAATTAAGACCCTATTTGGTCGGTGATCGTGTTCACGTAGGATCGGTAACCTCCAGGAGATTGGCCTAGCGATTGCATTGGCGCTCATGCTCGCACGTGTAGTCGGATCGTCAAGCCCGAACACCACCAAATCGAATATCGCCATCTCATCGAAAGATCGGACACCTTTGCCCTATCACGTGGAGAAAAACGGGGTTAGCACGACTATGAAAAGGAGCACAAAAGGTCCTAACGAAGACTACGCTCGGTTGTCATGCCAACACAAGGAGAGACCACAACTCGTTTGCCAAAAGAGGATAAGCAATAGATTTGTGCACTTCCCTCGGTGCGCTCTTTCTTCTCTCTTGTTGGCTTACAAGCTTGGTATTCTCTTTGTATTGGGAGACTATGTATCTTTCTATGCTATCTTTTTCTTTTCCTTTTTTTTGATTCTTTTCTCCCTCTCTATACTACTATGTTAGGTTTTGTATTTGGCCTCACACTCTCACTTTCCGAAGGCAAGTGCACAATGCTTAGACAAACACAAAATGAGTTTCTCTCATAGGATAGTTACACACAAAGGAAGATATGGGGCTGTCAAGGTGGTGCAAGTTATACCTTTGGTATTGTTGACGACTTGCAACCGTTGGTGGGGGGATGATGTTCGAGTGTCGCGGTGTCGTTGAGCGCGGGATGACTTTGATGCGGAAGCTGTTGTGAAAATGGCGACAAACACGCGAAACACGAACAAGCGAGGTGCAAAAGTCGAAAGCAAATTGAGGCGTCAAAGGGCGTGAAACACGGTCAGTCGAGCGGTAGTACCGCTTGCAACAACCGTAGTATGCGGTGAGGTGGTAATCTGCTTGTACTAGTAATCTGGGTTACTTATGTAGTACCGCTTGCACGGCCGGTAGTACCTCTTGGCACCAAACTGGAACGGGATGAACTTGCCCAAAAACCTCAAATTCGTGAAGATCTGACCGAAAAGCTGGGCTAGAAACAACAGGGGCTATAGATCGACTCCCAAAGCAACAGATCTATGGACCAAAACCACGAAAAACGCACCAAATCCAGAGATCGATCCGAAGGCAAATTGGGGCTCTTTTTGGTGGGATTTCCGATTTTAAGGTGGATAAAAGAAAAATTGGGGGGAAATTCGTGATCAACCGTGCTCTTGATACCAATATGTTATGGGGTAACCCTGGGGTTGGCCCGATCTTTCACGAATTCCACGAGAAACGAGGGGAAAGCTGATGTAGCCCGACCTACGGTCGTTACCACATCTTGGTCTCCAACTTACGCCAAGTCGTCATGGACTCCAAAGGTGAATCCATTCCTCTATGCGAGCCCCCTTCCTACCCTATTGAATGGTATGATACTTCATACTCCGTCATGATGTAGCCCGACCTACGGTCGTTGCCACATCTTGGTCTCCAACTTACACCAAGTCGTCATGGACTCCAAAGGTAAATCCGTTCCTCTATGCGAGCCCCCTTCCTTCCCTATTGAATGGCATGCTACTTCAAACTCCGTCACATATGCATGATATGTTCACATTGACAAGTACGGAGGCAAGGGAGGAAGCCCGGAACATCAAGCCCGACAAGACGCAGGCTTGGAAGAGGAGGCGGAAGAAGACAGATCGCAAAATGCTCTCATGCTTGGTACTACGGACACAGCGGGTACTACCGCCCGGCACTCTCTGCTACACTTGACCTTGAGCGACACGGCGCAAGCCAAATGCTCTCTCATCGGCGGTACTACGCCCCGGATCGGTACTTCTGGCCAGTACTCGCACCTTACACGCCACAGTGACGCTCCAGGTGAAGCTCCAGCCTTAAGCGGTACTACGGTCCCAGGCGGTACTCTGGGACCAAGCGGTACTACTGGTCCCAAGTCCGGTACTACCGCTCCTGGCAGTGCCTGCGCGCACTAGTTGGGCCACAACCCATGTATCCCCCTTTACTTACCAAACCCTAGTTTTATCCCCAAACTACCCTTGTTTAGTGGCTGGCCTATAAATAGAGCCCCCACCCCTCATGTATCCCTTAGGCATAGATGATAGACTAAAGAAAACCCCCATTGTGGAATCTCTAGTTTTGCCTCATCCCCTTTACCAAGGGGACCGACTATCGTCACCAACCTCGATTGGACTTTGCATCAGGCATCCATCGTTGAACAAGGCCATGGGTTCTCGGTTTCTCGCCCCCAAGTCGTCAAGACCCTCCTCGAGGTGTTCTTCCCTCTCCGATGTGGATTTGAGGGAGCACGTTGACCGATCTTTCCTTGCGAGGATTCTATCGGACCGGTGGCCGCCGTTCGGGAGCAATCGGCCTTGTATCGTGTGAGTTTTGCGTGTGTTCATCGTGTTCTTCGCGAGGTGTGTGTTCTCTTCCGCTATCTTCTCCCTTTCCCCTCGCTTTCCCATCGATTTGACCACGAGATCCGTGAAGATCGGGCACCCAAGAGGTTAACCCCTCCATCATATGGTATCAGCAGCTTTTGGTTGCCACGGATTTCTCATCGATTTGGTCTTTTCCCCATAAATTCGAAAATTCCACCAAAAATAGCCCCAATTTGTGTTTTGGATCGATCTGTGATTTGAGTGCGTTTTGGTAGGTTTTGATCCGTGGATTACTTGCTAAACTTGTTGATCTACCTTCCTTTGCGTTCCCATAGCCTAATTCCTTGATTTCCCCCGTCGATTTGGTGTTTTTCTTGAAGATTTTCCGCCCAAATCGCCCCAAACTCGCGAAATCACGTCAGATCTGGTTTTCTCTGTCGGCGGTACTCGCTCCAAACCCTGATACTACCACGGTACCACAATCTGGTACTACCAAGACAGAAAAAGCAGAAGTTCAGTTGACCTCTCACCGTTTTGAGCATAACTTTTGCATCCGGACTCGGATTTTGGTGTTCTTTAGCTCGTTTCGAAGAGGAGAAGGAGCTCTACATCATCATCCACATAGTTCATGCTATCTACTCCATCCAAATTCCATGAGCAAGGCGGAATCCAACAATAAAGGGTGAAGATCGTCGACGAAAGGTATAAACATTCCGCGACTTCTCCCCACTTGCATTCCTTTGTGAACCCCACTATCTTTGTGAGCAACAAACACCTATTGCGACTAGTTCCTCTTATGATTGCTTGGGCTATGCACATTTGATACCTTGTAGATTCCGAGCAAACATTGTGAGCGCTTTCTCATATAGTTATCTTGTATAGTTGTTGGCACAAGGAAGAGGCAAGTGAAAAAGAAAAAGAAAAAGAAAAAGAAAATAGAAAAAAAAAGAAAAAGAGAAAAAGAAAGAAATATACATGTGCCTCATAGAAAAGGAAGCGCAAGCTCAATGAACATCATATAGGTGGTACTATTTGTGCATATCTTGTAGCCCACCAAATTTTGTGCAATCGAACTAGCGTCTCTACTTGTACTTGTGTGACACGAGCTTATAGTCTTCGCTAGGTAATCATTTGGTTCTTAGATCACTTTCTTCGTCGCACAAGTCCCATTTATCCCACCGTGTGTGTTTCCTTGTACATATTTCCTATCTTGTGGATTAACTTGTTTTCCTTTGTGATCATTGTGGTTCTTTACTTGCCATTACAACATCTTGATTTTGGATTGGTTCTTGACATGCCATTTTTCATACCTATCCACCATAGGCCTTGTGTGTGTGTGTTTTGGTTCGTAGTTGGTTTTGGTGTTCCGCGTGAACTTCACTTTGCTTGGTTTATTGCTCTCAAGTGTGGCCACTTGCACGATACGATCTTCCAAGGTAAAGTAAGGTTTGACGTTGTATCCCTAACTCCGACTACCACTTCCATATACACCGCTTGGTCTTGTGCATCATGTCTAGGGACTCCGGAACCGAGGATGCTATCTATGAAGAATCCATGATGAGCCACCATGACTACGACTCCACAAGTATAGAGGACATCACGGAGCACAACACCGACAATGGCTCCGCATGCTTTGAGGACCCGGAGCACTACACCTATGATGACTCCACATGCATGGAAGACATGGAGCTCTACGTCGACAATGGCTCCTCATGCATGGATCCTATGGAGCACTACACCGACAATGGCTCCTCATGCATGGATCCCCAAGGATGGATGACTTCGAGTGCGACATCGACGACGCCTCGCCAAGCATGGAGGACACGGAGAACTTCATCGAGTTTGATGGCTCCTCCACGAGCCATGAAGAATTCCTCCACCGCGTGGAGATGGAAGCCTACTACGCCAATCAAGAGGAGGCACATCATCAATAATCCATGACCTTCAAGGCCAAGCGGGCCACACCAAAGGGCACCACCTACTTCGATGATCCACCTCAAAGGCGACAGGTGCCACAACCTAGATGGCGTCAAGCGCCACCATCTCCAAGGCGCCAAGCTACATCACCTCCAAGGCGCCAAGATCCAACTCCTATCCAAACAAGAGTGGCGTCCAAACATCATATGCATCAAGAGGCGCCAAGAAACAAGACTCTTCATCGACAAACATCCTCTCATGAGCATCGCCACCATAAAGAGGATACAAGACATTGTCAAAGGCATCTTCGCCACCAAGACGAAGAATTCGTGATGAGCATCAACCATAATGCTCAAGCAAGCTCAAGAAGGCACCACAAGCACAAGAAGAGTGCCAAGGCAAGTGATCATCGTCGCGAGTGTCATGTGGACGACCAAGTGCGCCACCTACATCAACCATCGGCAAGGCACGCCAATGACCTCCGTCGACACCATCATAGGGCACCTTCAACTACTCGTGTCACCACCATAATGGCACCAAGAGCAAGCCTTCCTCCTCGCCATCAAGCTTCAATGCCTACGCTTGACTTCCACGACCTCACCAACGAGGAAAATGTAGACCTCTACTTCGCCAAGTTGGATAGCATGAGCCTACCTCCACCACTACTACGAGATGGCCACAAGACGGTCGAGCATGGGATTTTCCCTTCGACCATGGAGGCGAGCAATGATGCCCATCTTATGGCATCCAACTTTGAAGCCGACAAGGTCAAGAATGGTGAGCATGGGATTTTCCCTTCACCAAAGGAGGCGCATGGAGTTGAGGAAACCGAGCCTACCCCCATATGCTTGAGTGATGATGTGGTACCAATCCCATGTGAGTATGAGAGCCACTTAGCCCACTTGAGTGAGAACAAGAGTGAGACGAGTGACTCCACCTTATGTGAGATTAAGTGCTTCCACTTGGAGGGCATGAGTGATACTCCTAGTGAGTTGAGAGTGGTAGTTGATAGGTCAAGTGAGACCATTTTGATTTCTAACAACTTACCCTCTACCTCTAGTGTGTTCTCTTGTGTTATGCTAGGTTCCATGGATGAAGAAGCGCCAAGCCATGAAGCAATGATGCCTCATTTGGAGAAGATGTACATGGTGCACGAAGATGATGCTATGCCATTGCTACATGAAGAAGACGAAGTCGTCCACAAGGAGACCACTACTTCCACAACACCCAATTCATATGAGAGGTATGAACATGGTAACAATAAGGGTGTTGATGATGCCATGATCCCACTAGTGGACATGATGAATTGTGAGGATATTCATGTTATGGATGATACTTGTGACATTACTTATGCTTCATCCATATTCCCATGTGATGCTTTGCCTTTGCATAATATTGATCATGTGGAATTGTTTGATTGTGAACTCATTGCCATAAACATGCCATGCTATGCATCTTGTGTGTATCCTCCAATTGCTTTGGACTTGCCTTGTCATGCTAGTCGTTCAATTTCTCCCGTTGCTTGCGATAAGATGAATGCTTGCTATTTCACTTGTTTTGCTTGAAATAATATTGATCATATGCGTTCTAATGAGATGGCCCCCATAGCTTTCTCAATTTTTGGAGATTTTGATGATGGCCATGATAAGCATGTTCCCCACTTGCATACTCACCATGCATCTATTTCATACTTAATTGACATTAATGGTGATGTGCACAAGAAGAGATACGTCATGATGGATGATGTGTATCTCTACCATGCACACACGTTCTTCCTTTTACATATGATGTGTGTAGGTACCCGCACAAGAATGTCAACCTCGGTTGAGCACGAGTTGACAAAAAGAGCTCTACAGAGCATCCCACAAGTGAGTTCAAGATCGAACCCATCTCTGATACCTTTTGCATGCTTTGCATCTTTCATGTTGGCAATTTGCTCTTCCCTATGGTTTGATTGCAAGCATGTTAATGGTATTATCTTCCCTTGTGACATGCATGTTTCTTCGCCTTTAGATAATGATGCTTTGTGTGTTGCAACAAAAATGTTGAACAATTTACCTTTCCGATGTTTTGTGTGCAACCACAATTCCTTTAAGAACATGTATTGTCATGAGAGCTTCCAAGAATCTCGTCTTGTTGTTGCAACAAACATAAGGACCACTTGCTCTTTCATTTGGTTTGTTTGCAAACATAATATTGTTGTTGCTTTGGACATTCTTCCTTTTGTGTTTTTGCCAAATTCTCCAAGCTTTGCATCAAAGATGTTGATAAAATTTCTATTCGATTGCTTTGAGTGCCACAATAAGATGTTATATGGAGTTTTTGAGTTCCCACATTTGGATGATGTTCAAACAATTTCCATGCACTTTGACCTTGCATATGCATTCCATTTGCTATACATGCAGTGTACTAATAGTGTTGTGAACAAGAATGGACATGCCACATTTGACATGCTCCTCTATCACGCACGAAAATATTTTGCTTGGTCTTTGTTGTATGAAGGTACAAATGCATACACGTCAACCTCTATGGACTATATGTTGACAAGAAGAACCGAAGAGAGTTACCTATGGCTACCCTTCATCGAGCTATCTCTACAATCTAAGGTGACTTCCTTCTACTTGAGGACTCATGCTATAATCTTCATGAATTGGATACGCTTTGAGTGTTGCTTTGCTTTTGTTGTGAGCTTTGTAGGCTTCAAGGAAGGTTAAGGAACATTGAAGTGTTGTCAAGTCAATCTTCCCGAGGACGACTGATGAGGATACAATCATGGATCATGCTGATTTCAACTGTTTGAACTGGAAAGAAATATTGAGCCTCATTGAAAAATATCACAAGGTGAATTCATTCCTAGTTGGACATGATACTTTGATTTATAAGAACTTTATACTACCTAAATCATTGTGTTATTGTTTGACTAGATTTGGCATCTATCGGACTAGCGCCAGCGGGAGGAGAGGGAGGAAGGCGACCGAGAGATGGAAGACGCACTATGAGGCAATAAGGCGAGAAGGCATGATAAAGAGAGATATGTGGTGCACCAGGACACGTTTGAGGTGCACCACGACATATGGCCTGCGCGCCAATTAGACCGAATCCATCTATGGGTCGGTATGTATCAGTTTGAGTCGAACCGAGTCAGTTTGGGCCAAGTCACTACAAGAAATGTGTTATTCTATGACCTTCTAATAGTGACCGTGGACAAAATCGTCATAGAATTATGACGATTCAGGAGGTTCAAAACCTTAGAAAATTACGACGATCTTGCTTAAAATCGTCATGGTTTTATTAGTTCAAATCGTCATAACCCAATAAATGCATCTCGGGAGGTATTGGTAGCTCACTATGACGATTTTAAATCGTCATATCATCTAAATTAGAAAATAAGAGATTGGCCACGTCAACAATTGTGCCTACATGTCATGTCTGCGTGTCACTTTTTAACTATAAATCATATTAATGTATTAATATCCGTCTAGGTGGCACTACCGAGACCAAAGAGACTTGACGTGCTTGCCTTGTGAATTATTTGCAAAAAAGAATCAAGCCAGCGATTCGAACTCGCAACCTCCCTCCGTTTGCGAGCGCACCTTACCACCAGGCCACAAGTTTCTTTGTGGCATATTACTACGATGACAGCTTATAAACATTCAATTTGCTATATCGCGAATTAAATAGGCAAAAAATGGAGCGCTCAGCACTCGAACCGCGGACCTCCAAGCACATAGAAGGAACCTGACCACCACACCAACGTAACTTAGATGTAATGTATCTGTGATCCTCCTATTTGAGTATAACACGACGATTGCAACTGGGCCTGGTGGCCAAATTTCCCCTAATGGGCCTCGATGGGACTAGGTTTTTTCTTTTTCTTTTTGTGTTTTTATATTTCTTCTCTATCTTTTTTTCATAAGAAGTCTAAAATAATTTATTTTTGTCTCTAAATATTTATGAATTTCATTAGACCATACTAGGATGTTAATTATAAATAATATGATTATTTTAAATTGTGGATCTACTAATCCCATATTAGTCCATAGTAGGGACAATATCATAATTCAAAATATGATTTTGAAACTAGGGTTTTGAATTCAAAAAATTTGGCCTTAAGTATCACTAAACTTGCAACATTGTTCTGCACAATATGGGCACATTATTCTGCAACATTGTTCTCCATGCCATGATACATATGTGTGCACAATACGGGCACATTATCACAAACTATGCCCTGATTCTAGCCATAACATTGGTCATTTGACCCGAAAGCCATGAAACCTCGAACATGATAGGTCATTTTGTGAAGGGTTTTTCGAGACATACTCAATTTACCAAGTTTGTTATTTTTCCTTGCAAATATGTCACATAATAAGACACCACGCGAAGGATTTGCGCTGATCGGACCGTTTTTTATTTTTTTATGCCTGTTTCAAACTATGGTCAAAACGGCGAGCACGAAGGTTCTTAGCTCGAGCCTCGCTGAACTGCGTTGGATCTCTGAAGAAACATGATATTGTGAGTCTAAAATGATTTTGCCAAAATAATGGGCATCGGATCATGTACCTGTAGTTCAAACCGGACCCACTTCCTACCGATTTGGCAGGAATTTGTCTTTTTCGCCAGGGGTGAACGGAAAGGTTTGAGATACCCCGGTTGGGACATTGTCCATGTAAGGTGGTCTAATATTTCTACAAAATGTGGCGATACCATTCTAAAACTGTCATTTGGTGGTTGCTTCACAAAACCCCCCGTTTTTTTGCGTTCGGAAAATAGAAAATGGATTTTCCGTGCGTTGAAAAGGAAAACTTTCTCCTGCAACATTGTTCTCCATGCCATGATACATATGTGTGCACAATACGGGCACATTATCACAAACTATGCCCTGATTCTAGCCATAACATTGGTCATTTGACCCGAAAGCCATGAAACCTCGAACATGATAGGTCATTTTGTGAAGGGTTTTTCGAGACATACTCAATTTACCAAGTTTGTTATTTTTCCTTGCAAATATGTCACATAATAAGACACCACGCGAAGGATTTGCGCTGATCGGACCGTTTTTTATTTTTTTATGCATGTTTCAAACTATGGTCAAACGGCAATGACACGAAGGTTCTTAGCTCGGGGCGAGCCTCGCTGAACTTCGTTGGATCTCGAAGAAACATGATATTGTGAGTCTAAAAATGATTTTGCCAAAAATAATGGGCATCGGATCATGTACTGTAGTTCAAACCGGACCCACTTCCTGGATTTGGCGAATTTGTCTTTCTTCGCCAGGTGAGCGGAAGGTTTGAGATACCCCGGTTGGGACATTGTCCATGTAAGGTGGTCTAATATTTCTACAAAATGTGGCGATACCATTCTAAAACTGTCATTTGGTGGTTGCTTCACAAAACCCCCCGTTTTTTTGCGTTCGGAAAATAGAAAATGGATTTTCCGTGCGTTGAAAAGGAAAACTTTCTCCTGCAACATTGTTCTCCATACCATGATACATATGTGTGCATAATACGGGCACATTATCACAAACTATGCCTGATTCTAGCCATAACATTGGTCATTTGACCCGAAAGCCATGAAACCTCGAACATGATAGGTCATTTTGTGAAGGGTTTTTCGAGACATACTCAATTTACCAAGTTTGTTATTTTTCCTTGCAAATATGTCACATAATAAGACACCACGCGAAGGATTTGCGCTGATCGGACCGTTTTTTATTTTTTTATGCCTGTTTCAAACTATTGTCAAAACGGCGAGCACGAAGGTTCTTAGCTCGGGGCTGAGCCTCGCTGAACTTGCGTTGGATCTCTGAAGAAACATGATATTGTGAGTCTAAAAATGATTTTTGCCAAAAATAATGGGCATCGGATCATGTACCTGTAGTTCAAACCGGACCCACTTCCTACCGATTTGGCAGGAATTTGTCTTTTTCGCCGGTGAGCGGAAGGTTTGAGATACCCGGTTGGGACATTGTCCATGTAAGGTGGTCTAATATTTCTACAAAATGTGGCGATACCATTCTAAAAGCATCATTTGGTGGTTGCTTCACAAAATCCCCCGTTTTTTGCGTTCGGAAAATAGAAAATGGATTTTCCGTGCGTCGAAAAGGAAAACTTTCTCCTGCAACATTGTTCTCCATACCATGATACATATGTGTGCATAATACGGGCACATTATCACAAACTATGCCTGATTCTAGCCATAACATTGGTCATTTGACGAAAGCCATGAAACCTCGAACATGATAGGTCATTTTGTGAAGGGTTTTTGAGACATACTCAATTTACCAAGTTTGTTATTTTTCCTTGCAAATATGTCACATAATAAGACACCACCTTGAAGGATTTGGCTGATCGGACCGTTTTATTATTTTTTATGCTGTTTCAAACTATGGTCAAAAGCGAAGCACGAAGGTTCTTAGCTCGGGGCTGAGCCTCGCTGAACTTGCGTTGGATCTCTGAAGAAACATGATATTGTGAGTCTAAAAATGATTTTTGCCAAAAATAATGGGCATCGGATCATGTACCTGTAGTTCAAACCGGACCCACTTCCTGCCGATTTGGCAGGAATTTGTCTTTTTCGCCAGGGGTGAACGGAAAGGTTTGAGATACCCCGGTTGGGACATTGTCCATATAAGTTGGTCTAGTTTTTTTGAAAAATAGAATGGTGGCATTTTGCAAAATTCATTTGGTAGATATTTAATGAACAAACTGTTTTGCACTTGGAAAATAAACACCCAAATCCAGCCAATCGAGGAGGGATCGGCCTACCACGGATCAGCCCTAGAAAAGCGATGCGAGACGTCCACGACACTGATCCAACGACCAGAAACCCATCACACCTCGTGTGGTTCCCAGGTTTCCAGCCCTAACCCTAACCCTACCCTGACCTCCGTTCCTCCCTCCCAGCACCCCGCCGCCACTTTGCTCGTCTTCCAGATCGCGATCTCCTCCTCCTCCTCCTCACCTCGCCCTTACTTCCACTCCCCGCCCTTACCACCACGGTCTCGTTCTCCCCTGCGACAACCAAGGCCACAGTCTCGTCCTCCCTGGCCCAAGGCCAAGGCCTACCACGCAACCCGGATGCACCTCCACCCTAATCCGACCCGCACATTCTCTCCCAACCAGACCAGATCGGTGGCGGCCCTCAACAAGCCACGGTGTCGTGGTGGGTTGGCTCGCCCGACGCTGCAGCGTGCCGCAGCACGGCTCTATCGATCCGACCCGCCCACATCGACCGCGTGGCAACTAGTGCGGAGATCTGGCGGCGACTAGTGGGGAGGACCCCGACTGGGTCAGTGATGGCGAAGTTCGGGCAGATCCGACAAGGTGCTCGATGATGGGAAGAAGGACGACGAGATCCGGCGAAGTTCGGGCACATCAAGGTAACTCTCGTGCTTCCCAACCACGATTCGTGCTATCCCACTACCTCTCTCTCTCTTGAGGCCTCTATCGCTCTCCCTCTGTCTCTCTACAGCTGCCCCTAGATGTGATGGTGAGATGTGATGAATCAATAACCGTGGAGGAGTTGGAGGTTGAGGTGGCCAAGAAGGGATACATCGGATCCATAACGCCAGGTTTTGGGACTTCCTACTCGAGCCCGAGATGCTCATGGTGAGTAGTTACATGCCTCCGATGCCAGTGTTGTTTCCTCCCTGCATCCTCTACCTTGTTCATCTGTTGCATGGATCCTGATTGCCTCTCCGAATTCTGTAAGTGTGTGATTTGATCACAGTCTCCCACTCCCTCACTGTAGTTGTCCTAGTTTCCTGTTGTGTGGTTCCCTTCATTATGCTCTTCATGGTATCTATATGGCTCTCACACCTCGCTCCTTTACATTACCTTTCGTTGGGTCTTTGTAGAAGTTTGCTAGGGTCCACGGATGCTTGTTTGGTTTGTATGTTGCAATCATCTTTGAATTTTTTTGTGTGCCTTTTCCATTTAATCAATGTAATTAGGATTTTGACAACGGTGTCAAGTTACTAGTTTGACTAAACAATTATGTTACATATGCATCAAAGAATAACATTTCAGAAAATGCCTTACTTCTTTTTTCGTATGATCTCAGCTTCATTCCCATGTTTATTCTGATTTAGATTATATTTTCCTGTTCACGAGCAGGGGCTATAGTACCCGTTCCCATTTTATTATGCATTCATCCTTTTTGTTTGTCATTTTAGGATTATTAGCTTGTTCATGTTGAGTTTCCAGGGAGCATGATCATGGTCATTGTGTAGATTTGTCAGTCACAAGAATCCTTGCTCACACTTTAAATATCTCTCTATTAGTGGCCAAATGATTCAGATTTATAGGACTTCCTACCAGAATGGCAAACTATTTGATTTCCCATACCTTTATAAGAGGTCGAAGTGAATTCCTTTTTTGTGGTGGTTCTTTTTTAACATAGATATTACTTACTGCGTTGAATAATGTCTATTTTTTCATTATCAGGACAAAATACTAGGAGCATTGAAATATTTCAACATTGTCTGGGTGGTTCTATTGCTGAATCATCTGAATCATGTGGTAGTTATATGCCATTGCTTCTAAGCTCTGAATCATGTGGTTTGTATTCTTTTATTTCTTTCTAGAAATTGCTCTCCTTTTACATTAGATAATGGAAGATTAAACTCTCACTCTCTGCATCACAAGATGTGCATAGCCTTAGTTCTGATTCAAATATCTGATGTTATTTGCAATTGCATGTATTGATGTTGGGCTTAGTTACATCTAGTGCATTTCCTATATTCACCCGCCTGAAAGATAAATAATCAATGAAATTTATTCTTAAATGTGTAGTTAACATGAGCACCAATTAGGAAGGGGCTAACTTTCGTGTATAAAGATCATGATATATAAAGAATCTGGAGCTACTTTATAGTCTTTTTCTTATAAGGTGTGTATTGGTTGTGGAAACCAATGGACAATGTATTTTTTCTTTATGGTTGTATGTAGAGCTAGGCGATGTAGGATACCTTTTGCTCCTATTATAAATTCTTATACATTGACATGACCTTGTGTAACCACGTGTGTGGGACGACTCCACTTGATGGCTTGTACAGCACTGGCGGCTCTCCTGCTCACTTCCTTGGATTACGGTGTGGTGGTGGCCTTGCAAGTAGCCGTGATGGTTCACCTCATTTGTGATAACCCTCTAGTGAGTTCCGATTTCCATCTCCTCTATCGCTCCATCTCCTCTATGTGCTCTATCTCGAGCATCATGTGTGTTTGTAACATGTAAAATATAGAAAATCCACTTAATTGATTCGGAAATTATGCTACAGTGTTGAGCTTAGGTTAAAGCCAATGCAATTTATGTGGCGAACCATTGGTAAATTTGTTTCATCTTCTTCTTTGGAGGTTCATTGCATTAGTTTGATTTACCTTGTTCCTTGGTGGTATGTTTACTTTTCGTTGAACATACTTGGATCTCTAGCTCTGTTTGTCTTATGCCAAAATCCATTAATTATGTGCATTTGGTCTTTAAGGGCTTGTTTTGAGTTGATAGGCGAGCGATGGACTGGATTCTCGAATTTGATATCTTTGGTCCCTCTTTTGTGCATTATCAATGTCAATTACAAAAGTATTGCCTAATATTTGTCATTATCGTAGGATGTTTTGACAAATGAAACACCAGCATTGCAAGGAAGAATATCCTTGGAGGAAGTTACATGGTGTCAGTTTGCGGGAGATACTTCTACTCGATGTAGAGACTTATTACTGGGAGATACTTTTATGTAATAATGTCGTTGTGTGTGAAGCTGTGAACCTGGATTTATGTCGTGGTGTATTGTGATTCAAATGGAGTCAGATATATTCAGTTATTTATATTCTATCAACCTGTGAACCTGTTTCATTGTATATTTATCGGGAAAATTATATTATTTAATATATGTGTTTGATATATTGGGAAACTGAACCTAAAGAGGCTAAGGCCTAAATAGTTTTGCACTATTAAAAGGCCACATCTGTATTTTACATTGGACCAATTAATAGTTTTATAATAAGGCCATGGCCCATCAAATTCTGGAGAAAAAAGGTTAAAAATAGAAAATTCATAAACGTGGAAAGGAAAAAGCTCCCCAATAATCGATCCTAAAAGTCCATGGCCGGCCCAGAAGAATAAAGGCCAAATTAATGGTCTTGGCCCATGTAAGCAACCAGAATGGACCAGGCTGAATTCACACTATGACGATTTTATTTCGTCACAATTTTGCCACGTAGGATCGGCCACGTAGGATCTGAGCTGGCTTGGCTAGATGGCCCGTGACGATATTGGATCGTCATAGACGTTATGACGATCCAATATCGTCATAGACGATTATGACGATTTCATCAAAAACGTCGTTATAGTTCATTTGCGACGCCCAGCTTTCGACGATCTTAATATCGTCATAGAATCGTCATAAACGGACTACTATGACGATTCTGTGACGAAAATGGTCATATATAGCCATATTCCTTGTAGTGAGTTATGACTGTTTTTAGGCCCGTTTAAGGGGGAGGACGCCCCAGCCCTTATATATTCCCTAGCAGCCGTCGCAATTAGGGTTAGACCACGTTTAGATTAAACCAATACTTGTTTCGTTGAACTGCTGCAAGCATTCATCTGAAATTATATGTTCCTCTTTGATTCGATCAGGAATATCTACCATACCTCCACTTTGATTCGATCTGAGGTTTGCTTGAAAGTCTTCGTGTTTTCTTTGTTCCATTGGGAATTGGTAGATTGCAAACCGCTTCGTGGTCGTGACTCGTCGCAAGTGTGTGAAGTTGAATACCATCGGGTTGAGATCATTGCATTGGCGGTAGAACAGTAGGTGATTCTGACATCCCACAAGTTATCTCCATTACCTCCACCATCATCTACGACGTGCTCAACGAGAAGATCGGGCCACCCCTTATCAGGTCTAAGACACTTTGGGAATCCGTTTTTTTTTAGCTCGCTCACGTACGAGCTCAGAATCGTCTCAGGTCCGGCGATGTAACCAAACGGATACCCCTTATCGTTGTTATAGTCCTATACAGAAAAAGCCACATTTGCGAGCAATTCATCCCCATAGATTAGTTGTTTTAGTCCTATACAGAAAAAGCCACACAAAACTATTAGGGTTCATAGCGTATTGCCATAGACTAGATAACACCGTTCGTGAGTTCTAGTTGTTGATCGTAGTTTTTTTGTGAACCTTTCTTCTAAATCTGAGTCATAGTTTTTGTCTAGTTTTTGTCTAGTTTTCGTCAAAGTTTGTCTCATAATCGGAGTTTTAGACTGTTTCTAGCCTGTTCGTCGTGTTCTGAAGTATTTTGGTTGAATTAGAGTTGCTAGATCTATTTTAGAAAAAAAAAATCCCGCGCGTCGCTGCCTCTCGCCGGACCTGAGACGTTTCTCAGCTCGTACTTGAGCGAGCGAGCGAAAAAAAAAAAATCCAGCGTCGCCTCTCCCGGACTGAGGCGATTACGAGCTCGTTGGCGAGCTAACAAAAAAAAAACACCGCGTCGGTTGCTCTCGCCAGAGCTGAGACAAGTCTGAGCTTGTGCGTGAGCAAGCCAGCCAAAAAAAAAAAATCTTTTTCTCCTTTTTTGTTACTGTGTCCACATAGCGTTCCTATCTTTGTGAGCCTTAGTAAGCCTTTCTTGGTGTCTAGAACTATCCTACGAGACTAGCATGCTTAGTGCTCTTCGGGATGCTTAGTTTAGCAATCTGGTGCCCGTTTTGTTGAGTCATTGCTAGCGTCTCTCCTTGTGCATTGCAACACGAGCATTACTCCGATATACCTTAATTTTGAGCTCCTTTTTAGAGTTGCAATTTCCCCATTTATCTCCACTGTGTGTGTTTCCATGGGTCTTTGTCATACGGTCAGCACTAGGATTTCTGAATTGGTGTTGTTAGGTATCCATACCAAGCTCCACTACATACCCCTAGTTGTTGTGTGATAATCTTTCCCTCGGTATTAACCGTCACATCCGGTGCGTTACGCTCATACAAGTTGGTAAGCTATCCTAATTCACTTTGGAGCAGTAAGATACATGTTTTCTTTCGGTTTGAGTGAGTTGTGAGAGTTCCACCAGATTTCCTTTTACGTACTAATGTCTTGATCATGACTTCTACTTGTGTTGATGAGATGAGAAATCAAGCGATGTTTACCATGACTATTTAGGTATTGTGGTCGGCATGGCATATGAAGCCACTAAAGTCAAGTGGAGATTGGGCTTACGCATCATCCACGAATATCGTCTTGGGAATCTCACATGCTCGGTGGTTTTGTGAGATGTCGTACTTTCGATAGCAAGTTTAACGGCCATCTGAATATATTCTCGCTCGTAGGCGATGTCGATGCAAAGGTAACTCGTTGGTGGAAGGACGCTAGGACTGTGTATGGTGTCATAGGTAAAACATTCCTTTGGGAGGATTTCAAGCAATTTCTGCGTTCTAGGTTTTTGTACTACACATGGCCTATTCGAAATTTTGAGAGTGGACGTCAATGAGACATGTGAGGTGTCTACTAACATAATCATGTCTACTTCTAGTGTTGTACCTTGTGATATCGGGTTTCTTTTGAAGAGCAGGGGAGCCTATTTTACAACCTATATCACACGATCGGGTGTCATCACTTGAGAAAGTTGTTCCAATACCTACTACATATAGGAGGATGACATTGATAATGGCGATTTGGGGCTACAACCAACCAATAAGGCATTACGTGAGTCTATTCCTTTGCTAGTTGATTCTTGTAACTTTACAAGAACAAAAATTTCAACCCGAGTGATGCTTTGCAAAATCTGAATTTTAAGCATGTAGTCTTGATTACACATGAGCAAAGACTTGCTCGAATACCACCTCTTGATATTGTGTATTCCATCATGCTAAATGAACCTATGAATATGAGTTGTGCTATGGATAGGATTTCTGAAATTTCATGTGCGAATTCTAGCACATATTCTCCTTATTTCATCTTTAATCTAATTGGTGAATATAGCATGGATGAAAATTTTCTTGTGGATCACATATGCATTACGTGTGATAGAATTGCTGAATTGAAACTTCTTTGTTTAGCCATACATGCTATGTGTCAAGATATCTTTGTGGTGGGATAGATACTACAATTTGTGATACTATGAAATTAAATTCTCATCTAGTTGATATAGTCCACCCACAAAAGTAACTTTACCTATGTTGGATTGTTCCAATCTTTCTAGATTTGAATCAGATTTTTATACACCTTGTGTTTGTCCCTAACGTGTTGCATAAGTGTGTTACTACTATATACTTCACTAATATTTGCAAATTGAGTTGCATATTACATCTTGAACAAAATGATTATGTTCATAATAATTGGAGTAAGCGCGTAGTTGAAGCATGGCTTTGAATCAATTCGGTTTTCACATAGTTTGAATTGGTTTGATCTTGTTCATCACAAATTTGATCATAGATCTTCTTTGAGAAAACTGAATTTAATATTGAACAACAAGACTATATATTTATTTGGATTTCAACATGATCATGATTCTTTGTACTTCACTTATACCTGCAATTTAAGTTGCTTGATGAATAGTAGACATATTATTCACGTGAACAAAAATGATACAACAGGTTATGTATATATACTCTGCGTATACGTTGTTCTTTTTGTTCCTTCCACTTTCACTTACCCAACGCCGAGGACGGCTTTTCTTGAAAGGGAGGATGATGAGGATACAATCATGGATCATCTTGATTTCAAGCTGTTTGAGCGGAAAGAAATATTGAGCCTCATTGAAAAATATCACAAGGTGAATTCATTCCTAGTTGGACATGATATTTTGATTTATAAGAACTTTATACTACCTAAATCATTGTGTTATTGTTTGACTAGATTTGGCATCTATCGGGCTAGCGCCCGGTGAGGAGAGGAAGGAGGAAGGCGTAGAGATGGAAGAGCACTATGAGGCAATAAGGAGAGAGGCATGATAAAGAGAGATATGTGGGCGCCGGACACGTTTGAGGTGCACCACGGCATATGGCTCAGGCGCCAATTAGACCGAATCCATCTATGGGTCGGTATGTATCGATTGAGTCGAGCACGAGTCGGTTTGGGCCAAGTTATGACTGTTTTAGGCCCGTTTAAGGGGAGGACGCCCGACCCTCATATATACCGGCAGCCGCTGATTAGGGTTGAACCACGTTTAGATTAAACCAATACTTGTTTCGTTGAGCTGCTGCAAGCATTCATACGAAATTATATGTTCCTCTTTGATTCGATCGAATATCTACCATACCTCCACTTTGATTCGATCCGGGTTTGCTCTTGAAAGTCTTCGTGTTTCTCATGTTCCATGGGAATTGGTAGATTGCAAACCGCTTCGTGGTCGTGACTACGTCTTAAGTGTGTGAAGTTGCGAATACCATCGGGTTGAGATCATTGCATTGGCGTGAGAGCAATGGGTGATTCCTGACATCCCACAAGTTATCTCCATTACCTCCACCATCATCTACGACGTGCTCAACGAGAAGATCGGGCCACCCCTTATCATCTTGGTATCAGATTCTCAGGTTTACTCGGTGAGCAATTCATCCCCATAGATTAGTTGTTTTAGTCCTCTACAGAAAAAGCCACACAAAAATATTAGGGTTCATAGTGTATTACCATAGCCTAGATAACACCGTTCGTGAGTTCTTGTTGCTGATCGTAGTATTTTTGTGTAACCTTTCTTCTAAATCTGAGTCGTAGTTTTTGTCTAGTTTTTGCTTAGTTTTCGTCTCAGTTTGTCTCATAATCGAAGTTTTAGACTGTTTCTAGACTGTTCGTCGTGTTCTGAAGTTTTAGATCTAGTAGATCCGTTTTTATTTTGGTTGAATTAGAGTTGCTAGATCTATTTAAAAAAAAAAATCCCGCGCGTCGCTGCCTCTCGCCGGACCTGAGACGTTTCTCAGCTCGTACGTGAGCGAGCGAGAAAAAAAAAATCCCGCGCGTCGCTGCCTCTCGCCGGACCTGAGACGATTCTGAGCTCGTACGTGAGCGAGCTAAAAAAAAAGAAAAAAAAAAACACCGCGTCGGTTGCACAAGTCTGAGCTTGTGCGTCAGCAAGCCAGCCAAAAAAAAAAAATCTTTTTCTCCTTTTTTGTTACTGTGTCCACATAGCGTTCCTATCTTTGTGAGCCTTAGTAAGCCTTTCTTGGTGTCTAGAACTATCCTACGAAACTAGCATGCTTAGTGCTCTTCGGGCTGCTTAGTTTAGCAATCTGGTGCCCGTTTTGTTGAGTCATTGCTAGCGTCTCTCCTTGTGCATTGCAACACGAGCATTACTCCGATATACCTTATTTTTGAGCTCCATTTTAGAGTTGCAATTGCCCCATTTATCTCCACTGTGTGTGTTTCCGTGGGTCTTTGTCATACGGTCAGCACTAGGATTTCTGAACTGGTGTTGTTAGGTATCCATACCAAGCTCCACTATATACCCCTAGTTGTTGTGTGATAATCTTTCCCTTGGTATTAAACCCGTCACATCCGTTCACGTTACGCTCATACAAGTTGGTAAGTTATCCTAATTCACTTTGGAGCAGTAAGATACATGTTTTGTTTCAGGTGAGTGAGTTGTGAGAGTTCCACCACCAGTTTCCTTTTTGTACTAATGTCTTGATCATGACTTCTACTTGTGTTGATGAGATCGAGAAATCAAGCGATGTTTACCATGACTATTTAGGTATTGTGGTCGGCATGGCATATGATGCCACTAAAGTCAAGTGGAGATTGGGCGATTACGCATCATCCACAGAATATACGTCTTGGGAATCTCACATGCTCAGTGGTTTTGTGAGATGTCGTACTTTCGATAGCAAGTTTAACGGCCATACAGAATATATTCTCGCTCGCCGACGTGTCGATGCAAAGGTAACTCGTTGGTGGAAGGGCGCTAGGGCGTGTGGTGTCATAGGTAAAACATTCCTTTGGGAGGATTTCAAGCAATTTCTGCGTTCTAGGTTTTGTACAACTACACATGGCCTATTCCAGAAATTTTGAGAGTGGACGTCAATGAGACATGTGAGGTGTCTACTAACATAATCATGTCTACTTCTAGTGTTGTACCTTGTGATATGCAGGTTTCTTTTGAAGAAAGGGAGCCGCCTATTTTACAACCTATATCACACGATGGGGTGTCATCACTTGAGAAAGTTGTTCCAATACCTACTACATATCGGGAGGATGACATTGATAATGGCACTGATTTGGGGCTACAACCAACCAATAAGGCATTGGTGAGTCTATTCCTTTCTTTGGTTGATTCTTGTAACTTTACAAGAACAAAAATTTCAGCACCGAGTGATGCTTTGCAAAATCTGAATTTTAAGCATGTAGTACTAATTACACATGAGCAAAGACTTGCTCGAATACCACCTACTGATATTGTGTATTCCATCATGCTAAATGAATCTATGAATATGAGTTGTGCTATGGATAGGATTTCTGAAATTCCATGTCTGAATTCTAGCACATATTCTCCTTATTTCATCTTTAATCTCATTGGCGAATATAGCATGGATGAAAATTTTCTTGTGGATCACATATGCATTACGTGTGATAGAATTGCGGAATTGAAACTTGCTGTGTTTAGCCATACATGCTATGTGTCAAGATATCTTTGTGGTGGGATAGATACTACAATTTGTGATATTATGAAAGTAAATTCTCATCTAGTTGATATAGTCCAACCAACAAAAGTAACTTTACCTATGTTGGATTGTTCCAATCTTTATAGATTTGAATCAGATTTTTCATACACCTTGTGTTTGTCCCTAGCAACGTTGCATAAGTGTGCTTCTACTATATACTTCACTAATATTTGCAATTTGAGTTGCATATTACATCTTGAACAAAATGATTATGTTCATAATAATCGAATAAGCGTAGTTGAAGCATGGCTGAATCAATTCGGTTTTCACATAGTTTGAATTGGTTTGATCTTGTTCATCACAAATTTGATCATAGATCTTCTTTGAGAAAACTGAATTTAATATTGAACAACAAGACTATATATCTATTTGGTTTTCAACATGATCATGATTCTTTGTACTTCACTTATACCTGCAATTTAAGTTGCTTGATGAATAGTAGACATATTATTCACGTGAACAAAAATGATACAACAGGTTATGTGTACATATACTCTGCGTATGCGTTGTTCTTTTTGTTCCTTCCACTTTCAGCTTACCCAAAGCCGAGGACGGCTTTTCTTGAAGAAAGGGAGGATGATGAGGATACAATCATGGATAATGCTGATTTCAACTGTTTGAACTGGAAAGAAATATTGAGCCTCATTGAAAAATATCACAAGGTGAATTCATTCCTAGTTGGACATTATACTTTGATTTATAAGAACATTATACTACCTAAATCATTGTGTTACTGTTTGACTAGATTTGGCATCTATCGGACTAGCGCCAGCGGGAGGAGAGGGAGGAAGGCGACCGAGAGATGGAAGACGCACTATGAGGCAATAAGGCGAGAAGGCATGATAAAGAGAGATATGTGGTGCACCAGGACACGTTTGAGGTGCACCACGACATATGGCCTGCGCGCCAATTAGACCGAATCCATCTATGGGTCGGTATGTATCAGTTTGAGTCGAGCAAGTCGGTTTGGGCCAAGTTATGACTTTTAGGCCCGTTTAAGGGGAGACGCCCCAGCCTTATATATTCCTAGCGGCCGTCGCAATTAGGGTTAGACCACGTTTAGATTAAACCAATACTTGTTTCGTTGAGCTGCGCAAGCATTCATACGAAATTATATGTTCCTCTTTGATTCGATCAGGAATATCTACCATACCTCCACTTTGATTCGATCGGAGTTTGCTCTTGAAAGTCTTCGTGTTTTCTTTGTTCCATTGGGAATTGGTAGATTGCAAACCGCTTCGTGGTCGTGACTCGTCGCAAGTGTGAAGTTGCGAATACCATCGGGTTGAGATACATTGCATTGGCGGGGAGCAATGGTGATTCACAGCATCCCACAAGTTATCTCCATTACCTCCACCATCATCTACGACATTCTCAACGAGAAGATCGGGCCACCCCTTATCAACGACTATATGGTGAACCCCAGGATCAAGAAGGTCTCTCGACCGCTTCTACTTGGTGATGAGCATGTAGAGTCGAGGAAGACTCTTTTTGAAGGGGGCGATGTAGCCGACCTACTGATCGTTGCCACATCTTGGTCTCCAACACACCAAGTCGTCATGGACTCCAAGGTGAATCCGTTCCTATCTGAGCCCCTTCCTTCCCTATTGAATGGCATGCTACTTCATACTCCGTCACATATGCATGATAGGTTCACATTGACAAGTACGGAGGCAAGGGAGGCCGGAACATCAAGCCCGACAGGCGGAGGCTTGGAAGAGGAGGCGGAAGGCAGATGCAAAATGCTCTCTATCGCCATCGGTACTCGGACTGCGGCCGTACTACCACCCGGCCTACCGCCCTCTGCTACCGACAGAGCGACACAGGAAGCCAAATGCTCTCATCACGGCGGTACTCCGGCCCCGGATCCGGTACTACCGCCACCTTCTGCTACCGCCACCAGCAGACGGCTCTGGCTGAAGCTCCGGACCGCAAGCGGTACTACGGTCCCAGGCGGTACTCTAGGACCAAGCGGTACTACGGTCCCAAGTCCGGTACTCAGCTCTGGCGATCTGCGTGCACTAGTTGGGCCTGACCCATGTATCCCCTTTACTTACAAACCCTAGTTTTATCCCCAAACTACCCTTGTTTAGTGGTTGGCCTATAAATAGAGCCCCACCCTCATGTATCCCTTAGGCATAGATGATAGACTAAAGAAACCCCATTGTGGAATCTCTAGTTTTGCCTCATCCCTTTACCAAGGGGACCGACTATTCACCAACCTCGATTGGACTTTGCATCACGCATCCATCGTTGAACAAGGCCTTGGGTTCTCGCCTCGCCCCAAAGTCAAGACCCTCCTCAAGGTGTTCTTCCCTCTCCGATGTGGATTTGAGGGAGCACGTTGACCGATCTTTCCTTGCGAGGATTCTATCGGACCGGTGGCCGCCGTTCGGGAGCAATCGGCCTTGTATCGTGTGAGTTTTGCGTGTGTTCATCGTGTTCTTCGCGAGGTGTGTGTTCGCTTCTGCTATCTTTTCCCTTTCCCCTCGCTTTCCCATCGATTTGACCACGAGATCCGTGAAGATCGGGCACCCAAGAGATTAACCCCTCCATCACGTCACATATGCATGATAGGTTCACATTGACAAGTACAGAGGCCAGGGAGGAAGCCCGGAGCATTAAGCCCGACAAGACTGAGGCTTGGAAGAGGAGACGGAAGAAGACATGTCGGAAGCTTCGGGTCAAGCGGTTCTCTGGTCGGTGTAGGTACTACCGGGTCAGTACTACCGCCCCACTACCGCCCGTCTTGAAGCCTGCGCCATCGCCACTAGATGCCTCGGTACTGGCTTGCGGTACTACCGCCCGCAAGCGGTACTACCGGATACCATGAGAGGTACTACCGGTGATGACCGGTACTACAGGTCCTAGGTCCGGTATTACCGCTCCTGGCAGTGCCTGCGTGCACTAGTTGGGCCACAGCCCTTGTATCCCCCTCTATTTACCTATTCGCCTAGTTTATTCCCAAACTACCCTTGTTTATGTGGTTGGCCTACAAATAGAGCCCCCACCCCTCATGTATCCCTTAGGCATAGATGATAGACTAAAGACAACCCCCATTGTGGAATCTCTAGTTTTGCCTCATCCCCTTATCCAAGGGGACCGACTATCGTCACCAATCTCGATTGGACTTTGCATCACGTCTAGGGACTCTGGAACCGAGGATGATATCTATGAAGAATCCATGATGAGCCACCATGACTACGACTCCACAAGTATAGAGGACGTGACGGAGCACAACACCGACAATGGCTCCGCATGCTTTGAGGACCCGGAGCACTACACCTACGACGACTCCACATGCATGGAAGACATGGAGCTCTACGTCGACAATGGCTCCTCATGCATGGAGCCTATGGAGCACTACACCGACAATGGCTCCACATGCTTGGGTGATATGGAGTACTACACCAACAACTACTCCCCAAGCATGCATGACTTCGAGTGCGACATCGATGAAGCCACGCCAAGCATGGCGGACACGGAGAACTTCATCGACTTTGATGGCTCCTCCATGAGCCATGAAGAATTCCTTCACCGTGTGGAGATGGAAGCCTACTACGCCAAGCAAGAGGAGGCGCATCATCAAGATTCCATGACCTTCAAGGCCAAGCGTGCCACACCAAAGGGCACCACCTACTTCGATGATCCACCTCCAAGGAGACATGTGCCACCACCTAGATGGCGTCAAGCGCCACCATCTACAAGGCACCAAGCTCCATCACCTCTAAGGTGTCAAGCTCCACCATCTCCAAGGCGCCAAGCTACATCACCTCCAAGGCGCCAGGCTCCAACTCCTGTCCAAACAAGAGTGGCGTCCAAACATCATATACATCAAGAGGCGCCAAGAAACAAGAATCTTCATTGACAAACATCCTCTCATGAGCATCACCACCATATAGAGGATACAAGACATCGTCAAAGGCATCTTCGCCACCAAGACATAGAATTCATGATGAGCACAAACCATAATGCTCAAGCAAGTTCTACAAGGCACCACAAGCACAAGAAGAGTGCCAAGGAAAATGATCACCGTCATGAGCGTCATGTGGATGACCAAGTGCTTCCCCAACATCAACCATAGGCAAGGCACGCCAATGACCTCCGTCGACACCATCATAGGGCACCTTCAACTACTCGTGCCACCACCACAATGGCTGTTATGGGGGTAACCCAGGGGTTGGCCCGATCTTTCATGGATTCCACGAGAAACGAGGGGAAAGCGGTGGTCGGAGGATGAAATCGAGGAAGGAGATGAAATCCACGAACACACGCACGCCAAAACACGATACACGCCTACTCCTCATGCCGGTGGCAACCGGTCCAACATAATCCCTAGGATCGGTGTTGGGCGAAGCTCGCTATCCACGCCAACCACGGGGGATGAGGTGCTTGGTGAGATCTTGACGACTTGGGGGCGGCAACCCAAGGCCTTGTACAACTTGAACGCACTAGGCAAGATCCAAGAGGGGGGTGGATAATCCGGTGCTCCTTGGTAGGAGCATGAGACCAATAGATATAAGTTCCTCAAAGGGTTTCCTTAATATATATTATTATCCAAGTCTAAGCGTTTACAATAGAGGGTGGAGGCTATATATAGTCCACACAAAACAGGGTAGTTTCGAATGAGAAGGTAAATTATAGGTTGGGTTAGAAGACACAGGCGGCCGAGGTCGAGGTATGGCGGGACCGGTAGTACTGGTCCGACCTTGACAATACGGTGGTAAGTACCGCTTGGGAAGCAGTAGTACCGCTTGAGCACGGAGCTTGTCGGGCGCTTTGTGGCGGTAGGAGGGCGGTAGTAACGGTTGCGGGACCGGTAGTACCGCTTGCTTCTGGGGCGTGGATTGGTGCTTCCTGTGGCGAGCAGTAGGAGGAGGTAGGACCTCTTGGAGCGGGAGTACCGGTCGTCCCAACCGGTAGTACCGCTTGCGTCTGGCAGCGACTGGTGGCTTCTTCGTACCTGATGATGCACAGAGTTTGCGTGTGAAGTAGCAAGCCATCCAAGGGTGCGTCGAAGTCACACAAGGAGAGGAGCGAGTTCACCTTAGTTTGAAGGAGTTTGGCTCGGGCGCGAGTCATGGGTCCACTTGGGTAGCTCGTGGGAGTAGATGTAGTAGCGGTCGTAGGACGGCTGCATCAATGGCACCAAGAGCAAGCCTTCCTCCACGCCATCAAGCTTCAATGCCTACGCTTGACTTCCACGACCTCGCCAACGAAGAAAATGTAAACCTCTACTTCGCCAAGTTGGATAGCATGAGCCTACCTCCACCACTACTACGAGATGGCGACAAGGTCAATAATGGTGAGCATGGGATTTTCCCTTCACCAAAGGAGGCGCATGGAGTTGAGGAACCCGAGCCTACCCCCATATGCTTGAGTGATGATGTGGTACCAATCCCATGTGAGTATGAGAGCCACTTAGCCCACTTGAGTGAGAACAAGAGTGACATGAGTGACTCCACATTATGTGAGATTGAGTGATTCCACTTGGAGGACATGAGTGACTCCACCTTATGTGAGATTGAGTGCTTCCACTTGGAGGGCATGAGCGATACTCCTAGTGAGTTGAGAGTGGTAGTTGATAGGTCAAGTGAGACCATTTCGAATTCTAACAACTTACCCTCTACCTCTAGTGTGTTCTCTTGTGTTGTGCTAGGTTCCATGGATGAAGACGCTCCAAGCTATGAAGCAAGGATGCCTCAATTGGAGAAGGTGTACATGGTGCATGAAGATGATGTTATGCCATGGCTACATCAAGAAAACGAAGTCGTCCACAAGGAGGCCACTACTTTCACAACACCCACTTCATATGAGAGGTATGAACAAGGTAACAATAAGGGTGTTGATGATGCCATGATCCCACTAGTGGACATGATGAATTGTGAGGATATGCATGCTATGGATGATACTTGTGACATTACATATGATTCACTCATATTCCCATGTGATGCTTTGCCTTTGCATAATATTGATCATGTGGAATTGTTTGATTGCAATATCATTGCCATAAACATGCCATGCTATGCATCTTGTGTGTATCCTCCAATTGCTTCGGACATGCTTTGTCATGTTAGTCATTCAATTTCTCCTGTTGCTTGCAATAAGTTGAATAATTTGTCTATCAATTGTTTTGCTTGCAACAATACTTTTCACATGGATTATAACGAGATAGCCCCCATAGCTTTCTCAATTTTTGGAGATTTTGATGATTGCCATGATAAGCATGTTCCCCACTTGCATACTCACCATGCATCTATTTCATACTTAATTGACATTAATGGTGATGTGCACAAGAAGAGATACGTCATGATGGATGATGTGTATCTCTACCATGCACACACGTTCTTCCTTTTGTGTTTGATGTGTGTAGGTACCCGCATTATCATGTCAACCTCGGTTGAGCACGAGTTGACAAAAAGAGCTCTTGAGAGCATCCCACAAGTGAGTTCAAGATCGAACCCAGCTCTGATACCTTTTCCATGCTTTGCATCTTTCATGTTGGCAAATTGCTCTTTCCTATGGTTTGATTGCAAGCATGTTGATGGTATTATCTCACCTTATGAGATTCATGCTTCTTCGCTTTTAGATAATGATGCTTTGTGTGTTGCAACAAAAATGTTGAACATTTTCTCTTTTCGATGTTTTGGGTGCAACCACAATTCCATTAAGAGCATGTATTGTCATGAGAGCTTCCAAGAATCTCGTCTTATTGTTGCAACAAACATAAGGACCACTTGCTCTTTCATTTGGTTTGTTTGCAAATATGTTGTTTTTGCTTCCGCTTGGGATACTCATTTTCCCATGATATTTGCTTTCGATGAGTTGTGTGTGACATCCAACATGTCAAACAATTTCTCTTTCCAATGGTTGGTTTGCACACATATTGTTGTTGCTTTGGATTCTTCCTCATGTGGTTTTGCCAAATTCTCCTATTCTTGCATCAAAGATGTTGTTTGAAATTTGGATCCAATGCTTTGAATGCCCCACTAATACGTTATCTGGAGTTTTTGTGTTTCCACATTTGGATGATGTTCGAACGATTTCCATGCACTTTGACCTTGCATATGCATCCCATTTGCTATACATGCATTGTACTAATAGTGTTGTGAACAAGAATGGACATGCCTCATTTGACAGGCTCCTCTATCACGCACGAAAATATTTTGCTTGGTCTTTGTTGTGTGAAGGTACAAGTGCATACACGTCAACCTCTATGGACTATATGTTGACAAGAAGAACCGAAGAGAGTTACCTATGGCTACCCTTCATCGAGCTATCTCTACAAGCTAAGGTGACTTCCTTCTACTTGAGGACTCATGTAATAATCTTCATGAATTGGCTACGCTTTGAGTGTTGCTTTGCTTTTGTTGTGAGCTTTGTAGGCTTCAAGGAAGGTGAAGGAACATTGAAGTGTTATCAAGTAAATCTTCTCGAGGACGACTTTATGGTGAACCCCAGGATCAAGAAGGTCTCTCGACCACTTCTACTTTGTGATGAGCATGTAGAGTCGAGGACGACTCTTTTTAAAGGGGGGGAGCTGATGTATCCCGACCTACGGTCGTTACTACATCTTGGTCTCCAACTTACGCCAAGTCGTCATGGACTCCAAAGGTGAATCCGTTCCTCTATGCGATCCCCCTTCCTACCCTATTGAATGGTATGCTACTTCATACTCCGTCACATATGCATGATAGGTTCACATTGACAAGTACGGAGGAAAGGGAGGAAGCCCGGAGCATCAAGCCCGACAAGACGGAGGCTTGGAAGAGGAGGCGGAAGAAGACAGATCGCCAAATTCTCTCTATCTCCAGCGGTACTACGGACACTGGCGGCCACTACCGGCAACTCTAGCCACCTGAGGCAGCATATGAAGCCAAATACTCTCTATCTCCGTGGTACTACGGATCTGGACCCGGTACTACCGTCCCCAATCTGCTTCGCTGAGCTCGGTGGCCCCGGGACCATAGCGGTACTATCGGTCCTGGCGGCACTATCGGACCTAAGCGGTACTCAGGTCCCAAGTCGGTACTACCACTCTGGCGGTGCACTGCGCACTAGTTGGGCCACAGCCCATGTATCCCTCTTTACTTACCTATTCGCCTAGTTTATCCCCAAACTACCCTTGTTTATGTGGTTGGCCTATAAATAGAGCCTCCACCCCTCATGTATCCCTTATGCATAGATGATAGACTAAAGAAAACCCCCATTGTGGAATCTCTAGTTTTGCCTCATCCCCTTTATCAAGGGGACCGACTATCGTCACCAACCTCGATTGGACTTTGCATCACGCATCCATCGTTGAACAAGGCCTTGGAGTTCGACGTCTCGTCTCCAAGTTGTCAAGACCCTCCCCAAGGTGTTCTTCCCTCTCCGAGGTGGATTTGAGGGAGCACGTTGACCGATCTTTCCTTGCGAGGATTCTATTGGACCGGTGGCCGCCGATCGGGAGCAATCGGCCTTGTATCGTGTGAGTTTTGCGTGTCTTCATCGTGTTCTTCGCGAGGTGTGTGTTTGCTTCCGCTACCTTCTCCCTTTCCCCTCGCTTTCCCATCGATTTGACCACGAGATCCGTGAAGATCGGGCACCCAAGAGGTTAACCCCTCCATCAACATCTCGACATTCAGCGCCTCCTCGTGATTCGCCACCAGCTACTACCACATCCAAGGCCACCACAAGATTTCCAGCTGCTCCTCCACCATCATCCAATGCTCCTGCTCGTAGTGCATCTTCTATGGCTTCCACGGGTAAGACAAAGGATATACAATGCCGCAAGGGCTGGGGTTTTGGTCATATTGAGAGACAGTGCACAACACAACGTGTGATGATGGTGCGAGAAGATGGTCGTCTGATTCGGTGACTTGATGAAAGATACACTAGCCCTTATTTCTGCTCGAGATAGAGACAATTCTGATGCTGATGAAGAGATAGAGTGATGGAGGGGTTAGCCTCTTGGGTGCCCGATCTTCACGGATCTCGTGGTCAAATCGATGGGAAAGCGAGGGGAAAGGGAGAAGGTAGCGGAAGCGAACACACACCTCGCGAAGAACACGATGAACACGCAAAACTCACGATACAAGGCCGATTGCTCGAGCGGCCACGTCCGATAGAATCCTCGCAAGGAAAGATCGGTCAACGTGCTCCTCAAATCCACATCGGAGAGGGAAGAACACCTTGAGGAGGGTCTTGGCGACTTGGGGGCGAAACCAGAACCCAAGGCCTTGTTCCATGATGGATGCGTGATGCAAAGTCCAATCGAGGTTGGTGGCGATAGTCGGTCCCCTTGTAAAGGGATGAGACAAAACTAGAGATTCCACAATGGGGTTGTCTTTAGTCATCATCATGCCTAAGGGATGCATGAGGGTGGGGCTCTATTATAGCCACCACTAAACAAGGGTAGTTTGGGAATAAAACTAGGGTTTGGTAAGTAAAGGGGATACATGGGATGTGGCCCAACTAGTGCTTGCAGAACCTTGCCAGAGCTGATGTACCGGACTTGGGCCGTGTACCGCTTAGTCCAATCAGAATCTAGAGTACTTCTGGAGCTCAAGCTGGATCCGTCGATGGGAGCGGTAGTAAAGCGGTAATCCGTGACAGAATCTTGGGTCAATCCGATGTCTGGGAGCAGTGTTGGCTTCGGCGTCTGGCTGGCGGTAGCAGTGGCGGTAGTCTTGCTTGGGCGGTAATCGGTGCGATTGGCCTGTCTTCTTCTTCTCCTCTTCCAAGCCTCAATCTTGTCGGGGCTTGATGCTGGGCTTCCTCTTGCCTCCGTGCTTGTCAATGTGAACCTATCATGCATATGTGATGGTGAAGTATACCATTCAATTGGGTAGGAAGGGGCTCATGAAGGCATTCACCTTTGGAGTCCATGACGACTTGGCGTAGTTGGAGACCAAGATGTAATAACGACCGTGGGTCGGGCTACATCAGCCCCCTTCAAAAAGTGTCCTCGACTCTACATGCTCATCACAAAGTAGAAGCGGTCGAGAGACCTTCTTGATCCTGGGGTTCACCATATAGTCGTCCTCGGGAAGATTGACTTGACAACACTTCAATGTTCCTTCACCTTCCTTGAAGCCTACAAAGCTCACAACAAAAGCAAAGCAACACTCAAAGCGTAGCCAATTCACGAAGATTATAGCATGAGTCCTCAAGTAGAAGGAAGTCACCTTATCTTGTAGAGATAGCTCGATGAAGGGTAGCGATAGGCAACTCTCTTCGGTTCTTCTTGTCAACACGTGGTTGGTAGAGGTTGACGTGTATGCACTTGTACCTTCATACAACAAAGACCAAGCAACATATGTTTGTGTGTGATAGAGGAGCATGTCATTTGTGGCATGTCCATTCTTGTTCACAACACGATTAGCACAACTCAAGTATAGCAAATGGGATGCATATGCAAGGTCAATGTGCATGGAAATCGTTTGAACATCATGCAAATGTGGAAACTCAAAAACTCCATATAACATAGAAGTGGGGCATTCAAAGCATTGGATCCAAATGTCAAACAACACCTTTGATGCAAGAATAGGAGAATTTGGCAAAAACACACAAGGAAGCATATCCAAAACAAAAGTATTATGTTTGCAAACAAACCAAATGAAAGAGCAAGTTGTCCTTATGTTTGTTGCAACAACAAGACGAGATTCTTGGAAGCTCTCATGACAATACATGTTCTTAAAGGAATTGTGGTTGCACACAAAACATCGAGAAGGTAAATTGTTCAACATTTTTGGTGCAACATACAAAACATCATTATCTAGATGCGAAGAAACATGAATGTCACAAGGGGAGATAATACCATTAACATGCTTGCAATCAAACCATATGAAAGAGCAATTTGCCAACATGAAAGATGCAAAGCATGCAAAAGGTATCAGAGCTGGGTTCGATCTTGAACTCACTTGTGGGATGCTCTCTAGAGCTCTTTTTGTCAACTCGTGCTCAACCGAGGTTCACATGATAATGCGGGTACCTACACACATCATACACAAAGGGAATGTGTGCATGGTAGAGATACACATCATCCATCATGGTATCTCTTTTGTGCACATCACCATTAATTTCAATCAAGTATGAAATAGATGCATGAGTATGCAAGTGGGGAACATGCTTATCATGGCCATCATCAAAATCTCCAAAATTGAGAAAGCTATGGGGGCCATCTCATTATAGCATGTGGTCAACATTGTTGCAAGCATTCATCTTATGGCAAGCAACGGGAAACATTGAATGACTAGCATGACAAAGCATGTCCAAAGCAATTGGAGGATACACACAAGATGCATAGCATGGCATGTTTATGGCAATGATATCGCAATCAAACAATTCCACATGATCAATATTATGCAAAGGCAAAGCATCACATGGGAAAGTGGATGAAGCATATGTTATGTCACAAGTATCATCCATAGCATGCATATCCTCACAATTCATCATGTCCACTAGTGGGATCATGGCATCATCAACTTATTGTTACCTTGTTCATACCTCTCATATGAAGTGGGTGTTGTGGAAGTAGTGGCCTCCTTGTGGCGACTTCATCTTCTTGATGCGCCATGGCATAGCATCATCTTCGTGCACCATGTACATCTTCTCCAATTGAGGCATCATTGCTTCATGGCTTGGCTTCTTCATCCATGGAACCTAGCATAACACAAGAGAACACACTAGAGGTAGAGGGTAAGTTGTTAGCAATCGAAATGGTCTCACTTGACCTATCAACTACCACTCTCAACTCACTAGGAGTATCGCTCCTCCAAGTGGAAGCACTCAATCTCACATAAGGTGGAGTCACTTCTCACTCTTGTTCTCACTCAAGTGGGCTAGCGGCTCTCATACTCACATGGGATAGGTACCACATCATCACTCAAGCATATGGGGTAGGCTCGGTTTCCTCAACTCCTTGCGCCTCCTTTGGTGAAGGAAAATCCCATGCTCACCATTCTTGACCTTGCCTCCAAGGTTGGATGCCATAAGATGGGCATCATCGCTCTCCTCCATGGTCGAAGGAAAATCCCATGCTCGAGTCTCGTGGCCATCAGCGGCGTAGTAGTGGTGGAGGTAGGCTCATGCTATCCAACTTGGCGGTAGGCATCTACATTTTCCTCGTTCATGGTCGTAGAAGTCAGCGTCGGCTTTGAAGCTTGATGGCGTGGAGGAAGGCTTGCTCTTGGTGCCATTGTGGTGGTGGCACGAGTAGTTGAAGGTGCCCTATGATGGTGTCGACGGAGGTCATTGGTGTGCCTTGCCGATGGTTGATGTAGGTGGCGCACTTGGTCGTCCACATCACACTCATGACGGTGATCATTTGCCTTGGCACTCTTCTTGTGCTTGTGCTTGTGCTGCCTTCTTGAGCTTGCTTGAGCATTATGGTTGGTGCTCATCATGAATTATTCGTCTTTATGGCGAAGATGCCTTTGACGATGTCTTGTATCCTCTTTATGGTGGCGATGCTCATGAGAGGATGTTTGTCGATGAAGAGTCTTGTTTCTTGGCGCCTCTTGATGCATATGATGTTTGGACGCCACTCTTGTTTGGATAGGAGTTGGAGCTTGGCGCCTTGGAGGTGATGTAGCTTGGCGCCTTGGAGATGGTGGAGCTTGACGCCTTGGAGGTGATGGAGCTTGGAGCCTTGGAGATGGTGGCACTTGACGCCATCTAGGTGGTGGCACTTGTCGCCTTGGAGGTGGATCATCGAAGTAGGTGGTGCCCTTTGGTGTGGCAAGCTTGGCCTTGAAGGTCATGGAATCTTGATGATGCCTCCTCTTGCTTGGCGTGGTATGCTTCCATCTCCACGGTGGAGGAATTCTTCATGGCTCATGGAGGAGCCATCAAAGTCGATGAAGTTCTCCGTGTCCTCCATGCTTGGCGGCGTCATCGATGTCGCACTTTCGAAGTCGTCCATGCTTGGGGAGTAGTTGTTGGTGTAGTACTCTATCACCCAAGCATGTGGAGCCATTGTCGGTGTAGTGCTCCATAGGCTCCATGCATGAGGAGCCATTGTCGGCGTGAGATCCATGTCTTCCATGCATGTGGAGTCGTCGTAGGTGTAGTGCTCGGGTCCTCAAAGCATGGAGCCATTGTCGGTGTTGTGCTCGTCATGTCCTCTATACTTGTGGAGTCGTAGTCATGGTGGCTCATCATGGATTCTTCATAGATATCATCCTCGGTTAGGAGTCCCTAGACATGATGCACAAGACCAAGCGGTGTATATGGAAGTGGTAGTGGGAGTTAGGGATACAACGTCAAACCTTACTTTACCTTGGAAGATCGTATCGTGCAAGTGGCCACACTTGAGAGCAATAAACCAAGCAAAGTGAAGTTCACGGAACACCAAAACCAACTACGAACCAAAAACACACACACACAAGGCCTATGGTGGATAGGTATGGAAAGTGGCATGTCAAGAACCAATCGAAATCAAGATGTTGTAATGGCAAGTAAAGAACCACAATGATCACCAGGCAAACAAGTTAATCCACAAGATAGGAAATATATACAAGGAAACACACACAGTGGGATAAATGGGACTTGTGCGACGGAGAAAGTGAGCTAAGAACCAAATGATTACCTAGCGAAGACTATAAGCTCGTGTCACACAAGTTCAAGGAGAGACGCTAGTTCGATTGCATAAGATTGGTGGGCTACAAGATATGCACAATAAGTACCACCTATATGATGTTCATCGAGCTTGCGCTTCCTATGCTATGAGGCACATGTATATCTTTTTCATTTCTTTTCTTTTTCTATTTTTTTTTCTTTTTGTATCACTCTTTTTCTTTTTATTTCTTTTTCACTTGCCTCTTCCTTGTGCCAACAACTATACAAGATAACTATATGAGATAAGCTCACAATGTTTGCTCGGAGTCTACAAGGTATCAAATGTGCATAGCCCAAGCAATCATAAGAGGAACTAGTCTCAATAGGTGTTTGTTGCTTTAAAGATAGTGGGGTTCACAAAGGAATGCAAGTGGGGAAATCATGGAATGTTTATACCTTTCGTCGACGATCTTCACCCTTTATTGTTGGATTCCACCTTGCTCACGGAATTTGGATGGAGTAGATTTCATGAACCACGTGGATGATGATGTAGAGCTCCTTCTCCTCTTCGAAACGAGCTAAAGAACACCAAAATCCGCGTTCGTATGCGAAAGTTATGGCCAAAACGGTGAGAGGCTGAAATCTGGAACTTGCTGTTTTCTTTCTGTATCGGGCGGTAGTACCGGATTTTGGTACCGCTGGGCGGTAGTACCGTATTTTTGGAGCGGTAGTACCGCTCGGGACAGAGAAAACCAGATCGGCGCGATTTAGCGAGTTTAGGCGATTTGGTGGAAAATCTTCAAGAAAAACACCAAATCGACGGGAAATCAAGGAATTAGGCTATGGGAGCATAAAGGAAGGTAGATCAACAAGTTTAGCAAGTAATCCACGGATCAAAACCTACCAAAGCACTCAAATCACGGATCGATCCAAAACACGAATTGGGGCTATTTTTGGTGAAAATTTGAATTTATGGGGAAAAGACCAAATCGATGAGAAATCCGTGGCAACCAAAAGCTGCTGATACGGATGATGGAGGGTTAACCTCTTGGGTGCCGATCTTCACGGATCCGTGGTCAAATCGATGGGAAAGCGAGGGAAAGGGAGAAGGTAGCGGGCGAACACACACCTCGCGAAGAACACGATGAACACACGAAAACTCACACGATACAAGGCCGATTGCTCCCGAGCGGCCCGGTCCGATAGAATCCTCGCAAGGAAAGATCGGTCAACGTGCTCCCTCAAATCCACATCGGAGGAAGAACACCTTGAGGAGGGTCTTGGCGACTTGGGCGGCAAGAACCCAAGGCCTTGTTCAACGATGGATGCGTGATGCAAAGTCAATCGAGGTTGGTGGCGATAGTCGGTCCCCTTGGTAAAGGGATGAGGCAAAACTAGAGATTCCACAATGGGGTTGTCTTTAGTCTATCATCTATGCCTAAGGGATGCATGAGGGTGGGGCTCTATTTATAGGCCAACCACTAAACAAGGTAGTTTGGGAATAAAACTAGGGTTTGGTAAGTAAAGGGGATACATGGGCTGGCCCAACTAGTGCTGTGAACCTTTGCCAGAGTAATCTGGGACTTGGGACGTAGTAATCTGGTTTGGTAGATAATCTGCTCAGGGGCCAGTACCGCTTGCGGTCTGGAGCTTATTTGGAGCCGTCGGTGGGAGGCGGTAGTAAGGCGGTGGTCTGTTGACCCGGTAATCTGGGTCAGATCGATAGTAACACCGGGAGCAGTATTTGGCCACATCGTCTTTCTTTGTGATAGCGGCGGTAGTCTTGCTTTGGCGGTAATGCAGTCGCGGTCGAGGTAGTACCGGCGACAGTAGAGCATTTGCGATCTGTCTTCTTCGCCTCCTCTTCCAAGCCTCCGTCTTGTCGGGCTTGATGCTCAAGGCTTCCTCCCTTGCCTCCGTGCTTGTCAATGTGAACTTATCATGCATATGTGGGAGTATGAAGTAGCATACCATTCAATAGGGTAGGAAGGGGCTCGCATAGAGGCGGATTCACCTTTGGAGTCCATGACGACTTGGCGTAAGTTGGAGACCAAGATGTAGTAACGACCGTAGGTCGGGCTACATCACAGAGGTAATGGGAGCTAAAGCTGTTGATCACTACAAGAGCTTAATTACACAACGTGTGTTGAGTGTGCAATTGAGCAAATCTGAGCAAGATCAGCATACAACCTGTTCCAAACACGTGGTGTTGTCAAGGAAAGAGCTATACGGATCATCATTGATGGAGGAGTTGTAATAATCGGCTAGTGTTGACATGGTAGAGAAGCTTGTGCTTCCAACAAGACAACGCCCACATTCATATTACATCCAATGGTTTGAGAGTTCTCATAAGATCAAGGTAACAAGAGCGATGCGCATGCATTTTACTATTGGTACATATTCGATTTTGTTGATTGTGATGTTGTACCTATGCAAGCTTGTTCTTTGTTACTTGGTAGACCATGGCAATTTGATAGAGAATCTGTTCATAATGGCAAAACTAATCACTATTCTCTTATGCATGATGGAAAGAAAATTGGTCTAAAACCTATGACTCGAACAGATTTTAAAAGATGATCTTGCTAGAGCTAGTAGAGCTAAAAGCGAGGAGAAAATAAAAGTGAGAATCAGTTATTCTTTGCGATTTTATACCACCAAAGAACACTAAATCGATTCTACACATACTCTGAAATTCGTGTGAAGAGTCCATGTATGCTTGCAAATAAAATTGATATTGTTGAACTAGATGTAAACAATACTCAATGTTATGCAATTGTCTACAAAGAGGTTTTGTTTTCATTTGAGGATATGCCTCCTTCTTTGCCACCCGCTATTGCTAACCTTTTGCGAGAATATGAGGGCGTCTTTCATTGGTGCCACGGGACTACCTCCTATTAGAGGAATTGAGCACCAAATTGATCTAATTCCTGGTGCCACGTTGCCCAACCACGCCATATAGAACCAATACAGAGGAGACAAAGGAGATACAACGCCAAATTCGGGAACTACTCGGAGAGATCATATTCGTGAGTCCCTTAGCCCTGTGTTGTTCCTATTATTTTGGTACCTAAGAAAGATGGTTCTTGGCATGTGTACTAATTGTAGAGCTATCCATAATATTACTATTCGATATCGTCATCCTATTCCATGTTTAGATGACATGCTTGATGAATTGAGTGGCTCTACCATGTTTTCTAAAGTTGATTTGCGTAGTGGTTACCGGTTTTGGTCCATAGATCTGTTGCTTTTGTAGTCGATCTATAGCCCTTGTTGTTCCTATTGACCTTTCGGTTGATTTCCCAATTTGAGATTTGTGTCAAGTGGATCTCATTCACGTTACGTGACCCGGTACTACCGGTGGCTCGGTGATACTCTGCCGTCTACTACCGCCCTAAGCGGTACTACTGGCGCGCCCTGAGCTTTCCTTCTTCTATTGACACCTCAACCCGTTCTTGACTTTCCATCTTTAGTTTGTTCGTGTTTGGCGTGTTTGTCACCAATTTAACACAAGCTTCGCATCAAAGTCACCAGCTCATCGACACCGCGACACTCGAACATCATCCCCACCAACAGTTGCAAGTCGTCAACAATACCAAAGGTATAACTTGCGCCCCTTTGACAGCCCCATATCTTCCTTTGTGTGTATCTATCCTATGAGAGCAACTCATTTTGTGTTTGTCTAAGCATTGTGCACTTGCCTTCGGAAAGTGAGAGTGTGAAGCCAAATACCAAAGTTAACATAGTAGCATAGAAAGGGAAAAAAGGAAAAGAATAAAAAAAAGATAAAATAGAAAGATACATAGTCTCCCAATACAAAGAGAATACCAAGCTTGTAAGCCAATAAGAGAGAGGAAATGATGTAGCCCGACCTACGGTCGTTACCACATCTTGGTCTCCAACTTACGCCAAGTCGTCATGGACTCCAAAGGTGAATCCGGTCCTCTATGCGAGCCCCCTTCCTACCCTATTGAATGGTATGCTACTTCATACTCCGTCACATATGCATGATAGGTTCACACCGACCAGACGGAGGCAAGGAGGAAGCTGAACACCAAGCCCGACAAGGCGGAGGCTTGGAAGAGAGCAAGAAGACAGATCGCCAAATGCTCTGCATGCGTGCGGTACTACGGATCTGGTGGCCGGTACTACCGCAGTACTACCGCCCCATCTGACGCCAGCGAAGTCCTAGGGCTGCAAGCGGTACTACTGGACTGGACTGGACTGCTGGTCGGTACTACGGACCCAACTCGGTACTACGGTCTGTGTCACACTGTTGGGCGAAGGCCCATGTACCTCTAGCTCGTCCAACCCTAGTCTTATCCTAAACTACCCATGTTTATGTGGTTGGCACGTAAATAGAGCCCCACCCTCATGTATCCCTTAGGCATAGATGATAGACTAAAGACAACCCCATTGTGGAATCTCTAGTTTTGCCTCATCCCTTTACAAGGGACCGACTATCGTCACCAACCTCGATTGGACTTTGCATCACGCATCCATCGTTGAACAAGGCCTTGGAGTTCGATGTCTCGTCTCCAAGTTGTCAAGACCCTCCCCAAGGTGTTCTTCCCTCTCCGATGTGGATTTGAGGGAGCACGTTGACCGATCTTTCCTTGCGAGGATTCTATTGGAACGGTGGCCGCCGTTCGGGAGCAATCGGCCTTGTATCGTGTGAGTTTTGCGTTTGTTCCTCGTGTTCTTCGCGAGGTGTGTGTTCGCTTCCGCTACCTTCTCCCTTTCCCCTTGCTTTCCCATCGATTTGACCACGAGATCCGTGAAGATCGGGCACCCAAGAGGTTAACCCTTCCATCATCTGGTATCAGCAGCTTTTGGTTGCCACGGATTTCTCATCGATTTGGTCTTTTTCCCATAAATTCGAAAATTCCACCAAAAATAGCCCCAATTCGTGTTTTGGATCGATCTGTGATTTGAGTGCGTTTTGGTAGGTTTTGATCCGTGGATTACTTGCTAAACTTTGATCTACCTTCCTTTGTGTTCCCATAGCCTAATTCCTTGATTCCCCCCGTCGATTTGGTGTTTTTCTTGAAGATTTTCCGCCCAAACCGCCCCAAAATCGCGAAAACGCGTTAGATCTGGGCGTCTCTGTCTCAAGCGGTACTACCGCTCAAAATATCCGGTACTAACGCTCGCCGGTACTAGCGCTCCCAAAATCCGGTACTACCGCCCAAAGAGAAAGAAAGCAAGGTTCCGATTTGACCTCTCGCTTTTGAGCATAACTTTTGCATTGAACTCGGATTTTGGTGTTCTTTAGCTCGTTCAAGAGGAGAAGGAGCTCTGCATCATTATCCACGTTGTTCATGCTATCTACTCCATCCAAATTCCGTGAGCAAGGCGGAATCCAACAATAAAGGGTGAAGATCGACGAAAGGTATAAACATTCATGACTTCTCCCCACTTGCATTCCTTGGTGAACCCACTATCTTTGCGAGCAACAAACACCTATTGAGACTAGTTCCTCTTATGATTGCTTGGGCTATGCACATTTGATACCTTGTAGATTCCGAGCAAACATTGTGAGAGCTTCTCATATAGTTATCTTGTATAGTTGTTGGCACAAGGAAGAGGCAAGTGAAAAGAAATAAAAGAAAAGAGTGATACAAAAGAAAAAAATAGAAAAAAGGAAAAGAGAAAAGAAAGAAAATATACATGTGCCTCATAGAATAGGAAGCAGATCGATGAACATCATATAGGTGGTACTTATTGTGCATATCTTGTAGCCACCAAATTTTGTGCAATCGAACTAGCGTCTCTCCTTGTACTTGTGTGACACGAGCTTATAGTCTTCGCTAGGTAATCATTTGGTTCTTAGCTCACTTTCTCCATCACACAAGTCCCATTTATCCCACGTGTGTGTTTCCTTGTATATATTTCCTATCTTGTGGATTAACTTGTTTGCCTGGTGATCATTGTGGTTCTTTACTTGCCATTACAATATCTTGATTTTGGATTTGTTCTTGACATGCCACATTCCATACCTATCCACCATAGGCCATGTGTGTGTTTGTTTTTTGGTTCGTAGTTGGTTTTGGTGTGCCGCGTGAACTTCACTTTGCTTGGTTTATTGCTCTCAAGTGTGGCCACTTATGCGTCTGATCTTCCAAGGTAAAGTAAGGTTTGACGTTGTATCCTAACTCCAACCACTTCCATATACACCGCTTGGTATTGTGCATCATGTCTAGGTACTCGGAACCGAGGATGATATCTATGAAGAATCCATGATGAGCCACCATGACTACGACTCCACAAGTATAGAGGACATGACGAGCACAATGCTTTGAGGACCTCCACATGCATGGAAGACATGGAGCCTATGGAGCACTACATGTACACCAACAATTACTCCCCAAGAATGGGCGGCGCCAACATGGAGGACACGGAGAACTTCGAAGCCTACTACAAGCAAGAGGAGGCGCATCATCAAGATTCCATGACCTTCAAGGCCAAGCGTGCCACACCAAAGGGCACCACCTAATTCGATGATCCACCTCCAAGGCGACAAGTGCTACAACCTAGATGGCGTCAAGCGCCACCATCTCCAAGGCGCCAAGTTCCATCACCTCCAAGGCGTCAAGCTCCACCATCTCCAAGGCGCCAAGCTCCAACTCCTATCCAAACAAGAGTGGCGTCCAAACAACATATGCATCAAGAGGCGCCAAGAAACAAGACTCTTCATCGACAAACATCCTCTCATGAGCATCGCCACCATAAAGAGGATACAAGACATAGTCAAAGGCATCTTCTCCATAAAGACGAAGAATTCATGATGAGCACCAACCATAATGCTCAAGCAAGATCAAGAAGGCACCACAAGCACAAGAAGAGTGCCAAGGCAAATGACCATCGTCGCGAGCGTCATGTGGATGACCAAGTGCGCCACCTACACCAACCATCGGCAAGGCACGCCAATGACCTCCGTCGACACCTTCATAGGGCACCTTCTACTACTAGTGCCACCACCAAAATGGCACCAAGAGCAAGCCTTCGTCCACGCCATCAAGCTTCAACGCCTACGCTTGACTTCCACGACCTTAACGAGGAAAATGTAAACCTCTACTTCGCCAAGTTGGATAGCATGAGCCTACCTCCACCACTACTACGAGATGGCCACAAGACGTCGAGCATGGGATTTTCCTTCACCATGGAGGAGAGCGATGATGCCCACCTTATGGCATCCAACCTTGAAGGCAAGGTCAAGAATGGTGAGCATGGGATTTTCCCTTCACCAAAGGAGGCGCATGGAGTTGAGGAAACCGAGCCTACCCCCATATGCTTGAGTGATGATGTGGTACCAATCCCATGTGAGAATGAGAGCCACTTAGCCAACTTGAGTGAGAACAAGAGTGACATGAGTGACTCCACCTTATGTGCGATTGAGTACTTCCACTTCGAGGGCATGGGCGATACTCCTAGTGAGTTGAGAGTGGTAGTTGATAGGTCAAGTGAGACCATTTCGATTTCTAACAACTTACCCTCTACCTCTAGTGTGTTCTCTTGTGTTGTGCTAGGTTCCATGGAGGATGACGCCCGAAGCCATGAAGCAATGATGACTCAATTGAAAAAGATGTACATGGTGCACGAAGATGATGCTACGCCATGGCTACATCAAGAAGACGAAGTCGTCCACAAGGAGGCCACTACTTCCACAACACCCACTTCATATGAGAGGTATGAACAAGGTAACAATAAGGGTGTTGATGATGCCATTATCCCACTAGTGGACATGATGAATTATGAGTATATACATGCTATGGATGATACTTATGACATTACATATGCTTCATCCACTTTCCCATGTGATGATTTGCCTTTACATAATATTGATCATGTGGAGTTGTTTGATTGCGATATCATTGCCATAAACATGCCATGCTATGCATCTTGTGTGTATCCTCCAATTGCTTTGGACTTGCCTTGTCATGCTAGTCATTCAATTTCTCCCGTTGCTTGCGATAAGATGAATGCTTGCTATTTCACTTGTTTTGCTTGCAACAATATTGATAATATGCGTTATAATGAGATGGCCCTATAGCTTCCGTAATTTTGGAGATTTTGATGATTGCCATGATAAGCACGTTCCCCACTTGCATACTCACCATGCATCTATTTCATACTTAATTGACATTAATGGTGATGTGCACAAGAAGAGATACGTCATGATGGATGATGTGTATCTCTACCATGCACATACGTTCTTCCTTTTGTGTTTGATGTGTGTAGGTACCCGCACAAGAATGTCAACCTCGGTTGAGCACGAGTTGACAAAAAGAGCTCTAGAGAGCATCCCACAAGTGAGTTCAAGATCGAACCCAACTCTGATACCTTTTGCATGCTTTGCATCTTTCATGTTGGCAAATTGCTCTTTCCTATGGTTTGATTGCAAGCAAGTTAATGGTATTATCTCCCCTTGTGACATTCATGTTTCTTCGCTTTTCGATAATGATGCTTTGTGTGTTGCAACAAAAATGTTAAACATTTTCTCTTTCCGATGTTTTGTGTGCAACCACAATTTCATTAAGAGCATGTATTGTCATGAGAGCTTCCAAGAATCTCGTCTTGTTGTTGCAACAAACATAAGGACCACTTTCTCTTTCATTTGGTTTGTTTGCAAACACGTTACTTTGGCTTCCGCTTGGGATATTCATATTCCCATGATATTTGCTATGGATGATTTGTGTGTGACATCCAACATGTCGAACAATTTCTCATTCCAATGGTTGGTTGGCACACATAATGATGTTGCTTTGGATATTCTTCCGTTTAGGTTTTTTCCAAATTCTCCTAAATTTGCATCAAATATGTTGATCAAATTGATATTCGATTGCTTTGAGTGCCCCACTACTATGTTATATGGAGTTTTTGAGTTTCCACATTTGGATGATGTTCAAACGATTTCCATGCACATTGACCATGCATATGCATTCCGTTTGCTATACTTGAGTTGTGCTAATCGTGTTGTGAACAAGAATGGACATGCCACAAATGACATGCTCCTCTATCACACACAAACATATGTTGCTTGGTCTTTGTTGTATGAAGGTACAAATGCATACACGTCAACCTTTATGGACTATATGTTGACAAGAAGACCCGAAGAGAGTTACCTATGGCTACCCTTTATCGAGCTATCTCTACACGATAAGATGACTTCCATCTACTTGAGGACTCATGCTATAATCTTCATGAATTGGCTACGCTTTGAGTGTTGCTTTGCTTTTGTTGTGAGCTTTGTAGGCTTCAAGGAAGGTGAAGGAACATTGAAGTGTTGTCAAGTCAACCTTCCCGAGGACGACTATATGGTGAACCCCAGGATCAAGAATGTCTCTCGACCGCTTCTACTTTGTGATGAGCATGTAGAGTCGAGGACGACTCATTTTGAAGGGGGGGGGAGCTGATGTAGCCCGACCTACGGTCGTTACCACATCTTGGTCTCCAACTTACGCCAAGTCATGCACTCCAAAGGTGAATCCGTTCCTCTATGAGACCCCTTCCTACCCTAATGAATGGTATGCTACTTCATAAGTCACATATGCATGATAGGTTCACACCGACCAAGACGGAGGCAAGGGAGGAAGCTTGAACATCAAGCCCGACAAGGCGGAGGCTTGGAAGAGGAGGAAGAAGACAGATCGCCAAATGCTCTCATCTGTGGTACTATCGATCTGGCGATCGTACTACCGCCAGCGGTACTACCAGTATACAGCCCACTACTACCGCCCCATACAGACGCCAACGAAGTCCCAGGGTAAGCGGCGGTTACGGACTGGACCTAGATTACTGTCGAAGATTACCTGGGACCTAAGTCCCAGATTACCGTCTGTGTGCTCACACAGCTGTTGGGCCGAAGGCCCATGTACCCCTCTAGCTCGTCCAAACCCTAGTCTTATCCCTAAGCTACCCAAGTTTATGTGGTTGGCCTATAAATAGAGCCCCCACCCCTCATGTATCCCTTAGGTGATAGGTCAAAGGTGTCCGATCTTTCGATGAGATGGCGATATTCGATTTGGTGGACTTCGGGCTTGACGATCCGACTACACGTGCGAGCATGAGCGCCAATGCAATCGCTAGGCCAATCTCCTGGAGGTTACCGATCTGCGTGAACACGATCACCGACAAGCGAGGGTCTTAATTCCTACGAAATCGAGAACAAGTAAGAACCAATATTGCAATCAAGATATTGCAGATTAAGAGGAAAGCTTTATTGAAGAGGTGGGATCCTGAATAGGCGCGAAGTACAAGAGGCCTCTGCGACGCTCGAGCCTTGGCGAAGTTGCTATGATGGCTAACTTAATGTCTAAACAAAATCCGAGTCTATGGGGTCGGCTATGGGGAGTATTTAAGAGCGAAAAGGTGGGGTTTCGGCCAGCCATGGAAGTGGTGGCTGAATCCAACCCTAAAAGTCCTTTTCCCCTCAAATACGGACTCTAAAAAGTGGCTAATTAAAATCCTGCGAAAATTACATGGGCCTGGCCCAAAATAAAGGTGTCGCAGCACCATATTAAGCTATAGACGAATTCGTAACGTATTGATCTTGAATATTTCGTCCAAGCCTTCTTTCTTCATTATGGTGGCCTCAAAGTTCTGAAATCTTCATCCGTGGCCTTCTCTTGGATCATCACATGCTTGCTGCCATCTCCATGCATGGACATGCTCCAATGCTTGTCCCTCTCATCCACGCTTTTGGTCCATCATTCCTTAGAGTAATAAATATATCTGATTTAGGCAGCATCATATTCTCATGTATATGAGGAATAGTTCCAAGAAACGGAAGTACCTGATAGTTAAGTTGTTTGGCACGAGATCTTGTGATGGGTCCTTGTATGTGTGTTGCTGTAGGTATAACGGTTGTATCAATAGTAGGGATGTCCACATCATGCTCCCCTTCTTGAATTGAAGTCGTCCTCGACGCAATCTCATCTTCCTCACCAAAGTAAGGCTTCAAATCTGCAATGTTAAATGTAGGACCAACCGTACCAAAGTCTGCAGGCAACTCAAGTTTATATGCATTATCATTGATTTTCTCTAACACCTTAAAGGGACCAGCAGCACGTGACATTAACTTAGACTTGCGTAAATCAGGAAAACGATCTTTACGCAAATGTAACCAAACAAGATCGCCAACATCAAACACAACATGCTTTCTCCCTTTATCCCCAAAGAAGTTTATACTTAGCATTCATGTGTTCAATGTTATCTTTAGTAGTCTTATGCAAGTTTAATATCATTTCAAGACGTTGTGTAGCATCCAAATTATGTTGCAATCAAGAAGGTAAAGGCAATAAATCAATAGGTGCCTGAGGAACAAAACCATACACAATCTCAAATGGGCACATCTTTGTGGTAGAATGCAACGAACGATTATAAGCAAATTCTATATGAGGTAAACACTCTTCCCACAATTTTAAGTTCTTCTTTAAAACCCCGTAACATAGTAGACAAAGTTCTATTTACTACTTCAGTTTGACCATCTTGGGGATGACATGTAGTACTAAAGAGCAATTTAGTCCCCAACTTAGCCCATAAACATCTCCAAAAGTGGCTAAGAAATTTAGTATCACGATCGAGACAATAGTATTTAGCACACCATGCAAACGAACAATTTCACGAAAGAACAAATCGGCAATATGCGACATCATCCGCTTTATGACAAGGAATAAAGTGTGCCATCTTAGAAAACCGATCCACAACAACAAAAATACTATCCCTCATCGTGTTCGTGGCAATCCCAAAACAAAGTCTATAGAAATATCCTCCCAAGGAACACTAGGAAGGAAGAGGCATATATAAACCATGTGGATTAAGGCAGACTTAGCTTTTGACAAGTGCAACGTGCCACAAATCTCAACATCTCGAAGCATCGTGGCCAAAAGAAGTGTGCTGAAGAACATCCTCCGTCTTCTTGACACCAAAGTGTCTCATCAATCCTCCTCCATGCGCCTCCTGTAACAACAAAAAGAAACAGAGCTATCTGGAATGCATAGTTTGTTAGCACGGAACACAAATCCATCATTGAAGACGAACTTGTTCCAAGTTCTACCATCTCTACAATTCGCAACACATCTTTAAATTCAGCATCATGCACATATTGTTCCTTAATAGTTTCCAATCCAAATATTTTGAAGTCAAGTTGAGATAACAAAGCATAGCACGTGACAAAGCATCAAATAACATTATCTTTACCCTTTTGTGTTTGATAACATAAGGAAAAGACTCAATAAATTCAACCCAATTTGCATGACGACGATTCAACTTAGCTTGACTACGAATATGCTTCAAAGATTCATGATCGAATGAATAACAAATTCCTTAGGCCATAGATAATGTTGCCAAGTTTCTAATGTCGAACCAACATATAATTCTTTATCATAAGTAGAATAGTTGACTAGCCCCACTCAATTTCTCACTAAAATATGCAACAGTTTTCCTCTTGTAATAAAACCCCTCCCAAACCAATTCCACTAGCATCACATTCAAGCTCAAAAGTCTTAGTAAAATCAGGAAGTTGGAGTAAGGGAGCATGTGTTAGCTTATCTTTCAATATGACGAATGCCTGTTGTTGTGCATCGCCCCAAACAAAGGGCACATCCTTCTTGGTAAGCTCATTCAGCGGCGCTCCAATTGATCCAAAGTCTTTGACAAAGCGCCTATAAAAACCAGCGAGGCCAAGAAAACTCCTCACTTGTGTGACCGTCTTGGCTGCATGCCAATTCTCAATAGCTTCAATCTTGGCTAGATCCAATTCAATACCCTGTGATGTAACAACATAGCCAAGAAACGCAACTCGATTGGTGCAAAAGGTGCACTTCTCAAGGTTACCAAATAAACGTGCATCACGTAAAGCATTGAAAACAGCACGTAAATGGACCAAATGATCCTCTAAAGCTTTGCTATAAATCAGAATATCATCTAAGTAGACTACCACAAAACGTCCAATGAAAGCACGTAAAACTTTGTTCATTAATCTCATGAAAGTGCTAGGTGCATTAGCTAAACCAAACGGCATTACTAACCACTCATATAAACCGAAGTTAGTTTTAAATGCTGTTTTCCATTCATATCCTAATTTCATACTTAACTGTGGTAACCACTACGCAAATCAACTTTAGAAAACATGGTAGAGCCACTCAATTCATCAAGCATGTCATCTAAACGTGGAATAGGATGACGATATCGAATAGTAATATTATTGATAGCTCTACAATCAGTACACATGCGCGAAGAACCATCTTTCTTAGGTACCAAAATAATAGGAACAACACAAGGTCTAAGGGACTCACGAATATGATCTCACGAGTAGTTCCTGAATTTGGCTTTGTATCTCTTTGTCTCCTCCGGATTGGTTCTATATGGCGCGTTGGGCAACGTGGCACCAGGAATTAAATCAATTTGGTGCTCAATTCCTAATAGGAGGTAGTCCAGTGGCAGCTCAATGAAAGACGTCCTCATATTCACGCAAAGGTTAGCAATAGCGGGTGGCAAAGAAGGCATATCCTCAAATGAAAGAACCTCTTTGCATAATTGCATAACAAAGGCGTATTGTTTACATCTAGTTCAGCAATATCAATTTTATTTGCAAGCATACATGGACTCTTCAAACGAATTTCAGTAGCATGTGTAGAATCAGATTTAGAGTTCTTTGGTGGTATAAAATCTGCAGCAACAATCTGATTCTCACTTTTATTTTTCTCCTCAATTTTAGCTCTACTAGCTCTAGCAAGATCATCTTTTAAAATATGTTCGGGAGTCATAGGTTTTAGACCAATTTTCTTTCCATCATGCATAAGAGAATAGTGATTAGTTTTGCCATTATGAACAGATTCTCTATCAAATTGCCATGGTCTACCAAGTAACAAAGAATAGGCTTGCATAGGTACAACATCACAATCAACAAAATCAGAATATGTACCAATAGTAAAATGCACGCGTACCGTTCTTGTTACCTTGATCTTGCGTGAACTCTCAAACCATTGGATGTAATATGAATGTGGGAGTTGTCTTGTTGGAAGTGCAAGCTTCTCTACCATGTCAACACTGGCTAGATTATTACAACTCCCTCCATCAATGATGATCCGTATAGCTCTTTCCTTGACAACACCACGTGTTTGGAACAGGTTGTGGCGTTGATCTTGCTCAGATTTGCTCAATTGCACACTCAACGCGCCAGTAATTAAGCCTCAGATGATCGGCCTTCGGCTCCCATTACCTCTGCTCTTCATCAAGATCGTAATTGTCTCCATCTCGAACGAAATAAGGGCTAGTATATCTTCATCAAAGTCACTTCTTGAATCATCTCGACCATCTTCTCGACCATCATCACACGTTGTGTTGTGCACTATCTCTCAATATGTACAAACCCAAAGACTTGCGGCATTGTATATCCTTTGTCTCACCCGTGGAAGCCATAGAAGATGCACTACGAAAGGGAGCATTGGATGATGGTGGAGCAACGGAAATCTTGTGGTGGCCTTGGATGTGGTAGTAGGTGTCGAATCACGAGGAGGCGATTGTCGGATGTCCAAGTGGATGTGACTGCAGAATTATTAGTCCTCCTCCATGGTGTTTGGCGATCCGCACTTCACGTTCAGCTTTGCAAGAAAGATGAAACAAACGAGTGATAGAATTATATTCCTTATAATCTAAGATGTCTCAATGTCCTTGTTTAATCCACCAAAGAAGCGCAAGCATTTGTTCATTAGATTCAACAAGACCACACCAACCATCCCGTTTACAATTCACGATAATGTTCTACGAATATTTCCCTTGCTAAAGCGTCGATTCTTTAGTAAATCACGTTGATAAGTAGGAGGTACAAAGCGAACACGCATAGCAGTTTTAAAGGTCAAGTACTAGGAATAGTAGTAGGATTTAGCGACAATACTCGAGACCACAAAGGGAAGCAAATTTAGTAAATTCACATGTAGCAAAGACTAACTCGCATATTCTCGGGATATTTTAAGCATGCAAAACGTTGTTCTACTTCCATCTCCCATGTAAGATATGCATCAAGATTATATTTACCTTCAAAAGATGGAATATTTAATTTAAGCTTTGCAACATGATCATCATCACGCATCGTGGTCGGCGTTGCGGTAGTAATGTCGGGACGGCCGGTAAGTAGTGGAGGTTGTTCAACCTCCTCAAACAGGTCATTATCGTCGGGTCGTAGTAGTACCATTCCCTGTCGCAAAGCAATGGCGGGAAGTCCGAGGAGCATCGTACGGTAGCAATGCAGCGGTCAAACCAATCCAGCCATCCGACCTGCGTGATCGGAATGCGCCTGCGCCATGTGGGTGCCGGGTCAATGCGGGCAATCGGTTCAAAAGTTCTTGAACCGAACGTCAAGCTTGGCGTTGAAGGATTTCTCGAGTCCATCGATCTTGTCCACGGCGTTGGTGAGCTTGGTGTCAAACTCCCCGAGGCGCGATTCACGTCTTCGGTGGCCACCAAGAGCGCGGAGAAGTGCATGTAGTTCTTCATTCGTCATTGTGGGGGTTCCAAGTATACTCATGGTTAGTCCTTAAATGCAGGTATATAGTACGGAAATAGGGTGGAAGTCACGCGTAATCCGTCAAGAAATATACGAAGCTCTTACAAGTTCTTACCAAACAGCAGGTAAAGGCGATGATAGGGCAAAGGTGTCCAATCTTTCGATGAGATGGCGATATTCGATTTGGTGGAGTTCGGGCTTAACGATCCGACTACACGTGCGAGCACGAGCGCCAATGCAATCGCTAGGCCAATCTCCTGGAGGTTACCGATCCTGCGTGACACGATCACCGACCAAATGATGGTCTTAATTCCTACCTGAAATTGAGAACAAGTAAGAACCAATATTGCAATCAAGATATTGCGGATTAAGAGGAAAGCTTTATTGAAGAGGTGGGATCCTGAATAGGCGCGAAGTACAAGAGTCCTCTGCGACGCTCGAGCCTTGGCGAAGTTGCTATGATGGCTAACTTAATGTCTAAACAAAATCCGAGTCTAGAGGTTCGGCTATGGGGCGTATTTCAGGGCGAAAAGGTGGGGTTTCGGCCAACGATGGAAGTGGTGGCCGAATCCAACCCTAAATGTCCTTTTCTCCTCAAATACGGACTCTAAAAAGTGTCTAATTAAAATCCTACGAAAATTACATGGGCCTGGCCCAAAATAAAGGTGTCGCAGCACCATATTAAGCTATGGACGAATTCGTAAAGTATTGATCTTGAATATTTCGTCCGAGCCTTCTTTCTTCATTATGGTGGCCTCAAAGTTCTGAAATCTTCATCCGTGGCCTTCTCTTGGATCATCACATGCTTGCTGCCATCTCCATGCATGGCCATGCTCCAATGCTTTTCCCTCTCATCCATGCTTGGTCCATCATTCCTAAGAGTAAGAAATATATCTGATTTAGGCAGCATCATATTCTCATGTATGTGAGGAATAGTTCCAAGAAACGAAAGTACCTGATAGTTAAGTTGTTTGGCACGAGATCTTGTGATGGGTCCTTGTATGTGTCTTTGTAGGTACAATGGTTGTATCAATAGTAGGGATGTCCACATCGCGATGCAACCATGAGGATCGGTGGGTCGAGATTGAACCAAGCGATTAGTGAGTCGAGACACCGCGTGGAGAATATATGGAGCTGCGGGAAGGCTTGATGCAGCCGACCTACGGTCGTTACTACATCAAGGTCTCCAACTACGCCAAGTCGTCATGGACTCAAAGGTGAATCCGTTCTCTATGCGATCCCACTTCCTACCCTATTGAATGGTATGCTACTTCATACTCCGTCACATATGCATGATAGGTTCACATCGACGACGGAGGCAAGGGAGGAAGCCGGAACATCAAGCCCGACAAGGCGGAGGCTTGGAAGAGGAGACGGAAGAAGATGTGCGAAGTCGCCAGTCCAAGCGGTACTACCGGTCGTCGGAACCGGTACTACCGATCGTGAACTCAGCCCCTACTACCGCTCTCAAGCTGCGCCATCACCACTGGATGCCCGGCTTGATCGCGGTAAGATTAGCATAGCGGTACTACGGATACCATGAGCGATTACGGTGATTACCGGTACTACCGGTCCCGAAGTCGTACTAGGTCATATATGTGCTCACAGCCTTTGTTGGGCCACCGCCCATGTATCCCCCTTTACTTACCTATTCGCCTAGTTTATCCCCAAACTACCCTTTTGTTTAGTGGTTGGCCTATAAATAGAGCCCCCACCCCTCATGTATCCCTTAGGCATAGATGATAGACTAAAGACAACCCCTTTGTGGAATCTCTAGTTTTGCCTCATTCCCTTTACTAAGGGACCGACTATCACCAACCTCGATTGGACTTTGCATCACGCATCCATCGTTGAACAAGGCCTTAGGTTCTCGGTTTCTTCCCCAAGTCGTCAAGACCCTCCTCAAGGTGTTCTTCCCTCTCCGATGTGGATTTGAGGGAGCACGTTGACCGATCTTTCCTTGCGAGGATTCTATCGGACCGTGGCCGTTCGAGCAATCGGCCTTGTATCGTGTGAGTTTGCGTGTGTTCATCGTGTTCTTCGCGAGGTGTTCGCTCGCTACCTTCTCCTTTCCCCTCGCTTTCCCATCGATTTGACCACGAGATCCGTGAAGATCGGGCACCCAAGAGGTTAACCCTCCATCATCTGTATCAGCTTTTGGTTGCCACGGATTTCTCATCGATTTGGTCTTTTCCCCATAAATTCAAAAATTCCACCAAAAATAGCTCCAATTCGTGTTTTGGATCGATCTGTCATTTGAGTGCGTTTTGGTAGGTTTTGATCCGTGGATTACTTGCTAAACTTGTTGATCTACCTTCCTTTGCGTTCCCATGGCCTAATTCATTGATTTCCCCCTTCGATTTGGTGTTTTTCTTGAAGATTTTCTGCCCAAATCACCCCAAAATCGCGAACGTCCAAATCTGGCGTCCAGTCCAAGCGGTACTACTGGTCCAAAATCCGGTACTACCGCACTTAACCTACTATCGACCCAAAAGACCGGTAATACTACTGCCCATACAGATCCAAAACAGCAAGTTCCAGATTTCAGCCTCTCACCGTTTTGGGCATAACTTTTGCATACGAACTCGGATTTGGGTGTTCTTTAGCTCGTTTCGAAGAGGAGAAGGAGACCTACATCATCATCCACGTAGTTCATGCTATCTACTCCATCCAAATTCCGTGAGCAAGGAATCCAACAATAAGGTGAAGATCGTCATCGAAAGGTATAAACATTCATGACTTCTCCCACTTGCATTCCTTTGTGAACCCCACTATCTTTATGCAACAAACACCTATTGAGACTAGTTCCTCTTATGATTGCTTGGGCTATGCACATTTGATACCTTGTAGAATTCCGAGCAAACATTGTGAGCGCTTCTCATATAGTTATCTTGTATAGTTGTTGGCACAAGGAAGAGGCAAGTGAAAAAGAAAAGAAAAAAAAGAGATAAAAGAAGAAAAAAAATATAGAAAAAGAAAAATAAAAAGAAAAAGAAAGAGATACATATGTGCCTCATAGAATAGGAAGCGCAAGCTCGATGAACATCATATAGGTGGTACTTATTGTGCATATCTTGTAGCCCACCAATTTTGTGCAATCGAACTAGCGTCTCTCCTTGTACTTGTGTGACATGAGCTTATAGTCTTCGCTAGGTAATCATTTGGTTCTTAGCTCACTTTCTCCGTCGCACAAGTCCCATTTATCCCACCGTGTGTGTTTCCTTGTACATATTTCATATCTTGTGGATTAACTTGTTTTGCTTTGTGATCATTGTGGTTCTTTACTTGCCATTACAACATCTTGATTTCGGATTGGTTCTTGACATGCCACTTTCCATACCTATCCACCATAGGCCTTGTGTGTGTGTGTTTTTTGGTTCGTAGTTGGTTTTGGTGTTAAGCGTGAACTTAACTTTGCTTGGTTTATTGATCTACAGTGTGTGCACTTGTACGATACTATATTCCAAGTTAAAGTAAGGTTTGACGTTGTATCCCTAACTCCCACTACCACTTCCATATACACCACTTGGTCTTGTGCATCATGTCTAGGGACTCGAACCGAGGATGATATCTATGAAGAATCCATGATGAGCCACCATGACTACGACTCCACAAGTATAGAGGACATGACGACTGCACAACAGGCAATGGCTCGCATGCTTTGAGGACCGGAGCACTACACCTACGACGACTCCACATGCATGGAAGACATGGAGCTCTCGTCGACAATGGCTCCTCATGCATGGAGCCTATGGATCACTACATCGACAATGGCTCCACATGCTTGGGTGATATGGAGTACTACACAACAACTACTCCCCAAGCATGGACGACTTGAGTGCAACATCGATGACGCCGCTGAAGCATGGAGGACAGGAGAAGTTCATCGACTTTGATGGCTCCTCCATGAGCCATGAAGAATTCCTCACCGTGTGGAGATGGAAGCCTACTCAAGCAAGAGGAGGCGCATCATCAAGATTCCATGACCTTCAAGGCCAAGCGTGATGTGGACATCCCTACTATTGATACAACCGTTGTACCTACAAAGAACACACATACAAGGACCCATCACAAGATCTCGTACAAACAACTTAACTATCGTGTACTTTCGCTTCTTGAACTATTCCTTACATACATGAGAATATGATGCTGCCTAAGTCGATACATTTCTTACTCTTAGGAATGATGGACCAAGCATGGATGAGAGGGACAAGCATTGGAGCATGGCCATGCATGGAGATGGCAAGAAGCATGTGATGATCCAAGAGAAGGCCACGGATGAAGATTTTAACTTTGAGGCCACCATAATGAAGAAAGAAGGCTTGGACGAAATATTCAAGATCAATACTTACTTAATTCGTCCATAGCATAATATGGTGTCATGACACCTTTATTTTGGGCCAGCCCATGTAATTTTCGCAGATTTTAATTAGCCACTTTTTAGAGTCCAGATTTGAGGAAAAGGACTTTAGGGTTGGATTCGCCACCACTTCCATGGCTGGTCAAACCCCACCTTTTCGCCTTAACACGCCCATAGCCGAACCTTTAGACTCGGATTTTGTTTAGACATTGTTAGCCATAGTCGCAACTTCGCCAAGGCTCGAGCGCCGCAGAGGCCTCTTGTACTGCAGACCTATTCAGATCCCACCTCTTTCAATAAAGCTTTCCTCTTAATCCGCAATATCTTGATTGCAATATTGGTTCTTACTTGTTCTCGATTTCGTAGGAATTAAGACCTCACCGGTCAGCCGATCGTGTTCACGCAGGATCGGTAACCTCCGTGAGATTGGCCTAGCGATTGCATTGGCGCAGGTTTCGCACGCAGTCGGATCGTCAAGCCCGAACTCCACCAAATCGATTATCGCCATCTCATCGAAAGATCGGACACCTTTGCCCTATCAAGTGGTATCGATTTCGTGTTGCTCGTGAGATTTTACCGCTTCAGAGATTAGATCTGTTTTACCTATAACCCACTTAAAAAGCCAAAACACAGCTTAGAGTTTAGATCCATCCCATAACCAATCTACGCCGCATTATCTTTTCGCTTTTGCATTGTTGAATTTGTGTCTACATCGTCGGCCGAGTTGTCGGGTCTTAGTGTCTCCCCTTAGAGTTTCGAGTTCGATCATACTAGTCACCGCCACACTCGCCGATCACCGCCGCCATATACCCCGCCACCATATTCCGCCGCCATATACCCCGCCACCATAAAACCCTAATACTCCGCCACCGCTTTCCTACCGCGACACGATCCGATCGCTTTTTCTGTGGTACGAGTCCGAGAGTTATGCTTCTCGTTATTTCTTTTGACTTTCCTTCTTTGTTCCGTGTTCAGCTAAAGTCCGTCGAGCTAAGAGTCCGTCAGAAGTCCGTATGAGAGCAAAAAAAAAAAAAAGTCGAACCGCCCAAAAAATTTTTCGGCTATACTATTTTTCACCCGGGATCACTTTTCTCCATCGGCCGTTATAGCGATATTTTTTACGCCTACGCTTCCGAGCAAAATAAAAATTTCAAAAAATTTTGGGGCTAACCTCTTTAGACCTCAGAGATCTTCTAGACACTCGCCATCATAGTGATTTTCCATCTCGATCGCTTGTGGTGCTATATCATCACATGGCTTGTTGTGTCGCCGTGACATCGTTGGTGATCTAGGCTCGCTGCCTCTAGTACGGTCTCAGCCTAGGACCAAGACAAGACTGTCGTTGAGCATTCTTTCAACTTTGCATTGCTTTTGATAATTGCCGACCCCTTTGCTAAGCCTTCCCGAGCTCCATGATACTCTCCACGCGGTGTTTCGACTCGTAATCGCTGGTTCAATCTTCCGACCCACCGATCCTCGTGGTTGCACATCGCCTTTTCCGCCGCTTGGTAAGAACTTGTAAGAGCTTCAGATATTGCTTGACGGACGCGTGACTTCCACCATATTCCGTAGTATATACCGTGCTTTTTAAGGACTAACCATGACAGATACTTCATGAACCCCGCCACCATGATTTAACGAAGAACTACATGCCCACTTCTCCGCTCCCGGTCACGCTACGAAGACGTGGACACGCTTAGGGAGTTTGACACCAAGCTCACCAACGCTGTGGACAAGATCGATGGACTCGAGAAATCCTTCAACGCCAAGCTTGACGCTCGGTTCAAGGAGCTTGAATCGATTGCCCGCACCGCACCCAAGACCCACACATGGACGCACGCATTCCGATCACGGCTCGACCGGCCGGTGATGCCGCCGCACTTCGGCGGCTCGCCGCGATCGACGCCTCGACTTCCGCTGGCCGCGACATTGGGGATGACGACGGTACTACTACGAATTTATTTACGACGATCTGCTTGACGAGGAGGTTGAACAACCTCCACAGTACCGCCGGTCGCCCCGACATTACTACCGCAACGCCGCCACCGCAGACGTAATGATGATGATCATGTTGCAAAGCTTAAATTAAATATTCCATCTTTGAGGGTAAATATAATCCTCGATGCATATCTTACATGGGAGATGGAAGTAGAACAACGCTTTGCATGCTTAAAATATCCCGAGAATATGCGTGTTAGTGCTACATGTGAATTTACTAAATTTGCTTCCCTTTGGTGGTCCGAGTATTGTCGCTTAAATCCTACTACTATTCCTAGTACTTGACCGCTTTAAAACTGCTATGCGTGTTCGCTTTGTACCTCCCACTTATCAACGTGATTTACTAAAGAATCGACACGCTTAGAGCAAGGGAAAAATTCAGAGAAGAGTATTATCGTGAATTGCAAACGGGATGGTTAGTGTGGTCTTGTAGAATCTAATGAACAAATGCTTGCACGCTTTTGGTGGATTAAACAAGGACATTCAAAGACATATTAGATTATAAGGAATATAATTCTATCACTGCTTGTTTCATCTTGCTTGCAAAGTCGAACGTGAAGTGCAGGATCGCCAAACACCATGGAGGAGGACTAATAATTCGCAGTCGCACATCCACTTGGACATCCCGACAATCGCCGCCTCGTGATTCGCCTCCGCCTACTACCACATCCAAGGCCACCACAAGATTTCCAAATGCTCCTCCACCATCATCCAATGCTCCCCGTCAGAGTGCATCTTCTATGGCTTCCACGGTAAGACTAAGGATATACAATGCCGCAAGTGCCGGGTTTTGGTCATATTGAGAGACAAAGGCACAACACAACGTGATGATGGTGCGAGAAGATGGTGAATACGATTCCGAGTGACTTCGATGAAGATACACTAGCCCTTATTTCGCCGAGATGGAGACAATTCGATGATGATGAGCCGAGAGGTAATGGGAGTCAAGTCACCGATCAATACAAGAGTTTAATTACACAACGTGTTGAGTGTGCAATTGAGCAACTGAGCAAGATCAACGCCACAACCTGCTCCAAACACGTGGTGTTGTCAAGGAAAGAGCTATACGGATCATCATTGATGGAGGGAGTTGTAATAATCGCCGTTGACATGGTAGAGAAGCTTGCGCCCAACAAGACAACGCCCACATTCATACTACATCCAATGGTTTGAGAGTTCTCAGAAGATCAAGGTAACAAGAACCAGACGCTGCATTTTACTATTGGTACATATTCGATTTTGTTGATTGTGATGTTGTACCTATGCAAGCTTGTTCTTTGTTACTTGGTAGACCATGGCAATTTGATAGAGAATCTGCTCATAATGGCAAAACTAACCACTATTCTCTTATGCATGATGGAAAGAAAATTGGTCTAAAACCTATGACTCCTAACAGATTTTAAAAGATGATCTTGCTAGAGCTAGTAGAGCTAAACCGAGGAGAAAAATAAAAGTGAGAATCGATTGTTGTCGCAGATTTTATACCACCAAAGAACACTAAATGATTCTACACATGCTAACAAATTGCTTGAAGAGTCCATGTATGCTTGCAAATAAAATTGATATTGTGAACTAGATGTAAACAATACTCAATGTTATGCAATTGTCTGCAAAGAGGTTTTGTTTTCATTTGAGGATATGCCTCCTTCTTTGCCACACCATTGCTAACCTTTGCAGAATATGAGGACGATTTCACCGAGTTGCCACCAGACTACCTCCTATTAGAGGAATCGAGCATCAAATTGATCTAATTCCTGGTGCCACGCTGCCCAACCGCTACGCCATATAGAACCAATCCAGAGGAGACAAAGGAGATACAACGCCAAATTCGTGAACTACTCGACAGAGATCATATTCGTGAGTCCCTTAGCCCTTGTGTTGTTCCTATTATTTTGGTACCTAAGAAAGATGGTTCTTCGCATGTGTACCGATTGTAGAGCTATCAATAATATTACTATTCGACATCGTCATCCTATTCCACGCTTAGATGACATGCTTGATGAATTGAGTGGCTCTACCATGTTTTCTAAAGTTGATTTATGAGTGGTTACCACCAGATTCGTATGAAATTAGGAGATGAATGGAAAACAGCATTTAAAACTAAGTTCGGTTTATATGAGTGGTTAGTAATGCCGCTTGGTTTAACTAATGCACCTAGCACTTTCATGAGATTAATGAACGAAGTTTTACGTGCTTTCATTGGACGCTTTGGTAGTCTACTTTGATGATATTCGATTTATAGCAAATCTTTAGAGGAACATTTGGACCATTTACGCGTTGTTTTCAATGCTTTACGTGATGCACGCTTGTTTGGTAACCTTGAGAAGTGCACCTTTGCACCAATCGAGTTGCGCTTGGCTATGTTGTTACATCACAGGTATTGAAGTGGATCCAGCCCAAGATTGAAGCTATTGAGAATTGGCCGCAGCCCAAGACGGCCACAAGTGAGGAGTTTTCTGGCCTCGCCGGTTTTTATAGGCGCTTTGTCAAAGACTTTGATCAATTGTCGCTACCGAATGAGCTTACCAAGAAGGATGTGCCTTTGTTTGGGGCGATGCACAACAACAGCCTTCATATTGAAAGATAAGCTAACACATGCTCCTTACTCCAACTTCCCGATTTTACTAAGACTTTTGAGCTTGAATGTGATGCTAGTGGAATTGGTTTGGGAGGTGTTATTACAAGAGGGAAAACCTGCTGCATATTTTAGTGAGAAATTGAGTGGGGCTAGTCTGAACTATTCTACTTATGATAAAGAATTATATGCGTTGGTTCGACATTAGAAACTTGGCAACATTATCTATGGCCTAAGGAATTTGTTATTCATTCTCGATCATGAATCTTTGAAGCATATTCGTAGTCAAGCTAAGTTGAATACGTCGTCATGCAAAGTGGGTTGAATTTATTGAGTCTTTTCCTTATGTTATCAAACACAAAAAGGGTAAAGATAATATTAT
>CP125976.1:340057154-340290038 GCA_030063025.1 Avena longiglumis | reverse complement strand
TAATGTACTGATCATGACTTTATCTTTGTTGATGAGATGCAGAAATCAAACGATGTTTACCATGACTATTTAGGGTATTGTGGCTCGGCATGGCATATGATGCCACTAAAGTCATGGAGATTGGGACAGCTTCCAGACATCATCCACGCATTAGCACGCCTTGGGAATCTCACATGCTCATGGTTTTTGGTGGAGATGGTTTCCACTTTTCGATAAAGCAAGTTTAACGTACATACATATTCTCGTCACGACGTGTCGATGCAAAGGTAACCTGCTGGTGGAAGGACGCTAGGACCGTGCAGTATGGTGTCATAGGTAAAACATTCCTTTGGGAGGATTTCAAGCAACCCCCTCTGCGTTTGAGGGTTTTGTACAACTACACATGGCCTATTCCAGAAATTTTGAGAGTGGACGCCAATGTAGGATATGAGGTAAACTCACTAACATAATCATGTCTACTTCTAGTGCATCTTTGTGATATGGGTTTCTTTTGAAGAAAGGGAGCCGCCTATTTTACAACCTATATCACACGATGGGGTGTCATCACTTGAGAAAGTTGTTCAATACCTACTACATATCGGAGGATGACATTGATAATGACACCGATTTGGGGCTACAACCAACCAATAAGGCATTCATGAGTCTATTCTTTGTTGTTGATTCGTAACTTTACAAGAACAAAAATTTCAAAGACCGAGTGATGCTTTGCAATCTGAATTTTAAGCATGTAGTAATTACACATGAGCAAAGACTCGCTCAATACCACCTCTGATATTGTGTATTCCATCATGCTAAATGAATCTATGAATATGAGTTGTGCTATGGATAGGATTTCAAATCTATGTCTCGAATTCTAGCACATATTGTCTCCTTATTTCATCTTTAATCTCATCATTGGTGAATATAGCATGGATGAAAATTTTCTTTGTGGGATCAAGTATATGGCATTACGTAAGTGATAGAATTATGGAAATTGAAACTTGGCACGTGGTTTAGCCATACATGCTATGTGTCAAGATATCTTTGTGGTGGGATAGATACTACAATTTGTGATATTATGAAAGCAAATCTCTCATCTAGTTGATATAGTCCACCCAACAAAAGTAACTTTACTCTATGTTGATTGTTCCAATCTTTCTAGATTTGAATCGCATTTTCATACACCTTGTGTTTGTCCCACAACGTGTTGCATAAGTGTGCTTCTACTATATACTTCACTAATATTTGCAATTTGAGTTGCATATTACATAACGAATAAAATGATTATGTTCATAATAATCGAATAGTAGTTGAAGCTACGGCCTGAATCAATCTCAAGTTTTCACATAGTTTGAATTGGTTTGATCTTGTTCATCACAAATTTGATCATAGATCTTCTTTGAGAAAATCAATTTAATATTGAACAACAAGACTATATATTTATTTGGATTTCAACATGATCATGATTCTTTGTACTTCACTTATACCTGCAATTTAAGTTGCTTGATGAATAGTAGACATATTATTCACGTGAACAAAATGATACAACAAAAGTTATGTATACATATACTCATGTGACATAATGCGTTGTTCTTTTTTGTTCCTTCCACTTTCAAGCTTTACCCAAAGCCGAGGACCGCTTTTCTTGAAGAAAGTGGGGAGATGATGAGGATACAATCATGGATCAAGGCCGATTTCAACTGCTTCGAACTGGAAAGAAATATTGAGCCTCATTGAAAAATATCACAAGGTGAATTCATTCCTAGTTGGACATGATACTTTGATTTATAAGAACTTTTATACTACCTAAATCATTGTGTTATTGTTTCACCTAGATTTGGCATCTATCGGACTAGCGCCGGTTGGCTGAGGAGAGGGAGGAAGGCGACTGAGAGATGGAAGACGCACTCATGAGGCAATAAGGAGAGAAGGCATGATAAAGAGAGATATGTATAGCCACCAGACACGCTTTGAGGTGCACTATTATGGCACGACATATGGCCTCGCGCGCAAGTGTAGACCGAACTCCATCTATGGGCTCAGTGAGTGTATCAGCTTGAGTCTGAATCAGCCGGGCTTTGGGGCCAAGTTATATTGCCAAGCGGTTCAGCTTAAGGGGAGGACGCCCCAGCCCTTTCATATATTCCCCAGCAACCGCCGCAATTAGGGGTTAGACCATCGCTTAGATTAAACCAATACTTGTTTCGCTGAACCGCCGCAAGCATTCATCTCGAAATTATATGTTCCTCTTGATTCGATCAGAAATATCTACCATACCTCCACTTTTGATTCGGATCTGGAGTTTGCCACTGAAAGTCTTCACAGTGTTTTCTCATTGCAATCCATTGGGAATTGGTAGATTGCAAACCGCTTCGCGGGTCGGGCCGGCCACGCGCGCAAGTGTGTGAAGGCGGTGCGACGCTCTATCCTGGGTTGAGATCTGCTGGTATCAAGTTAAGTAAATAGGGGAACAAATTATGATTCACAAAGATCCCACAAGTTATCTCCATTACCTCCACCATCATCTACGACATTCTCAACGAGAAGATCGGGCCACCCCTTATCAACGACTATATGGTGAACCCCAGGATCAAGAAGGTCTCTCGACCGCTTCTACTTGGTGATGAGCATGTAGAGTCGAGGAAGACTCTTTTGAAGGGGAGTCGGGAGGCTCCTATTCTACCAGCCGCTACACATCTTGGTCTCCAATTCACACCAAGTCGTCATGGACTCAAAGGTGAACTTTTCCTATGCAGCTCTTCCTTCCCTATTGAATGGCATGCTACTTCACATAATTCACATATGCAATGATAGGCTCACATTGACAAGTACGGAGGCAAGGAGGAAGCCCAACATCAAGCCCGACAAGATCGAGGCTTGGAAGAGGAGGGCGGAAGAAGATGACGAAATGCCTCTCACGCCATCGGTACTACCGACCCATGCATCAGCTACTACCACCCTGCCGGGCATTCATCAGTCACACGCCAAGAATGATGACACCAAGAAGCTAAATGCTCTCCACACCGGGCAGAGCCACTGGCCCTGATCCCAGACTACTGCCCACTAAGATTACCGCTACCGCCACCACTGACGGTCATTAAGCTCCAGACTGCAAGCGTACTACCGGGTCCCTGTGAGCGGTACTACTGACCAAGCGGTACTACCGGGTCCCAAGTCCCAGACACCGCTTTCCGGCGCTGCTCATAAAAACAGTTGGGCCATGCCCATGTATCCCCTTTACTTACTAAACCCAGTTTTACCCCAACCATTTCTTTGTTTAGTGTTGGCCTATAAACAGAGCCCTCCCACCCTCATGTATCCCTTTAGGCATAGATGATAGACCAAAGAAACCCATTGCGGGAATTCTAGTTTTGCCTCTTCTACCCTTAATTAAGGGACCTAATTATCGCCACCAACCTCATCGATTCTCGCATCACGACCATCGTTGAACAAGGCCTGTCTCGCTTTCTCGCCCAAGTCACAAGACCCTCCTCAAGGTGTTCTTCCTCTCCGATGTGGATTTGAGGAGCACGTGACCCATCTTTCCTTGCGAGGATTCTATCGGACCGTACGCCGCTCGGGAGCAATCGGCCTTGTATCGTGTGAGTTTCAAGGTGTTCATCGTGTTCTTCAGTGCAGTTCGCCGCTATCTTTTCCCTTTCCCTCGCTTTCCATCGATTTGACCACGAGATCCCGTGAAGATCGGGGCACCCAAGAGATTAACCCTCCATCACGCCACATATGGCTGATAGGTTCACATTGACAAGCACAGAGGCTGTGGAGGAAGTCCGGAGTATTAAGCCCGACAAGACCGAGGCTTGGAAATAGGAGACGGAAGAAGACATGTCGGAAGCTTCTGTGTCCAAGCGGCCTCTACCGGTAACTGTACTACGGCCGGCCGTAATATCACTGCTACCGCTTTCTCCCCGCGCCATCGCCACTAGATGCCTTAAGATCGGCTATGGTATTACCGCTCATAGCGTACTACCGATACCATGAGTAGCCATCGTGATGACTGCATTACAGGTCCTAGGTCCGGGCATACCGGGCTTCAAGTAAGTGCCTGTGCAGCACTAGCTGGGCCACGCCTCAGACCTCTACTCATTCGCCTAGTTTATTCCCCAAACTACCTTTGTTTATGTATATGCTCACAAATAGGCCTCACCCTCATGTATCCCTTAGGCATAGATGATAGACCAAAGACAACCCCATTGTGGAATTTAGTTTGCCCATCCCTCATCCACATATGGGACCGACTATCGCCACCAATCTCGATCGATTCTTGCATCAATGCCCAGACCTTGAAACGAGGATGATATCTATGAAGAATCCATGAGCCACCATGACTACTTACTCCACAAGTAGAGGATGGACGGAGCACAACACCGACAATGGTTCTGATGCTTTTGAGGACCCTACACCACACCCACACACTCCAGCTACGGACATGTGAGCCCACGTCGACAATGGCCCTCATGATGGAGCCTATGGAGCACTACAATCAAGATTGAGACCAATAGATATGTCTCAAAAAGGGTTGCTCTTTAATATCTATTATCCAAGTTCAAGTTATAATAGAGGTGGAGGCTATATATAGTCCAGCCCAATAAAATGTAAGAAGCTCGGAATGAGAACATAGGTCAAGTTAGAAGATTACGCGTACGAATCGAGGCACAGGTATGGCAGGACCGGTAGTACTGTCCGGCACCGGGAAAACTTACCGCTTCCGAGCGGCACCGCCAGGCCCGGAGTCATTTGAGGCTACCGTATGCAGCGCCGTGGAGGGGTCGGTAATTTCATGGTGACCAGAGTACCGCTTTGCTTCTGTGCGTGGAGTGGCAAGCCCTCGTGATGCAGCGGGTAGAGGAGGGAGGCGTGACCGCTTTGAGCCGGTAGTGTTCTGGCTGCCCTAACCGGTAGTACCGCTATGGCTCGGCAACGATCGGTGGCTTCTTCGCACTGATGATGCATGTAGTTTGCGGTGAAGTAGTAAGCCATCCGGGCGTGCGCCAAGTCACACAAGGAGAGAGCGAAGTTCACCTTAGTTTGAAGGGAGTTTGAGCTCGCAGCGCGTAGTCATGGGTCCACTTAGCTCGGGAGTAGATGTAGTAGCGGTCGTAGGACGGCTGCATCAATGGCACCAAGAGCAAGCCTTCCTCCACGCCATCAAGCTTCAATGCCTACGCTTGACTTCCACGACCTCGCCAACGAAGAAAATGTAAACCTCTACTAAGTTGGATAGCATGAGCCACTGCCCACTACTACGAGATGGCGACAAGGTCAATAATGGTGAGCATGGGATTTTCCCTTCACCAAAGGAGGCGCATGGAGTTGAGGAACCCGAGCCTACCCCCATATGCTTGAGTGATGATGTGGTACCAATCCCATGTGAGTATGAGAGCCACTAGCCCACTTGAGTGAGAACAAGAGTGACATGAGTGACTCACATTATGTGAGATTGAGTGATTCCACTTGGAGGACATGAGTGACTCCACCTTATGTGAGATTGAGTGCTTCCACTTGGAGGCATGAGCGATACTCCTAGTGAGTTGAGAGCAGTCGATAGGTCAAGTGAGACCATTTCAATTCTAACAACTTGCCCTCTCACCTCTAGTGTGTTCTCTTGTGTTGTTAAAGGTTCCATGGATGAAGACGCCCAAGCTATGAAGCAAGGATGCCTCAATTGGAGAAGGCGTACATGGTACGAAGATGATGTTATGCCATGGCCACATCAAGAAACGAAGTCGTCCACAAGGAGTTGGCCACTTTCACAACACCCACTTCATATGAGAGGTATGAACAAGGTAACAATAAGGGTGGATGATGCCATGATCCCACTAGTGGACATGATGAATTGCGAGGATATGCATGCTATGGATGATACTTGTGACATTACATATGATTCACCATATTCCATGTGATGCTTTTGCCTTGCATAATATTGATCATGTGGAATTGTTTGATTGCAATATCATTGCCATAAACATGCCATGCTATGCATCTTGTGTGTATCCTCCAATTGCTTCCTGACATGCTTTGTCATGTTAGTCATCCATTCTCCCGTTGCTCGCAATAAGTTGAATAATTTGTCTATCAATTGTTTTGCTTGCAATACTTTTCACATGGATTATACGAGATAGCCCCATTTCTTTCAATTTTTGGAGATTTTGATGATTGCCATGATAAGCATGTTCCCCACTTGCATACCACCATGCATTATTTCATACTTAATCGACATTAACGGTGATGTGCACAAGAAGAGATACGCCATGATGGATGATGTGTATCTCTTACCATGCACACACGCTCTTCCTTTTGTGTTTGATGTGTGTAGGTATCAAGATTATCATGTCAACCCCATGCTGGTTAGTTGACAAAAGAGCCTGAGAGCATCCCACAAGTGAGTTCAAGATCGAACCGCCTCGATACCTTTTCCATGCTTTGCATCTTTCATGTTGGCAAATTGCTCTTCCTATGGTTTGATTGCAAGCATGTTGATGGTATTATCTCACCTTATGAGATTCATGCTTTCTTTTAGATAATGATGTTTGTGTGTTGCAACAAAAATGTTGAACATTTTCTTTTCGATGTTTTGCAGCAACCACAATTCCATTAAGAGCATGTATTGTCATGAGAGCTTCCAAGAATCTCGGCTCTTATTGTTGCAACAAACATAAGGACCACTTGCTCTTTCATTTGGTTTGTTTGCAAATATGTTGTTTTTGCTCCGCTTAGATACCATTTTCCCATGATATTTGCTTTGATGAGTTGTGTGTGACATCCAACATGTCAAACAATTTCTTCCAATGCTGGTTGGCACACATATTGTTGTTTTGGATTCTTCCTCATGAGTTTGTTCTCCTATTCCTGCATCAGATGCTGTTTGAAATTTGATCCACGTTTCTTGAATGCCCCACTATCACGAGTCCGGAGTTTTGTGCTCCTGACGGATGACAGCCCACGATTTCCATACACTTCCAGATAGCATCCATGCTGCATCAGAGCAATAGTTGTGAACAAGAATGGACATGCCTTGATTGTGCCCTCCATCACGCACTCTAAATATTTGCTGGTCTTTGGTGAAGCACACGCCAACGCCAACCCCATGGACTATGTTGACAGAAGAACCAAGAGAGTTATCATATTACCCTTCATCGAGCTATCTCATTGGTTAGCAGACTTCATTCTCGAGGATCTCATGCTTCATGAATGCCACGCTGAGTGCTATTTGCAGAGCTTGTAGGCTTCAAGGAGGTGAAGGAACATTGAAGCTGCCATACGCCGGGACGACTTATGAACCCCAGATCAAGCGTCTCTCACTTATTTTGCGATGAAAGACAGAGTGAGGACCACTTTAAGAGCGATACCTGCCTGTCACATCTGTCTCACCGCCAAGTCGTCATGGACTCCAGGTGAATCCTCCATGCCGATCCTTCCTGGCCCTATTGGATGGCTCACCATCATTACGACAGGTTCACATCGACGAGCACGGAGTTCAAGCCCCACATGATTCGAGCCTGGAAGAGGAGGCCAAGAAGACGCCAAATCCTCTCATCTCCAGCGACCACCGGCGACCGGCACCACCGACCAAGACTACCGCCACCAACGTGACGACAACGTAGTTGCATATTCATCTCGGCGGCCATACCACTGATTACCCCAGACTACCGTCTCGACACGGCTCACACAGATGACTCCAATGATGACAGATCAGCGGTTATGTCCCCCAGGCAGACTATCGACTCCATGGGTCCTCAGTCCTAAGACACCGGCAAGAAACAAGATCGACAGTCATTGCCCATGGTCCCCCACTACCCATTCGCCCAGTTTGTCCTCAAACTACCCTTGTTTATGTGGTTGGCCTATAAGAGCCTCCACCCTCATGTATCTTATGCATAGATGATGACAGAAGAAAACCCCTCATTGTGGAATCTCTAGTTTGCCTCATCCCCTTTATCGCGGGGACGATCGTCAACCTCGATTGGATTTGCACGCATCCATCGTTGAACAAGGCCTTGAGTTCGACGCCCGTCTCCAGTTGTCAAGACCCTCCCAGTTCTTCCTCCCGAGGATTTGAGGGAGCACTGGCCGATCTTTCCGCGAGGATTCTATTGACGGCGGCCGACGGAGCAATCGTTCAGATCGCAGAGTTTTATGTCCATCTGTGTTCATAGCGAGGTGTGTGTTTCGCTACCTTCTCCCTTTCCTCGCCCCATCGATTTGACCACGAGATCCGTGAAGATCGGGCACCCAAGAGGTTAACCCTCCATCAACATCTCGACATTCACCTCCTCGTGATTCGCCACGCCACTACCACATCCAAGGCCACCACAAGATTTCAAATGCTCCACCATCATCCAATGCTCCCGTCAGAGTGCATCTTCTATGGCTTCCACGGGTAAGACAAAGGATATACAATGCCGCAAGGGCTGGGGTTTTGGTCATATTGAGAGACAGTGCACAACACAACGTGTGATGATGGTGCGAGAAGATGGTCAATACGATTCAGCGAGTGACTTCGATGAAAGATACACTAGCCCTTATTTCTGCTCGAGATAGAGACAATTCTGATGCTGATGAAGAGATAGAGTGATGGAGGGGTTAACCTCTTGGGTGCCCGATCTTCACGGATCTCGTGGTCAAATCGATGGGAAAGCGAGGGGAAAGGGAGAAGGTAGCGGAAGCGAACACACACCTCGCGAAGAACATGATGAACACACGCAAAACTCACACGATACAAGGCCGATTGCTCCCGAACGGCGGCCACCGGTCCGATAGAATCCTCGCAAGGAAAGATCGGTCAACGTGCTCCCTCAAATCCACATCGGAGAGGGAAGAACACCTTGAGGAGGGTCTTGACGACTTGGGGGCGAGAAACCGAGAACCCAAGGCCTTGTTCCATGATGGATGCGTGATGCAAAGTCCAATCGAGGTTGGTGACGATAGTCGGTCCCCTTGGTAAAGGGGATGAGACAAAACTAGAGATTCCACAATGGGGTTGTCTTTAGTCTATCATCTATGCCTAAGGGATGCATGAGGGGTGGGGGCTCTATTTATAGGCCAACCACTAAACAAGGGTAGTTTGGGAATAAAACTAGGGTTTGGTAAGTAAAGGGGGATACATGGGATGTGGCCCAACTAGTGCACGCAGCACCGCCAGAGGTAGCCTGCACTTGGGACCGTAGTACCGCTTATCCCAGAGTACCGCCAGGACCGGTAGTACCGCTTAGCCCGGAGCTTCACTGGATCCGTCGCTGGGGAGTAAGGCGAGGGCTGGACCGGTAGTACCGGTCCAGATCCGTAATACCGAGAGAGAGTATTTGGCTTCGCATGCAGCGGGGGCGGTAGTAGGCCATGGTAGTACCGTCGCCAGGTCCGTAGTACTGCATGACAGAGCATTTGGCGATCTTCTTCCGCCTCTTCCAAGCCTCCGCCTTGTCGGGCTTGATGCTCCAGCTTCCTCCCTTGCCTCCGTATTTGTCAATGTGAACCTATCATGCATATGTGATGGAGTATGAAGTAGCATACCATTCAATTGGGTAGGAAGGGGCTCGATAGAGGAACGGATTCACCTTGGAGTCCATGACGACTTGGCGTAGTTGGAGACCAAGATGTAGTAACGACCGTAGGTCGGCTACATCGCCTCCCCTTCAAAAAGAGTCGCCCTCGACTCTACATGCTCATCACAGTAGAAGCCGAGAGACCTTCTTGATCCTGGGGTTCACCATATAGTCGTCCTCGGGAAGATTGACTTGACAACACTTCAATGTTCCTTCACCTTCCTTGAAGCCTACAAAGCTCACAACAAAAGCAAAGCAACACTCAAAGCGTAGCCAATTCACGAAGATTATAGCATGAGTCCTCAAGTAGAAGGAAGTCACCTTATCTTGTAGAGATAGCTCGATGAAGGGTAGCGATAGGCAACTCTCTTCGGTTCTTCTTGTCAACACGTGGTTGGTAGAGGTTGACGTGTATGCACTTGTACCTTCATACAACAAAGACCAAGCAACATATGTTTGTGTGTGATAGAGGAGCATGTCATTTGTGGCATGTCCATTCTTGTTCACAACACGATTAGCACAACTCAAGTATAGCAAATGGGATGCATATGCAAGGTCAATGTGCATGGAAATCGTTTGAACATCATGCAAATGTGGAAACTCAAAAACTCCATATAACATAGAAGTGGGGCATTCAAAGCATTGGATCCAAATGTCAAACAACACCTTTGATGCAAGAATAGGAGAATTTGGCAAAAACACACAAGGAAGCATATCCAAAACAAAAGTATTATGTTTGCAAACAAACCAAATGAAAGAGCAAGTTGTCCTTATGTTTGTTGCAACAACAAGACGAGATTCTTGGAAGCTCTCATGACAATACATGTTCTTAAAGGAATTGTGGTTGCACACAAAACATCGAGAAGGTAAATTGTTCAACATTTTTGGTGCAACATACAAAACATCATTATCTAGATGCGAAGAAACATGAATGTCACAAGGGGAGATAATACCATTAACATGCTTGCAATCAAACCATATGAAAGAGCAATTTGCCAACATGAAAGATGCAAAGCATGCAAAAGGTATCAGAGCTGGGTTCGATCTTGAACTCACTTGTGGGATGCTCTCTAGAGCTCTTTTTGTCAACTCGTGCTCAACCGAGGTTCACATGATAATGCGGGTACCTACACACATCATACACAAAAGGGAGAATGTGTGTGCATGGTAGAGATACACATCATCCATCATGACGATTCTTTTGTGCACATCACCATTAATTTCAATCAAGTATGAAATAGATGCATGGTGAGTATGCAAGTGGGGAACATGCTTATCATGGCCATCATCAAAATCTCCCAAAATTGAGAAAGCTATGGGGGCCATCTCATTATAACGCATGTGGTCAACATTGTTGCAAGCATTCATCTTATGGCAAGCAACGGGAAACATTGAATGACTAGCATGACAAAGCATGTCCAAAGCAATTGGAGGATACACACAAGATGCATAGCATGGCATGTTTATGGCAATGATATCGCAATCAAACAATTCCACATGATCAATATTATGCAAAGGCAAAGCATCACATGGGAAAGTGGATGAAGCATATGTTATGTCACAAGTATCATCCATAGCATGCATATCCTCACAATTCATCATGTCCACTAGTGGGATCATGGCATCATCAACACCCTTATTGTTACCTTGTTCATACCTCTCATATGAAGTGGGTGTTGTGGAAGTAGTGGCCTCCTTGTGGACGACTTCATCTTCTTGATGCAGCCATGGCATAGCATCATCTTCGTGCACCATGTACATCTTCTCCAATTGAGGCATCATTGCTTCATGGCTTGGCGCTTCTTCATCCATGGAACCTAGCATAACACAAGAGAACACACTAGAGGTAGAGGGTAAGTTGTTAGCAATCGAAATGGTCTCACTTGACCTATCAACTACCACTCTCAACTCACTAGGAGTATCGCTCATGCCCTCCAAGTGGAAGCACTCAATCTCACATAAGGTGGAGTCACTCGTCTCACTCTTGTTCTCACTCAAGTGGGCTAACTGGCTCTCATACTCACATGGGATAGGTACCACATCATCACTCAAGCATATGGGGGTAGGCTCGGTTTCCTCAACTCCTTGCGCCTCCTTTGGTGAAGGGAAAATCCCATGCTCACCATTCTTGACCTTGTCGCCTCCAAGGTTGGATGCCATAAGATGGGCATCATCGCTCTCCTCCATGGTCGAAGGGAAAATCCCATGCTCGACCGTCTCGTGGCCATCGCGTAGTAGTGGTGGAGGTAGGCTCATGCTATCCAACTTGGCGAAGTAGGCATCTACATTTTCCTCGTTCGCGAGGTCGTAGAAGTCAAGCGTCGGCTTTGAAGCTTGATGGCGTGGAGGAAGGCTTGCTCTTGGTGCCATTATGGTGGTGGCACGAGTAGTTGAAGGTGCCCTATGATGGTGTCGACGGAGGTCATTGGCGTGCCTTGCCGATGGTTGATGTAGGTGGCGCACTTGGTCGTCCACATGACACTCGCGACGGTGATCATTTGCCTTGGCACTCTTCTTGTGCTTGTGGTGCCTTCTTGAGCTTGCTTGAGCATTATGGTTGGTGCTCATCATGAATTCTTCGTCTTTATGGCGAAGATGACTTTGACGATGTCTTGTATCCTCTTTATGGTGGTGATGCTCATGAGAGGATGTTTGTCGATGAAGAGTCTTGTTTCTTGGCGCTTCTTGATGCATATGATGTTTGGACGCCACTCTTGTTTGGATAGGAGTTGGATCTTGGCGCCTTGGCGGTGATGAAGCTTGGCGCCTTGGAGATGGTAGAGCTTGACGCCTTGGAGGTGATGGAGCTTGGTGCCTTAGAGATGGTGGCGCTTGACGCCATCTAGGTGGTGGCACATGTCGCCTTGGAGGTGAATCATCGAAGTAGGTGGTGACCTTTGGTGTGGCAAGCTTGGCCTTGAAGGTCATGGAATCTTGATGATGCGCCTCCTCTTGCTTGGCGTAGTATGCTTCCATCTCCACACGGTGGAGGAATTCTTCATGGCTCATGGAGGAGCCATCAAAGTCGATGAAGTTCTCCGTGTCCTCCATGCTTGGCGAGGCGTCATCGATGTCGCACTCGAAGTCGTCCATGCTTGGGGAGTAGTTGTTGGTGTAGTACTCTATATCACCCAAGCATGTGGAGCCATTGTCGGTGTAGTGCTCCATAGGCTCCATGCATGAGGAGCCATTGTCGACGTAGAGATCCATGTCTTCCATGCATGTGGAGTCGTCGTAGGTGTAGTGCTCCGGGTCCTCAAAGCATGCGGAGCCAACACCGTGTTGTGCTCCGTCATGTCCTCTATACTTGTGGAGTCGTAGTCATGGTGGCTCATCATGGATTCTTCATAGATATCATCCTCGGTTCCGGAGTCCCTAGACATGATGCACAAGACCAAGCGGTGTATATGGAAGTGGTAGTGGGAGTTAGGGATACAACGTCAAACCTTACTTTACCTTGGAAGATCGTATCGTGCAAGTGGCCACACTTGAGAGCAATAAACCAAGCAAAGTGAAGTTCACGCGGAACACCAAAACCAACTACGAACCAAAAAACACACACACACAAGGCCTATGGTGGATAGGTATGGAAAGTGGCATGTCAAGAACCAATCCGAAATCAAGATGTTGTAATGGCAAGTAAAGAACCACAATGATCACCAGGCAAACAAGTTAATCCACAAGATAGGAAATATATACAAGGAAACACACACAGTGGGATAAATGGGACTTGTGCGACGGAGAAAGTGAGCTAAGAACCAAATGATTACCTAGCGAAGACTATAAGCTCGTGTCACACAAGTTCAAGGAGAGACGCTAGTTCGATTGCATAAGATTGGTGGGCTACAAGATATGCACAATAAGTACCACCTATATGATGTTCATCGAGCTTGCGCTTCCTATGCTATGAGGCACATGTATATCTTTTTCATTTCTTTTCTTTTTCTATTTTTTTTTCTTTTTGTATCACTCTTTTTCTTTTTATTTCTTTTTCACTTGCCTCTTCCTTGTGCCAACAACTATACAAGATAACTATATGAGATAGCGCTCACAATGTTTGCTCGGAGTCTACAAGGTATCAAATGTGCATAGCCCAAGCAATCATAAGAGGAACTAGTCTCAATAGGTGTTTGTTGCTCGCAAAGATAGTGGGGTTCACAAAGGAATGCAAGTGGGGAGAAGTCGCGGAATGTTTATACCTTTCGTCGACGATCTTCACCCTTTATTGTTGGATTCCACCTTGCTCACGGAATTTGGATGGAGTAGATTTCATGAACCACGTGGATGATGATGTAGAGCTCCTTCTCCTCTTCGAAACGAGCTAAAGAACACCAAAATCCGCGTTCAGTGTGAAAGTTATGGCCAACGGTGAGAGGTCAAATCTGAACTTCTTGTTTCTTTTCGTATCGGGCGGTAGTACGGATTTTGTACCGCTGGGCGGTAACCGTATTTTGGAGCGGTAGTACCGCTCGACAGAAAACCAGATCACGCGATTTAGCGAGTTTGGGGCGATTGGGCGGAAAATCTTCAAGAAAACACCAAATCGACGGAAATCAAGGAATTAGGCTATGGGAGCAAAGGAAGGTAGATCAACAAGTTTAGCAAGTAATCCACGGATCAAAACCTACCAAAACGCACTCAAATCACAGATCGATCCAAAACACGAATTGGGGCTATTTTGGTGAAAATTTCAATTTATGGGAAAAGACCAAATCGATGAGAAATCGTGGCAACCAAAAGGCTGCGATACCGGATGATGGAGGGTTAACCTCTTGGGTGCCCGATCTTCACGGATCCCGTGGTCAAATCGATGGGAAAGCGAGGGAAAGGAGAAGGTAGCGGAGCGAACACACCTCGCGAAGAACACGATGAACACACATAAAACTCACGATACAAGGCGATTGCTCCCGAACGGCGGCCACCGTCCGATAGAATCCTCGCAAGGAAAGATCGGTCAACGTGCTCCTCAAATCCACATCGGAGAGGAAGAACACCTTGAGGAGGGTCTTGACGACTTGGGGAAGAAACCGAGAACCCAAGGCCTTGTTCAACGATGGATGCGTGATGCAAAGTCCAATCGAGGTTGGTGACGATAGTCGGTCCCCTTGGTAAAGGGATGAGGCAAAACTAGAGATTCCACAATGGGGTTGTCTTTAGTCTATCATCTATGCCTAAGGGATGCATGAGGGTGGGGCTCTATTTATAGGCCAACCACTAAACAAGGTAGTTTGGGAATAAAACTAGGGTTTGGTAAGTAAAGGGGATACATGGGTGGCTCAACTAGTGCACGCAGGCATCGCCAGAGCCGAGTACCGGACTTGGGACCGTAGTACCGCTTGTCGATAAGTACCTCGGGGCCGGTAGTACCGCTTGCAGTCTGGAGCTTCACCGGAGCCGCTGGGGAGCGGTAGTAAGGCGGTAGTACCGACCTGTAATACTGGTCCAGATCCGTAGTAACACCGAGACAGAGTATTTGGCTTCGGCGTCTTTTGTTGGCGGTAGCGAGGCGATGCCTTTGGCGGTAGTACCGCCGCCAGTCGGTAGTACCGCTGGCGACAGAGAGCATTTGGCGATCTGTCTTCTTCCGCCTCCTCTTCCAAGCCTCCGTCTTGTCGGGCTTGATGCTCCGGGCTTCCTCCCTTGCCTCCGTACTTGTCAATGTGAACTTATCATGCATATGTGACGGAGTATGAAGTAGCATACCATTCAATAGGGTAGGAAGGGGGCTCGCATAGAGGAACGGATTCACCTTTGGAGTCCATGACGACTTGGCGTAAGTTGGAGACCAAGATGTAGTAACGACCGTAGGTCGGGCTACATCACAGAGGTAATGGGAGCTAAAGCTGTTGATCACTACAAGAGCTTAATTACACAACGTGTGTTGAGTGTGCAATTGAGCAAATCTGAGCAAGATCAACGCCACAACCTGTTCCAAACACGTGGTGTTGTCAAGGAAAGAGCTATACGGATCATCATTGATGGAGGGAGTTGTAATAATCTGGCTAGTGTTGACATGGTAGAGAAGCTTGTGCTTCCAACAAGACAACGCCCACATTCATATTACATCCAATGGTTTGAGAGTTCTCGCAAGATCAAGGTAACAAGAACGGTACGCATGCATTTTACTATTGGTACATATTCTGATTTTGTTGATTGTGATGTTGTACCTATGCAAGCTTGTTCTTTGTTACTTGGTAGACCATGGCAATTTGATAGAGAATCTGTTCATAATGGCAAAACTAATCACTATTCTCTTATGCATGATGGAAAGAAAATTGGTCTAAAACCTATGACTCCGACAGATTTTAAAAGATGATCTTGCTAGAGCTAGTAGAGCTAAAACCGAGGAGAAAATAAAAGTGAGAATCAGATTGTTCTGGATTTTATACCACCAAAGAACACTAAATCGATTCTACACATGCTACTGAAATTGCTTGAAGAGTCCATGTATGCTTGCAAATAAAATTGATATTGTTGAACTAGATGTAAACAATACTCAATGTTATGCAATTGTCTACAAAGAGGTTTTGTTTTCATTTGAGGATATGCCTCCTTCTTTGCCACCCGCTATTGCTAACCTTTTGCAGGAATATGAGGACGTCTTTCCCATTGAATGCCACGGGACTACCTCCTATTAGAGGAATTGAGCACCAAATTGATCTAATTCCTGGTGCCACGTTGCCCAACCACGCGCCATATAGAACCAATACAGAGGAGACAAAGGAGATACAACGCCAAATTCAGGAACTACTCGACAGAGATCATATTCGTGAGTCCCTTAGCCCCTGTGTTGTTCCTATTATTTTGGTACCTAAGAAAGATGGTTCTTCGCGCATGTGTACTAATTGTAGAGCTATCAATAATATTACTATTCGATATCGTCATCCTATTCCATGTTTAGATGACATGCTTGATGAATTGAGTGGCTCTACCATGTTTTCTAAAGTTGATTTGCGTAGTGGTTACCGGTTTTGGTCCATAGATCTGTTGCTTTTGTAGTCGATCTATAGCCCTTGTTGTTCCTAGCCCAGCCTTTCGGTCAGATTTCCCACGAATTTGAGATTTGTGTCAAGTGGATCTCATTCCTGTTCTGTGACCAGCGGTACTACCGGTGGCTCAGGCGGTACTACCGCCGTCCGGTACTACCGCCCGTACCAAGCGGTACTACCGCGCGCCACAGAAGGCTTTCCTTCTTCTATTGACACCTCAACTTCGTTTGCTGACTTTCCATCTTTAGTTTGTTCGTGTTTCGCGTGTTTGTCACCAATTTAACACAAGCTTCCGCATCAAAGTCACCCGCGCTCATCGACACCGCGACACTCGAACATCATCCCCACCAACAGTTGCAAGTCGTCAACAATACCAAAGGTATAACTTGCGCCCCTTTGACAGCCCCATATCTTCCTTTGTGTGTATCTATCCTATGAGAGCAACTCATTTTGTGTTTGTCTACATTGTGCACTTGCCTTCGGAAAGTGAGAGTGTGAAGCCAAATACCAAAGTTAACATAGTAGCATAGAAAGGGAAAAAAGGAAAAGAATAAAAAAAAGATAAAATAGAAAGATACATAGTCTCCCAATACAAAGAGAATACCAAGCTTGTAAGCCAATAAGAGAGAGGAAATGATGTAGCCCGACCTACGGTCGTTACCACATCTTGGTCTCCAACTTACGCCAAGTCGTCATGGACTCCAAAGGTGAATCCGGTCCTCTATGCGAGCCCCCTTCCTACCCTATTGAATGGTATGCTACTTCATACTCCGTCACATATGCATGATAGGTTCACACCGACCAGTACGGAGGCAAGGGAGGAAGCCCGGAACACCAAGCCCGACAAGACGGAGGCTTGGAAGAGGAGACGGAAGAAGACAGATCGCCAAATGCTCTCTGTCTCGTGCGGTACTACCGGATCTGGTGAACGGTACTACCGGCCAGACTACCATGCTGACACAGCATGTGAAGTCCTAGGGCGCAAGCGGTACTATCTGGACCCGGTACTGCCGGTCACGGTACTCTGGGACCCAACTCCAGATTACTCTGTCCTTGTGCTCACACTGACTGGGTTGGAAGGCCCATGTACCCTCTAGCTCGTCCAAACCCTAGTCTTATCCTAAACTACCCATGTTTATGTGGTTGCTGTAAATAGAGCCCCACCCTCATGTATCCTTAGGCATAGATGATAGACTAAAGACAACCCCCATTGTGGAATCTCTGTTTTGCCTCATCCCTTTACCAAGGGGACCGACTATCGTCACCAACCTCGATTGGACTTTGCATCACGCATCCATCGTTGAACAAGGCCTTGGAGTTCGATGTCTCGTCTCAAGTTGTCAAGACCCTCCCAAGGTGTTCTTCCCTCTCGATGTGGATTTGAGGGAGCACGTTGACCGATCTTTCCTTGCGAGGATTCTATTGGAGCAGTGGCGCCGTTGAGCAATCGGCCTTGTATCGTGTGAGTTTTGCGTTTGTTCCTCGTGTTCTTCGCGAGGTGTGTGTTCGCTTCCGCTACCTTCTCCCTTTCCCCTTGCTTTCCCATCGATTTGACCCCGAGATCCGTGAAGATCGGGCACCCAAGAGGTTAACCCTTCCATCATCCGTATCAGCTTTTTGGTTGCCACGGATTTCTCATCGATTTGGTCTTTTTCCCATAAATTCGAAAATTCCACCAAAAATAGCCCCAATTCGTGTTTTGGATCGATCTGTGATTTGAGTGCGTTTTGGTAGGTTTTGATCCGTGGATTACTTGCTAAACTTTGATCTACCTTCCTTTGTGTTCCCATAGCCTAATTCCTTGATTCCCCCCGTCGATTTGGTGTTTTTCTTGAAGATTTTCCGCCCAAACCCTTCAAATCGAAACGCTTAGATCTGGCGTCGTCTGTCTCAAGGTACTACGCTCAAAATATCAGTACTAACGCTTCACGGTACTAGCTCCCAAAATCCGGTACTACCAAAGATCTAAAGAAAACAAAGCAAGAGTTCCAGTTTCACCTCTCACCGTTTTGAGCATAACTTTTGCATTCGAACTCGGATTTTGGTGTTCTTTAGCTCGTTTCGAAGAGGAGAAGGAGCTCTGCATCATTATCCACGTTGTTCATGCTATCTACTCCATCCAAATTCCGTGAGCAAGGCGGAATCCAACAATAAAGGGTGAAGATCGTCGACGAAAGGTATAAACATTCCGCGACTTCTCCCCACTTGCATTCCTTGGTGAACCCCACTATCTTTGCGAGCAACAAACACCTATTGAGACTAGTTCCTCTTATGATTGCTTGGGCTATGCACATTTGATACCTTGTAGATTCCGAGCAAACATTGTGAGAGCTTCTCATATAGTTATCTTGTATAGTTGTTGGCACAAGGAAGAGGCAAGTGAAAAAGAAATAAAAAGAAAAAGAGTGATACAAAAAGAAAAAAAATAGAAAAAAAGGAAAAGAGAAAAAGAAAGAAAATATACATGTGCCTCATAGAATAGGAAGCGCAAGATCGATGAACATCATATAGGTGGTACTTATTGTGCATATCTTGTAGCCCACCAATTTTGTGCAATCGAACTAGCGTCTCTCCTTGTACTTGTGTGACACGAGCTTATAGTCTTCGCTAGGTAATCATTTGGTTCTTAGCTCACTTTCTCCATCACACAAGTCCCATTTATCCCACCGTGTGTGTTTCCTTGTATATATTTCCTATCTTGTGGATTAACTTGTTTGCCTGGTGATCATTGTGGTTCTTTACTTGCCATTACAATATCTTGATTTTGGATTTGTTCTTGACATGCCACATTCCATACCTATCCACCATAGGCCATGTGTGTGTTTGTTTTTTGGTTCGTAGTTGGTTTTGGTGTGCCGCGTGAACTTCACTTTGCTTGGTTTATTGCTCTCAAGTGTGGCCACTTGTACGATACGATCTTCCAAGGTAAAGTAAGGTTTGACGTTGTATCCCTAACTCCCACAACCACTTCCATATACACCGCTTGGTATTGTGCATCATGTCTAGGTACTCCGGAACCGAGGATGATATCTATGAAGAATCCATGATGAGCCACCATGACTACGACTCCACAAGTATAGAGGACATGACGGAGCACAACACCGACAATGGCTCCGCATGCTTTGAGGACCCGGAGCACTACACCTACGACGACTCCACATGCATGGAAGACATGGAGCCTATGGAGCACTACACCGACAATGGCTCCACATGCTTGGGTGATATGGAGTACTACACCAACAATTACTCCCCAAGCATGGACGACTTCGAGTGCGACATCGACGACGCCTCGCCAAACATGGAGGACACGGAGAACTTCATCGAGTTTGATGGCTCCTCCACGAGCCATGAAGAATTCCGCCACCGTGTGGAGATGGAAGCCTACTACGCCAAGCAAGAGGAGGCGCATCATCAAGATTCCATGACCTTCAAGGCCAAGCGTGCCACACCAAAGGGCACCACCTAATTCGATGATCCACCTCCAAGGCGACAAGTGCTACAACCTAGATGGCGTCAAGCGCCACCATCTCCAAGGCGCCAAGTTCCATCACCTCCAAGGCGTCAAGCTCCACCATCTCCAAGGCGCCAAGCTCCAACTCCTATCCAAACAAGAGTGGCGTCCAAACAACATATGCATCAAGAGGCGCCAAGAAACAAGACTCTTCATCGACAAACATCCTCTCATGAGCATCGCCACCATAAAGAGGATACAAGACATAGTCAAAGGCATCTTCTCCATAAAGACGAAGAATTCATGATGAGCACCAACCATAATGCTCAAGCAAGATCAAGAAGGCACCACAAGCACAAGAAGAGTGCCAAGGCAAATGACCATCGTCGCGAGCGTCATGTGGATGACCAAGTGCGCCACCTACCAACCATCGGCACACGCCAATGACCTCCGGTCGACACCTTCATAGGGCACCTTCTACTACTAGTGCCACCACCAAAATGGCACCAAGAGCAAGCCTTCGTCCACGCCATAAAGCTTCAACGCCACGCTTGACTTCCACGACCTCATGCGAGGAAAATGTAAACCTCTACTTCGCCAAGTTGGATAGCATGAGCCTACCTCCACCACTACTACGAGATGGCCACAAGACGGTCGAGCATGGGATTTTCCCTTCGACCATGGAGGAGAGCGATGATGCCCACCTTATGGCATCCAACCTTGAAGGCGACAAGGTCAAGAATGGTGAGCATGGGATTTTCCCTTCACCAAAGGAGGCGCATGGAGTTGAGGAAACCGAGCCTACCCCCATATGCTTGAGTGATGATGTGGTACCAATCCCATGTGAGAATGAGAGCCACTTAGCCAACTTGAGTGAGAACAAGAGTGACATGAGTGACTCCACCTTATGTGCGATTGAGTACTTCCACTTCGAGGGCATGGGCGATACTCCTAGTGAGTTGAGAGTGGTAGTTGATAGGTCAAGTGAGACCATTTCGATTTCTAACAACTTACCCTCTACCTCTAGTGTGTTCTCTTGTGTTGTGCTAGGTTCCATGGAGGATGACGCCCGAAGCCATGAAGCAATGATGATTCAATTGAAAAAGATGTACATGGTGCACGAAGATGATGCGCCATGGCTACATCAAGAAGACGAAGTCGTCACAAGGAGGCCACTACTTCCACAACACCCACTTCATATGAGAGGTATGAACAAGGTAACAATAAGGGTGTTGATGATGCCATTATCCCTAGTGGACATGATGAATTATGAGTATATACATGCTATGGATGATACTTATGACATTACATATGCTTCATCCACTTTCCCATGTGATGATTTGCCTTTACATAATATTGATCATGTGGAGTTGTTTGATTGCGATATCATTGCCATAAACATGCCATGCTATGCATCTTGTGTGTATCCTCCAATTGCTTTGGACTTGCCTTGTCATGCTAGTCATTCAATTTCTCCCGTTGCTTGCGATAAGATGAATGCTTGCTATTTCACTTGTTTTGCTTGCAACAATATTGATAATATGCGTTATAATGAGATGGCCCCCATAGCTTCCGCAATTTTTGGAGATTTTGATGATTGCCATGATAAGCACGTTCCCCACTTGCATACTCACCATGCATCTATTTCATACTTAATTGACATTAATGGTGATGTGCACAAGAAGAGATACGTCATGATGGATGATGTGTATCTCTACCATGCACATACGTTCTTCCTTTTGTGTTTGATGTGTGTAGGTACCCGCACAAGAATGTCAACCTCGGTTGAGCACGAGTTGACAAAAAGAGCTCTAGAGAGCATCCCACAAGTGAGTTCAAGATCGAACCCAACTCTGATACCTTTTGCATGCTTTGCATCTTTCATGTTGGCAAATTGCTCTTTCCTATGGTTTGATTGCAAGCAAGTTAATGGTATTATCTCCCCTTGTGACATTCATGTTTCTTCGCTTTTCGATAATGATGCTTTGTGTGTTGCAACAAAAATGTTAAACATTTTCTCTTTCCGATGTTTTGTGTGCAACCACAATTTCATTAAGAGCATGTATTGTCATGAGAGCTTCCAAGAATCTCGTCTTGTTGTTGCAACAAACATAAGGACCACTTTCTCTTTCATTTGGTTTGTTTGCAAACACGTTACTTTGGCTTCCGCTTGGGATATTCATATTCCCATGATATTTGCTATGGATGATTTGTGTGTGACATCCAACATGTCGAACAATTTCTCATTCCAATGGTTGGTTGGCACACATAATGATGTTGCTTTGGATATTCTTCCGTTTAGGTTTTTTCCAAATTCTCCTAAATTTGCATCAAATATGTTGATCAAATTGATATTCGATTGCTTTGAGTGCCCCACTACTATGTTATATGGAGTTTTTGAGTTTCCACATTTGGATGATGTTCAAACGATTTCCATGCACATTGACCATGCATATGCATTCCGTTTGCTATACTTGAGTTGTGCTAATCGTGTTGTGAACAAGAATGGACATGCCACAAATGACATGCTCCTCTATCACACACAAACATATGTTGCTTGGTCTTTGTTGTATGAAGGTACAAATGCATACACGTCAACCTTTATGGACTATATGTTGACAAGAAGACCCGAAGAGAGTTACCTATGGCTACCCTTTATCGAGCTATCTCTACACGATAAGATGACTTCCATCTACTTGAGGACTCATGCTATAATCTTCATGAATTGGCTACGCTTTGAGTGTTGCTTTGCTTTTGTTGTGAGCTTTGTAGGCTTCAAGGAAGGTGAAGGAACATTGAAGTGTTGTCAAGTCAACCTTCCCGAGGACGACTATATGGTGAACCCCAGGATCAAGAATGTCTCTCGACCGCTTCTACTTTGTGATGAGCATGTAGAGTCGAGGACGACTCATTTTGAAGGGGGGGGGAGCTGATGTAGCCCGACCTACGGTCGTTACCACATCTTGGTCTCCAACTTACGCCAAGTCGTCATGCACTCCAAAGGTGAATCCGTTCCTCTATGCGAGACCCCTTCCTACCCTAATGAATGGTATGCTACTTCATACTCCGTCACATATGCATGATAGGTTCACACCGACCAGTACGGAGGCAAGGGAGGAAGCCCGGAACATCAAGCCCGACAAGACGGAGGCTTGGAAGAGGAGATTTGAAGATGCAAATCGCCAAATGCTCTGTGGTACTACGGATCCGCGACGGTACTACCGGCCAGCGGTACTACCGGCCAGCGGTACTACCGCCCACTACTACCGCCCCATACAGACGACGCCAACAGAAGTCCCAGATCGCAGTACATTACTGACTGGACCCTGGATTACTGTCGGCATTACTGACCCAAGTCCTACAGATTACTGTGTGCTGCGCTTTTGTTGGGCCGAAGGCCCATGTACCCCTCTAGCTCGTCCAAACCCTAGTCTTATCCCTAAGCTACCCAAGTTTATGTGGTTGGCCTATAAATAGAGCCCCCACCCCTCATGTATCCCTTAGGTGATAGGTCAAAGGTGTCCGATCTTTCGATGAGATGGCGATATTCGATTTGGTGGACTTCGGGCTTGACGATCCGACTACACGTGCGAGCATGAGCGCCAATGCAATCGCTAGGCCAATCTCCTGGAGGTTACCGATCCTGCGTGAACACGATCAGCCTGACAAGCGAGGGTCTTAATTCCTACCTGAAATCGAGAACAAGTAAGAACCAATATTGCAATCAAGATATTGCAGATTAAGAGGAAAGCTTTATTGAAGAGGTGGGATCCTGAATAGGCGCGAAGTACAAGAGGCCTCTGCGACGCTCGAGCCTTGGCGAAGTTGCTATGATGGCTAACTTAATGTCTAAACAAAATCCGAGTCTATGGGGTCGGCTATGGGGAGTATTTAAGAGCGAAAAGGTGGGGTTTCGGCCAGCCATGGAAGTGGTGGCTGAATCCAACCCTAAAAGTCCTTTTCCCCTCAAATACGGACTCTAAAAAGTGGCTAATTAAAATCTGCGAAAATTACATGGGCTGGCCCAAAATAAAGGTGTCATGACACCATATTAAGCTATAGACAATTAAGTAGTATTGATCTTGAATATTTCGTCCAAGCCTTCTTTCTTCATTATGGTGGCCTCAAAGTTCTGAAATCTTCATCGTGGCCTTCTCTTGGATCATCACATGCTTGTCGCCATCTCCATGCATGGACATGCTCCAATGCTTGTCCCTCTCATCCACGCTTTTGGTCCATCATTCCTTAGAGTAATAAATATATCGATTTAGGCGAGATCATATTCTCATGTATATGAGGAATAGTTCCAAGAAAGCGGAAGTACACGATAGTTAAGTTGTTTGGCACGAGATCTTGTGATGGGTCCTTGTATGTGTGTTCAGTAGGTATAACGGTTGTATCAATAGTAGGGATGTCCACATCATGCTCCCTTCTTGAATTGAAGTCGTCCTCGACGCAATCTCATCTTCCTCACCAAAGTAAGGCTTCAAATCTGCAATGTTAAATGTAGGACCAACTGTACCAAAGTCTGCGAGCAACTCAAGTTTATATGCATTATCATTGATTTTCTCTAACACCTTAAAGGGACCAAAGACGTGACATTAACTTAGACTTGCGTAAATCGGAAAAGCGATCTTTACAAATGTAACCAAACAAGATCGCCAACATCAAACACAACATGCTTTCTCCTTTATCCCCAAAGAAGTTTATACTTAGCATTCATGTGTTCAATGTTATCTTTAGTAGTCTTATGCAAGTTTAATATCATTTCAGACGTTGTGTAGCATCCAAATTATGTTGCAATCAAGAAGGTAAAGGCAATAAATCAATAGGTGCGAGGAACAAAACCATACACAATCTCAAATGGGCACATCTTTGTGGTAGAATGCAACGAACGATTATAAGCAAATTCTATATGAGGTAAACACTCTTCCCACAATTTTAAGTTCTTCTTTAAAACAGTAACATAGTAGACAAAGTTCTATTTACTACTTGGTTTGACCATCAGTTTGGGGATGACATGTAGTACTAAAGAGCAATTTAGTCCCCAACTTAGCCCATAAACATCTCCAAAAGTGGCTAAGAAATTTAGTATCACGATCGAGACAATAGTATTTAGCACACCATGCAAACGAACAATTTCACGAAGAACAAATCAGCAATATGCGCACATCATCCGTTTATGACAAGGAATAAAGTGTGCCATCTTAGAAAACCGATCCACAACAACAAAATACTATCCCTCCTACGTGTTCGTGGCAATCCCAAAACAAAGTCTATAGAAATATCCTCCCAAGGAACACTAGGAACAGGAAGAGGCATATATAAACCATGTGGATTAAGGCGAGACTTAGCTTTTTGACAAGTAGTGCAGCGTGCCACAAATCTCTCAACATCTCGAAGCATACGTGGCCAAAAGAAGTGTGCAGCAAGAACATCCTCCGTCTTCTTGACACCAAAGTGTCCCATCAATCCTCCTCCATGCGCCTCCTGTAACAACAAAAGACGAACAGAGCTATCTGGAATGCATAGTTTGTTAGCACGGAACACAAATCCATCATTGAAGACGAACTTGTTCCAAGTTCTACCATCTCTACAATTCTGCAACACATCTTTAAATTCAGCATCATGCACATATTGTTCCTTAATAGTTTCCAATCCAAATATTTTGAAGTCAAGTTGAGATAACAAAGCATAACGGCGTGACAAAGCATCAGCAATAACATTATCTTTACCCTTTTTGTGTTTGATAACATAAGGAAAAGACTCAATAAATTCAACCCACTTTGCATGACGACGATTCAACTTAGCTTGACTACGAATATGCTTCAAAGATTCATGATCAGAATGAATAACAAATTCCTTAGGCCATAGATAATGTTGCCAAGTTTCTAATGTCCGAACCAACGCATATAATTCTTTATCATAAGTAGAATAGTTCAGACTAGCCCCACTCAATTTCTCACTAAAATATGCAACAGGTTTTCCCTCTTGTAATAAAACCCCTCCCAAACCAATTCCACTAGCATCACATTCAAGCTCAAAAGTCTTAGTAAAATCAGGAAGTTGGAGTAAGGGAGCATGTGTTAGCTTATCTTTCAATATGACGAATGCCTGTTGTTGTGCATCGCCCCAAACAAAGGGCACATCCTTCTTGGTAAGCTCATTCAGCGGCGCTCCAATTGATCCAAAGTCTTTGACAAAGCGCCTATAAAAACCAGCGAGGCCAAGAAAACTCCTCACTTGTGTGACCGTCTTGGGCTGCGGCCAATTCTCAATAGCTTCAATCTTGGCTAGATCCAATTCAATACCCTGTGATGTAACAACATAGCCAAGAAACGCAACTCGATTGGTGCAAAAGGTGCACTTCTCAAGGTTACCAAATAAACGTGCATCACGTAAAGCATTGAAAACAGCACGTAAATGGACCAAATGATCCTCTAAAGCTTTGCTATAAATCAGAATATCATCTAAGTAGACTACCACAAAACGTCCAATGAAAGCACGTAAAACTTTGTTCATTAATCTCATGAAAGTGCTAGGTGCATTAGCTAAACCAAACGGCATTACTAACCACTCATATAAACCGAAGTTAGTTTTAAATGCTGTTTTCCATTCATATCCTAATTTCATACGAATCTGGTGGTAACCACTACGCAAATCAACTTTAGAAAACATGGTAGAGCCACTCAATTCATCAAGCATGTCATCTAAACGTGGAATAGGATGACGATATCGAATAGTAATATTATTGATAGCTAGATTATTACAACACTGGCTAGATTATTACAACTCCCTCCATCAATGATGATCCGTATAGCTCTTTCCTTGACAACACCACGTGTTTGGAACAGGTTGTGGCGTTGATCTTGCTCAGATTTGCTCAATTGCACACTCAACGCACGTTGTGTAATTAAGCTCCTGTATTGATCAGCAGCTTCAGCTCCCATTACCTCTGTCTCTTCATCAGCATCAGAATTGTCTCCATCTCGAGCAGAAATAAGGGCTAGTATATCTTCATCAAAGTCACTTGCTGAATCATACTGACCATCTTCTCGCACCATCATCACACGTTGTGTTGTGCACTATCTCTCAATATGTACAAAACCCCAGCACTTGCGGCATTGTATATCCTTTGTCTCACCCGTGGAAGCCATAGAAGATGCACTACGAGCAGGAGCATTGGATGATGGTGGAGGAGCAGCTGGAAATCTTGTGGTGGCCTTGGATGTGGTAGTAGCTGGTGTCGAATCACGAGGAGGCGCTGATTGTCGGGATGTCCAAGTGGATGTGCGACCTGCAGAATTATTAGTCCTCCTCCATGGTGTTTGGCGATCCTGCACTTCACGTTCAGCTTTGCAAGAAAGATGAAACAAACGAGTGATAGAATTATATTCCTTATAATCTAAGATGTCTTTGAATGTCCTTGTTTAATCCACCAAAAGCGTGCAAGCATTTGTTCATTAGATTCAACAAGACCACACCGAACCATCCCGTTTACAATTCACGATAATATTGTTTCTGAGAATATTTCCCTTGCTCTACGTGTCGATTCTTTAGTAAATCACGTTGATAAGTAGGAGGTACAAAGCGAACACATAGCAGTTTTAAAAGCGGTCCAAGTACTAGGAATAGTAGTAGGATTTAGCGACAATACTCGGACCACCAAAGGAAGCAAATTTAGTAAATTCACATGTAGCGAGACTAACTCGCATATTCTCAGGATATTTTAAGCATGCAAAACGTTGTTCTACTTCCATCTCCCATGTAAGATATGCATCAAGATTATATTTACCTTCAAAAGATGGAATATTTAATTTAAGCTTTGCAACATGATCATCATCACGTCTTAGGTGGTCGCGTTGCGAGTAATGTCGGGGCGGCCAAGGTACTGTGGAGGTTGTTCAACCTCCTCGTCAAACAGTCATTATCGTCGGTCGTAGTAGTACCCTAAATGTCCCCAATGTCGCAGCAAGCGATGAGGAGCATCGGCCGGCGGTAGCCCGGAGTCTGGCGGCCGAACCAATGAGCCCGTGATCGGAATCGCCGTGCGCCATGTGTGGGTGCCGGGTCGCGGCAATCGGTTCAAAAGTTCCTTGAACCGAACGTCAAGCTTGGCGTTGAAGGATTTCTCGAGTCCATCGATCTTGTCCACGGCGTTGGTGAGCTTGGTGTCAAACTCCCCGAGGCGTATCCACGTCTTCGGTATGACCAAGAGCGCGGAGAAGTGGGCATGTAGTTCTTCATTCGTCATTGTGGCAGGGTTCCGCGAAGTATCTGTCATGGTTAGTCCTTAAAATGCACAGGTATATAGTACGGAAATAGGGTGGAAGTCACGCGTAATCCGTCAAGAAATATACGAAGCTCTTACAAGTTCTTACCAAACAGCAGGTAAAGGCGATGATAGGGCAAAGGTGTCCAATCTTTCGATGAGATGGCGATATTCGATTTGGTGGAGTTCGGGCTTAACGATCCGACTACACGTGCGAGCACGAGCGCCAATGCAATCGCTAGGCCAATCTCCTGGAGGTTACCGATCCTGCGTGACACGATCAGCCTGACCAGCGATGGTCTTAATTCCTACCTGAAATTGAGAACAAGTAAGAACCAATATTGCAATCAAGATATTGCGGATTAAGAGGAAAGCTTTATTGAAGAGGTGGGATCCTGAATAGGCGCGAAGTACAAGAGTCCTCTGCGACGCTCGAGCCTTGGCGAAGTTGCTATGATGGCTAACTTAATGTCTAAACAAAATCCGAGTCTAGAGGTTCGGCTATGGGCGTATTCGAGGCGAAAAGGTGGGGTTTCGGCCAACGATGGAAGTGGTGGCCGAATCCAACCCTAAATGTCCTTTTCTCCTCAAATACGGACTCTAAAAAGTGTCTAATTAAAATCCTACGAAAATTACATGGGCCTGGCCCAAAATAAAGGTGTCATGACACCATATTAAGCTATGGACGAATTAAGAAAGTATTGATCTTGAATATTTCGTCCGAGCCTTCTTTCTTCATTATGGTGGCCTCAAAGTTCTGAAATCTTCATCCGTGGCCTTCTCTTGGATCATCACATGCTTGCTGCCATCTCCATGCATGGCCATGCTCCAATGCTTTTCCCTCTCATCCATGCTTGGTCCATCATTCCTAAGAGTAAGAAATATATCTGATTTAGGCAGCATCATATTCTCATGTATGTGAGGAATAGTTCCAAGAAACGAAAGTACCTGATAGTTAAGTTGTTTGGCACGAGATCTTGTGATGGGTCCTTGTATGTGTGTTGCTGTAGGTACAATGGTTGTATCAATAGTAGGGATGTCCACATCAGGCGATGTGCAACCGCGAGGATCAGTGGGTCCAGAGATTGAACCAAGCGATTACCAGGAGTCGAGACACCGCACGTGGAGAATATATGTGGAGCTCTGGGAAGGCTTGATGCAGCCCGACCTACGGTCGTTACTACATCAAGGTCTCCAACTTACGCCAAGTCGTCATGGACTCCAAAGGTGAATCCGTTCCTCTATGCGATCCCACTTCCTACCCTATTGAATGGTATGCTACTTCATACTCCGTCACATATGCATGATAGGTTCACATCGACCAGTACGGAGGCAAGGGAGGAAGCCCGGAACATCAAGCCGACAAAGGCAGGCTTGGAAGAGGAGACGGAAGAAGACAGCGGAAGCTGCCGGGTCCAAGCGGTACTACCGGTCGTGGAACGGTACTACCGATCACTGGAACTACCGCCTACTACCGCCTTGAAGCTGCGCCATCACCACCTGGATGCCCGTGCGGCTTGCGGTACTACCGCCCATAGCGGTACTACGGATACCATGAGCGGTACTACGGTGATTACCGGTACTCTGGTCCCGATGCAGTACTACCGGTCATATATGTGCTACAAGCGCCAAGTTGAGCCACCGCCCATGTATCCCCCCTTTACTTACCTATTCGCCTAGTTTATCCCCAAACTACCCTTGTTTAGTGGTTGGCCTATAAATAGAGCCCCCCACCCCTCATGTATCCCTTAGGCATAGATGATAGACTAAAGACAACCCCCTTTGTGGAATCTCTAGTTTTGCCTCATTCCCTTTACCAAGGGGACCGACTATCGTCACCAACCTCGATTGGACTTTGCATCACGCATCCATCGTTGAACAAGGCCTTAGGTTCTCGGTTTCTCGCCCCCAAGTCGTCAAGACCCTCCTCAAGGTGTTCTTCCCTCTCCGATGTGGATTTGAGGGAGCACGTTGACCGATCTTTCCTTGCGAGGATTCTATCGGACCGGTGGCCCGCTCGAGCAATCGGCCTTGTATCGTGTGAGTTTTGCGTGTGTTCATCGTGTTCTTCGCGAGGTGTGTGTTCGCTTCGCTACCTTCTCCCTTTCCCGCTTTCCCATCGATTTGACCACGAGATCCGTGAAGATCGGGCACCCAAGAGGTTAACCCCTCCATCATCTGGTATCAGCAGCTTTTGGTTGCCACGGATTTCTCATCGATTTGGTCTTTTCCCCATAAATTCAAAAATTCCACCAAAAATAGCTCCAATTCGTGTTTTGGATCGATCTGTCATTTGAGTGCGTTTTGGTAGGTTTTGATCCGTGGATTACTTGCTAAACTTGTTGATCTACCTTCCTTTGCGTTCCCATGGCCTAATTCATTGATTTCCCCCTTCGATTTGGTGTTTTTCTTGAAGATTTTCTGCCCAAATCACCCCAAAATCGCGAAAACGCGTCAAATCTGGGCGTCCCAGGTCCAAGCGGTACTACCGGGTCCAAAATCCGGTACTACCGCACTTAACCGACTACTCTAGGACCCAAAAGACCGGTACTACCGCCCATCTGATCAAAAGCGCAAGTTCCAGATTTCACCTCTCACCGTTTTGGGCATAACTTTTGCATACGAACTCGGATTTGGGTGTTCTTTAGCTCGTTTCGAAGAGGAGAAGGAGACCTACATCATCATCCACGTAGTTCATGCTATCTACTCCATCCAAATTCCGTGAGCAAGGCAGAATCCAACAATAAAGGGTGAAGATCGTCGACGAAAGGTATAAACATTCCGCGACTTCTCCCCACTTGCATTCCTTTGTGAACCCCACTATCTTTGCGAGCAACAAACACCTATTGAGACTAGTTCCTCTTATGATTGCTTGGGCTATGCACATTTGATACCTTGTAGAATTCCGAGCAAACATTGTGAGCGCTTCTCATATAGTTATCTTGTATAGTTGTTGGCACAAGGAAGAGGCAAGTGAAAAAGAAAAGAAAAAAAAGAGATAAAAGAAGAAAAAAAATATAGAAAAAGAAAAATAAAAAGAAAAGAAAGAGATACATGTGCCTCATAGAATAGGAAGCGCAAGCTCGATGAACATCATATAGGTGGTACTTATTGTGCATATCTTGTAGCCCACCAATTTTGTGCAATCGAACTAGCGTCTCTCCTTGTACTTGTGTGACGTGAGCTTATAGTCTTCGCTAGGTAATCATTTGGTTCTTAGCTCACTTTCTCCGTCGCACAAGTCCCATTTATCCCACCGTGTGTGTTTCCTTGTACATATTTCATATCTTGTGGATTAACTTGTTTTGCTTTGTGATCATTGTGGTTCTTTACTTGCCATTACAACATCTTGATTTCGGATTGGTTCTTGACATGCCACTTTCCATACCTATCCACCATAGGCCTTGTGTGTGTGTTTTTGGTTCGTAGTTGGTTTTGGTGTTCGCGTGAACTTCACTTTGCTTGGTTTATTGCTCTCAAGTGTGGCCACTTGCGATACGATATTCAAGGTAAAGTAAGGTTTGACGTTGTATCCCTAACTCCCACTACCACTTCCATATACACCACTTGGTCTTGTGCATCATGTCTAGGGACTCGAACCGAGGATGATATCTATGAAGAATCCATGATGAGCCACCATGACTACGACTCCACAAGTATAGAGGACATGACGGAGCACAACACCGACAATGGCTCCGCATGCTTTGAGGACCCGGAGCACTACACCTACGACGACTCCACATGCATGGAAGACATGGAGCTCTACGTCGACAATGGCTCCTCATGCATGGAGCCTATGGATCACTACACCGACAATGGCTCCACATGCTTGGGTGATATGGAGTACTACACCAACAACTACTCCCCAAGCATGGACGACTTCGAGTGCAACATCGATGACGCCTCGCCAAGCATGGAGGACACAGAGAAGTTCATCGACTTTGATGGCTCCTCCATGAGCCATGAAGAATTCCTCACCGTGTGGAGATGGAAGCCTACTACGCCAAGCAAGAGGAGGCGCATCATCAAGATTCCATGACCTTCAAGGCCAAGCGTGATGTGGACATCCCTACTATTGATACAACCGTTGTACCTACAGCAACACACATACAAGGACCCATCACAAGATCTCGTGCCAAACAACTTAACTATCAGGTACTTTCGTTTCTTGGAACTATTCCTTACATACATGAGAATATGATGCTGCCTAAGTCAGATACATTTCTTACTCTTAGGAATGATGGCCCAAGCATGGATGAGAGGGACAAGCATTGGAGCATGGCCATGCATGGAGATGGCAGCAAGCATATGATGATCCAAGAGAAGGCCACGGATGAAGATTTCAGAACTTTGAGGCCACCATAATGAAGAAAGAAGGCTTGGACGAAATATTCAAGATCAATACTTTACGAATTCGTCCATAGCATAATATGGTGTCTGCGACACCTTTATTTTGGGCAGGCCCATGTAATTTTCATGAGTTTTAATTAGCCACTTTTAGAGTCCGTATTTGAGAAAAGGACTTTTAGGGTTGGATTCGCCACCACTTCCATGGCTGGCGAAACCCCACCTTTTCGCCTTAAATCGCCCCATAGCGAACCTTTAGACGGGATTTTGTTTAGACATTAAGTTAGCCATAGTCGCAACTTCACCAAGGCTCGAGCGTCATGAGAGGCCTCTTGTACCGCACCTATTCGGGATCCCACCTCTTTCAATAAAGCTTTCCTCTTAATCGCAATATCTTGATTGCAATATTGGTTCTTACTTGTTCTCGATTTCGTAGGAATTAAGACCCTCGTGGTCGGTGATCGTGTTCACGCAGGATCGGTAACCTCCGTGAGATTGGCCTAGCGATTGCATTGGCGCTCGTGCTTTCGCGTGTAGTCGGATCGTCAAGCCGAACTCCACCAAATCGATTATCGCCATCTCATCGAAAGATCGGACACCTTTGCCCTATCAAGTGGTATCGATTTCGGGTTGCTCGGTGAGATTTTCTTTTCGTAGATTAGATCTGTTTTACCTATAACCCACGAAAAAGCCAAAACAGTTAGAGTTTAGATCCATCCCATAACCAATCTCGCCTCGCATTATCTTTTCGCTTTTTGCATTGTTGAATTTGTGTCTACATCGTCGCGTCGAGTTCTTGGTCTTAGTGTCTCGTCCCTTAGAGTTTCGAGTTAATCATACTAGTCACATACACTCGATCATCACCGCCATATACCACCTCCATATTCGCCGCCATATATACCGCCACCATAAAACCCTAATACTCCGCCACCGCCTTCCTACCGACCACAGATCCGATCGGTTTTACGCTTGAGTGCGAGTCCGAGAAATTCTTGTTTCCTCGTTATTTCTTTTGACTTTCCTTCTTGTGTTTCCGTGTTCATTAAAGTCCGTGTCGAGCTAAGAGTCCGGTCGTAAGTCGGAAGGAGAGCAAAAAAAAAAGTGGAACCTCGAAAAATTTTTACGGCTATACTATTTTTCGACCCGGGGATCACTTTTCTCCATCGGTAGTTATAGCGATATTTTTGGCGCCTGGCGCTTCCGAGCAAAATAAAAATTTGAAAAAAATTTTGGGGCTAACCTCTTTTTAGACCCGTAGATCAGTTCTAGACACTCGCCATCATAGTGATTTTCATCTCGGATCGCTTTTGGTGCTATATCATCATACATTGCTTGTTGTGTCGCGTCGTGACATCGTTGGTGATCTAGGCTCGCGTCTCTAATGCGGTCTAGCCTAGGACCAGCACACCGTCGTTGAGCATTCTTTCAACTTTTGCATTCTGTTTTGATAATTCTTGACCCTTTGCTAAGCCTTCCCGAGCTCCAGATACTCTCCGTGCGGTGTTTCGACTCACATGTCGCTTGGTTCAATCTGGACCCACCGATCCTCGTGGTTGCACATCGCCTTTTCTGCTTTGGTAAGAACTTGTAAGAGCTTGATATTGCTTGACGGATTACGCGTGACTTCCACCATATTCCGTAGTATATACCGTGCTTTTAAGGACTAACCATGACGGATACTTCATGCCACCATGACGAGCGAAGAACTACATGCCCACTTCTCCGCTCACAGTCGGTGGCGAAGACGTGGACACGCGCCTAGGGAGTTTGACACCAAGCTCACCAACGCCGTGGACAAGATCGATGGACTCGAGAAATCCTTCAACGCCAAGCTTGACGTTCGGTTCAAGGAGCTTGAACCAATAGCCCGCCGCACCGCAGCACCCACACATGGTGCGGCGCATTCCGATCACGGCTCGGACCGGCTGATGCAATGCCGCCCGCACTTCCGGCTCTGCTGCGGACGTTCCTCGGACTTCCGCGCGGGCTGGCTGCTGCGACATTGGGGACAGACGGGTACTACTACGACCCGACGGCGGCGATCATTTGACGAGGAGGTTGAACAACCTCCACAGTACTTTGGTCGTCCGACATTACTACCGCAGCTCGGCCACGATGCGTAATGATGATGATCATGTTGCAAAGCTTAAATTAAATATTCCATCTTTTGAGGGTAAATATAATCGATGCATATCTTACATGGGAGATGGAAGTAGAACAACGTTTGCATGCTTAAAATATCACGAGAATATGCGTGTTAGTCTTTGCTACATGTGAATTTACTAAATTTGCTTCCCTTTGGTGGTCGAGTATTGTCGTTTAAATCCTACTACTATTCCTAGTACTTGGACTGCTTTAAAACTGCTATGCGTGTTCGTTTTGTACCTCCCACTTATCAACGTGATTTACTAAAGAATCGACACGCTTAGAGCAAGGGAAAAAATTCTGTAGAAGAGTATTATCGTGAATTGCAAGCGGGATGGTTCGTGTGGTCTTGTAGAATCTAATGAACAAATGCTTGCACGTTTCTTTGGTGGATTAAACAAGGACATTCAGCACATATTAGATTATAAGGAATATAATTCTATCACTCGTTTGTTTCATCTTGCTTGCAAAAGTGAGCGTGAAGTGCGTGATCGCCAAACACCATGGAGGAGGACTAATAATTCTGGTCGCACATCCACTTGGACATCCGACAATCGGCGCCTCTCGTGATTCGCCTCCATACTACCACATCCAAGGCCACCACAAGATTTCCAATGCTCCTCCACCATCATCCAATGCTCCCGTCAGTAGTGCATCTTCTATGGCTTCCACGGGTAAGACTAAGGATATACAATGCCGCAAGTCTTTGGGGTTTTGGTCATATTGAGAGCGATTGCACAACACAACGTGTGATGATGGTGCGAGAAGATGGTGAATACGATTCCATGAGTGACTTCGATGAAGATACACTAGCCCTTATTTACGCTCGAGATGGAGACAATTACGATGATGATGAGCCGAGGTAATGGGGGAAGCTGGCGATCAATACAAGAGTTTAATTACACAACGTGTGTTGAGTGTGCAATTGAGCAAATCGAGCAAGATCAACGCCACAACCTGTTCCAAACACGTGGTGTTGTCAAGGAAAGAGCTATCTGGATCATCATTGATGGAGGGAGTTGTAATAATCGGCGGTGTTGACATGGTAGAGAAGCTTGCGCTTCCAACAAGACAACGCCCACATTCATACTACATCCAATGGTTTGAGAGTTCTCAAGATCAAGGTAACAAGAACGGCAGCGTGCATTTTACTATTGGTACATATTCTGATTTTGTTGACTGTGATGTTGTACCTATGCAAGCTTGTTCTTTGTTACTTGGTAGACCATGGCAATTTGATAGAGAATCTGTTCATAATGGCAAAACTAACCACTATTCTCTTATGCATGATGGAAAGAAAATTGGTCTAAAACCTATGACTCCGAACAGATTTTAAAAGATGATCTTGCTAGAGCTAGTAGAGCTAAAGCGAGGAGAAAAATAAAAGTGAGAATCATTGTTCTTAGATTTTATACCACCAAAGAACACTAAATCCGATTCTACACATGCTTCTGAAATTCGTTTGAAGAGTCCATGTATGCTTGCAAATAAAATTGATATTGCTGAACTAGATGTAAACAATACTCAATGTTATGCAATTGTCTGCAAAGAGGTTTTGTTTTCATTTGAGGATATGCCTCCTTCTTTGCCACCCACTGTTGCTAACCTTTTGCAGGAATATGAGGACGTATTTCCCGAGTTGCCACGGGACTACCTCCTATTAGAGGAATTGAGCATCAAATTGATCTAATTCCTGGTGCCACGTTGCAACCGCACGCCATATAGAACCAATCCGGAGGAGACAAAGGAGATACAACGCCAAATTCAGGAACTACTCGGCGAGATCATATTCGTGAGTCCCTTAGCCCTTGTGTTGTTCCTATTATTTTGGTACCTAAGAAAGATGGTTCTTCACGCATGTGTCTTGATTGTAGAGCTATCAATAATATTACTATTCGATATCGTCATCCTATTCCACGTTTAGATGACATGCTTGATGAATTGAGTGGATCTACCATGTTTTCTAAAGTTGATTTGCGTAGTGGTTACCACCAGATTCGTATGAAATTAGGAGATGAATGGAAAAGCATTTAAAACTAAGTTCGGTTTATATGAGTGGTTAGTGATGCCGTTTGGTTTAACTAATGCACCTAGCACTTTCATGAGATTAATGAGCGAAGTTTTACGTGCTTTCATTGGGCGTTTGTGGTAGTCTACTTTGATGATATTCTGATTTATAGCAAATCTTTAGAGGAACATTTGGACCATTTACGTGCTGTTTTCAATGCTTTACGTGATGCACGTTTGTTTGGTAACCTTGAGAAGTGCACCTTTTGCACCAATCGAGTTGCGTTTCTTGGCTATGTTGTTACATCACATGGTATTGAAGTGGATCCAGCCAAGATTGAAGCTATTGAGAATTGGCATGACCAAGACGGTCACACAAGTGAGGAGTTTTCTTGGCCTCACTGGTTTTATAGGCGCTTTGTCAAAGACTTTGGATCAATTGCCACCAATGAATGAGCTTACCAAGAAGGATGTGCCCTTTGTTTGGGGCGATGCACAACAATGTGCCTTCGTCATATTGAAAGATAAGCTAACACATGCTCCCTTACTCCAACTTCCGATTTTACTAAGACTTTTGAGCTTGAATGTGATGCTAGTGGAATTGGTTTGGGAGGGTGTTATTACAAGAGGAAAACCTGTTGCATATTTTAGTGAGAAATTGAGTGGGGCTAGTCTGAACTATTCTACTTATGATAAAGAATTATATCGTTGGTTGGACATTAGAAACTTGGCAACATTATCTATGGCCTAAGGAATTTGTTATTCATTCGATCATGAATCTTTGAAGCATATTCGTAGTCAAGCTAAGTTGAATCGTCGTCATGCAAAGTGGGTTGAATTTATTGAGTCTTTTCCTTATGTTATCAAACACAAAAGGGTAAAGATAATATTATTCGATGCTTTGTCACGCCGTTATGCTTTGTTATCTCAACTTGACTTCAAAATATTTGGATTGGAAACTATTAAGGAACAATATGTGCATGATCTGAATTTAAAGATGTGTTGCGAATTGTAGAGATGGTAGAACTTGGAACAAGTTCGTCTTCAATGATGGATTTGTGTTCGTGCTAACAAACTATGCATTCGAGATAGCTGTTCGTCTTTTGTTGTTACAGAGGCGCATGGAGGAGGATTGATGGGACACTTTGGTGTCAAGAAGACGGAGGATGTTCTTGCTACACACTTCTTTTGGCCACGTGTCGTCGAGATGTTGAGAGATTTGTGGCACGCTGCAATACTTGTCAAAAGCTAAGTCTCGCCTTAATCCACATGGTTTATATATGCCTCTTCCTGTTCCTAGTGTTCCTTGGGAGGATATTTCTATGGACTTTGTTTTGGGATTGCCACGAACACGAAGGGAGGGATAGTATTTTGTTGTTGTGGATCGGTTTTCTAAGATGGCACACTTTATTCCTTGTCATAAAACGGATGATCTTTGCGCATATTGCTGATTTGTTCTTTCGTGAAATTGTTCGTTTGCATGGTGTGCCAAATACTATTGTCTCGATCGTGATACTAAATTTCTTAGCCACTTTTGGAGATGTTTATGGGCTAAGTTGGGGACTAAATTGCTGTTTAGTACTACATGTCATCCCAAACCGATGGTCAAACTGAAGTAGTAAATAGAACTTTGTCTACTATGTTACGGGCTGTTTTAAAGAAGAACTTAAAATTGTGGGAAGAGTGTTTACCTCATATAGAATTTGCTTATAATCGTTCATTGCATTCTACCACAAAGATGTGCCCATTTGAGATTGTGTATGGTTTTGTTCCTCGTGCACCTATTGATTTATTGCCTTTACCTTCTTGATTGCAACATAATTTGGATGCTACACAACGCAGCTGAAATGATATTAAACTTGCATAAGACTACTAAAGATAACATTGAACACATGAATGCTAAGTATAAACTTCTTTGGGGATAAAGGGAGAAAGCATGTTGTGTTTGATGTTGGCGATCTTGTTTGGTTACATTTGCGTAAAGATCGTTTTCTGATTTACGCAAGTCTAAGTTAATGCCACGTCTTCTGGTCCCTTTAAGGTGTTAGAGAGAATCAATGATAATGCATATAAACTTGAGTTGCCTGCAGACTTTGGTAGTTAGTCCTACATTTAACATTGCAGATTTGAAGCCTTACTTTGGTGAGGAAGATGAGATTGCGAGGGCGACTTCAATTCAAGAAGGGAGCATGATGTGGACATCCCTACTATTGATACAACCGTTGTACCTCTGAACACACATACAAGGACCCATCACAAGATCTCGTGCCAAACAACTTAACTATCAGGTACTTTCATTTCTTGGAACTATTCCTTACATACATGAGAATATGATGCTGCCTAAGTTAGATACATTTCTTACTCTTAGGAATGATGGCCCAAGCATGGATGAGAGGGACAATCATTGGAGCATGGCCATGCATGGAGATGGCGACAAGCATATGATGATCCAAGAGAAGGCCACGGATGAAGATTTGAACTTTGAGGCCACCATAATGAAGAAAGAAGGCTTGGACGAAATATTCAAGATCAATACTTTACGAATTCGTCCATAGCATAATATGGTCTGCGACACCTTTATTTTGGGCCAGGCCATGTAATTTTCATGAGTTTTAATTAGCCACTTTTAGAGTCCGTATTTGAGGAAAAGGACTTTTAGGGTTGGATTCGCCACCACTTCCATGGCTGGCGAAACCCCACCTTTTCGCCCTAAATACGCCCCATAGCCGAACCTTTAGACTGATTTTGTTTAGACATTAAGTTAGCCATAGTCGCAACTTCACCAAGGCTCGGCGTCGCAGAGGCCTCTTGTACTTCACCTATTCAGGATCCCACCTCTTTCAATAAAGCTTTCCTCTTAATCCAATATCTTGATTGCAATATTGGTTCTTACTTGTTCTCGATTTCGGTAGGAATTAAGACCCTCGGTCGGTGATCGTGTTCACGCAGGATCGGTAACCTCCAGGAGATTGGCCTAGCGATTGCATTGGCGCTCGTGCTCGCACGTGTAGTCGGATCGTCAAGCCCAAACTCCACCAAATCGATTATCGCCATCTCATCGAAAGATCGGACACCTTTGCCCTATCAAAGCGTGCCACACCAAAGGGCACCACCTACTTCGATGATTCACCTCCAAGGCGACATGTGCCACCACCTAGATGGCGTCAAGCGCCACCATCTCCAAGGCACCAAGCTCCATCACGTCAAGCTTTACCATCTCCAAGGCGCCAAGCTTCATCACCGCCAAGGCGCTAAGCTTCAACTCCTATCCAATCAAGAGTGGCGTCCAAACATCATATGCATCAAGAGGCGGCAATAAACAAGACTCTTCATCGACAAACATCCTCTCATGAGCATCGCTAGCATAAAGAGGATACAAGACATCGTCAAAGGCATCTTCGCCATAAAGACGAAGAATTCAAGATGAGCACCAACCATAATGCTCAAGCAAGCTCAAGAAGGCACCACAAGCACAAGAAGAGTGCCAAGGCAAATGATCATCGTCGCGAGTGTCATGTGGACGACCAAGTGCGCCACCTACATCAACCATCGGCAAGGCACGCCAATGACCTCCGTCGACACCATCATAGGGCACCTTCAACTACTCGTGCCACCACCATAATGGCACCAAGAGCAAGCCTTCCTTCACGCCATCAAGCTTCAAAGCCGACGCTTGACTTCTACGACCTCGCGAACGAGGAAAATGTAGACGCCTACTTCGCCAAGTTGGATAGCATGAGCCTACCTCCACCACTACTACGAGATGGCCACAAGACGGTCGAGCATGGGATTTTCCCTTCGACCATGGAGGAGAGAAATGATGCCCATCTTATGGCATCCAACCTTGGAGGCGACAAGGTCAAGAATGGTGAGCACGGGATTTTCCCTTCACCAAAGGAGGCGCATGGAGTTGAGGAAACCGAGCCTACCCCCATATGCTTGAGTGATGATGTGGTACCAATCCCATGTGAGTATGAGAGCCACTTAGCCCACTTGAGTGAGAACAAGAGTGACATGAGTGACTCCACCTTATGTGAGATTGAGTGCTTCCACTTGGAGGGCATGAGCGATACTCCTAGTGAGTTGAGAGTGGTAGTTGATAGGTCAAGTGAGACCATTTCGATTTCTAACAACTTACCCTCTACCTCTAGTGTGTTCTCTTGTGTTATGCTAGGTTCCATGGATGAAGAAGCGCCAAGCCATGAAGCAATGATGCCTCAATTGGAGAAGATGTACATGGTGCACGAAGATGATGCTATGCCATGGCTACATCAAGAAGACGAAGTCGTCCACAAGGAGGCCACTACTTCCACAACACCCACTTCATATGAGAGGTATGAACAAGGTAACAATAAGGGTGTTGATGATGCCATGATCCCACTAGTGGACATGATGAATTGTGAGGATATGCATGCTATGGATGATACTTGTGACATTACATATGCTTCATCCACTTTCCCATGTGATTATTTGCCTTTGCATAATATTGATCATGTGGAATTGTTTGATTGCGATATCATTGCCATAAACATGCCATGCTATGCATCTTGTGTGTATCCTCCAATTGCTATGGATATGCTTTGTCATGCTAGTCATTCAATTTTTCCCGTTGCTTGCCATAAGATGAATGCTTGCAACAATGTTGATCATATGCGTTATAATGAGATGGCCCCCATAGCCTTCTCAATTTTTGGAGATTTTGATGATGGCCATGATAAGCATGTTCCCCACTTGCATACTCACCATGCATCTATTTCATACTTGAATGACATTAATGGTGATGTGCACAAGAAGAGATACGTCATGATGGATGATGTGTATCTCTACCATGCACACACGTTCTTCCTTTTACATATGATGTGTGTAGGTACCCGCACGAGAATGTCAACCTCGGTTGAGCACGAGTTGACAAAAAGAGCTCTAGAGAGCATCCCACAAGTGAGTTCAAGATCGAACCCAGCTCTGATACCTTTTGCATGCTTTGCATCTTTCATGTTGGCAAATTGCTCTTTCCTATGGTTTGATTGCAAGCATGTTAATGGTATTATCTTCCCTTGTGACATTCATGTTTCTTCGCTTTTAGATAATGATGCTTTGTGTGTTGCAACCAAAATGTTGAACAATATACCTTCTCGATGTTTTGTGTGCAACCACAATTCCTTTAAGAACATGTATTCTCATGCGAGCTTCCAAGAATCTCGTCTTGTTGTTGCAACAAACATAAGGACCACTTGCTCTTTCATTTGGTTTGTTTGCAAATATATTGTTTTTACTTCCGCTTGGGATACTCATATTCCCATGATATTTGCTATCGATGATTTGTGTGTGACATCCAACATGTCGAACAATTTCTCTTTCCAATGGTTGGTTGGCACACATAATGATGTTGCTTTGGACATTCTTGCTTGCGTGTTTTTGCCGACTTCTCCTATTCTCGCATCAAGGACGTTGATCAAAATTGGAGTTTTTGAGTTCCCACATTTGGATGATGTTCAAACGATTTCCATGCACTTTGACCTTGCATATGCATTCCATTTGCTATACATGCATTGTACTAATAGTGTTGTGAACAAGAATGGACATGCCACATTTGACATGCTCCTCTATCACGCACGAAAATATTTTGCTTGGTCTTTGTTGTGTGAAGGTACAAGTGCATACACGTCAACCTCTACCAACCACGTGTTGACAAGAAGATCCGAATAGAGTTACCTATGGCTACCCTTCATCGAGCTATCTCTACAAGCTAAGGTGACTTCCTTCTACTTGAGGACTCATGCTATAATCTTCATGAATTGGCTACGCTTTGAGTGTTGCTTTGCTTTTGTTGTGAGCTTTGTAGGCTTCAAGGAAGGTGAAGGAACATTGAAGTGTTGTCAAGTCAATATTCTCGAGGACGACTATATGGTGAACCCCTGGATCAAGAAGGTCTCTCGACCGCTTCTACTTGGTGATGAGCATGTAGAGTCGAGGACGACTCTTTTTGAAGGGGGGAGATGATGCAGCCCGACCTACGGTCGTTACTACATCAAGGTCTCCAACTTACGCCAAGTCGTCATGGACTCCAAAGGTGAATCCGTTCCTCTATGCGATCCCACTTCCTACCCTATTGAATGGTATGCTACTTCATACTCCGTCACATATGCATGATAGGTTCACATCGACCAGTACGGAGGCAAGGGAGGAAGCCCGGAACATCAAGCCCGACAAGACGTGATGCAGCCCGTCCTCCGACCGCTACTACATCTACTCCCACGAGCTACCCAAATGGACCCATGACTCGTGCCCGAGCCAAGCTCCTTCAAACTAAGGTGAACTCGCTCCTCTCCTTGTGTGACTTCGACACCCCCTTGGATGGCTTGCTACTTCACACGCAAACTCTGTGCATCATCAGGTACGAAGAAGCCACCAGTCGCTGCCAGACGCAAGCGGTACTACCGGTTGGGACGACCGGTACTACCGCTCCAAGCGGACCTACCGCCTCCTCCTACCGCTCGCCACAGGAAGCACTGCCCCATGCCCAGGAGCCATGGCGGTACTACGGTCCAGAACCGGTACTACCGGTGGCCGGTACTACCGCCCCCTCCTACCGCTCGCCACTGACGCCTCCGACGGAAGCTCCAGGCCCTCAAGCGGTACTACCGCTCCGGAAGCGGTACTACCGGTTACCACCGGTACTACCGGTTACCGGACCGGTACTACCGGTCCTGCCAGACCCTTATCGCCTCAGTTCGGCCCTGTGCCTTGTAACCCCACCTATAATTTATCTCTCCATTCCGAAATTACCCCTGTTTTGTGGCTGGACTATATATAGCCCCCACCCTCTATTGTAAACGTTCAGACTTGGATAATAATAGATATTAAGGAACCCCCTTTGAGGACTTATATCTATTGGTCTCATGCTCCTACCAAGGAGCACCGGATTATCCACCCTCCTCTTGGATCTTGCCTAGTGCGTTCAAGTTGTACAAGGCCTTGGGTTCTCGGTTTCTCGCCCCCAAGTCGTCAAGGTCTCACCAAGCACCTCATCCCCCGTTGTTGGCGTGGAGAGCAAGCTTCGCCCAACACCGATCCTAGGGATTATGTTGGACCGGTTGCCACCGGCGTGAGGAGTAGGCGTGTATCGTGTTTTGGTGTGCGTGTGTTCGTGGTTTTCATCGCCTTCCCCGATTTCATACCCGACCACCTCTCTTCCCCTCGTTCCTCGTGGAATTCGTGAAAGATCGGGCCAACCCCAGGGTTACCCCATAACATATTGGTATCAAGAGCACGGTTGATCACGAATTTCCTCCAATTTTTTCTTTTCTCCGCCTTAAAAACGAAAATCCTACCAAAAAGAGCCCAATTTGCCTTCGGATCGATCCCTGGATTTGGTGAGTTTTTCGTGGTTTTGGTCCATAGATCTGTTGCTTTGGGAGTCGATCTATAGCCCTCTTGTTTCTAGCTCAGCCTTTCGGTCAGTTTTTCAACGAATTTGAGGTTTTTGGCAAGTTCACCTCGTTCCAGGCCTGTGCCAAGCGGTACTGCCGGCTGCGCAAGCGGTACTACCGCTGTTAACCGGTACTACCGGTAGTACAAGCGGTACTACCGCTCACATCACCTTTGTACCGGTACTACTGGCCGCTCTGCCGTGCTCACGCCCTTTGACGCCTCGTTTTGTTCACGACCTTTTCCACCTCTTGTTCGTGTTTCGCGTGTTTGTCGCCATTTTCACAACACTTCGCATCACCGTCATCCCGCTCAACGACACCGCGACACTCGAACATTTTCCCCCACCAACGGTTGCAAGTCGTCAACAATACCAAAGGTATAACTTGCACCACCTTGACAGCCCATATCTTCCTTTGTGTGTATCTATCCTATGAGAGCAACTCATTTTGTGTTTGTCTAAGCATTGTGCACTTGCCTTGGAAGAGTGAGTTTGACGCCAAATACAAAAGCCAACATAGTAGCATAGAAAGGGAGAAAAAGGAAAAAGAATCAAAAAAAAAGAGAAAAAAATATACATAGTCCCCCAATACAAAGAGAATACCAAGCTTGTAAGCCAAGAAAGAGAGAAGAAAGAGCGCTCAAGTGCGTAAATCTATTGCTTACCCTCTTTTGGCAAACGAGTTGTGGTCTCCTTGTGTTGGCACGACGAGCGTAGTCTTCGTTAGGACCTTTTGTGCTCATTTTCATAGTCGTGCTAACCCCGTTTTCTCCACGTGTGTGTTTTCCGTGTTTTTGGTAGATCGTATCCTTTTTGCTTTTGATCTTTGGTTCTTTACCACGTAGGACAATAACCTTTTGCTTGGATCGTTTCGTTTGGTTTTCCACAACCCTTACCTTCCACCAAACGCCTTTGAGAGTTTCTTGCCATTTCACTTTGCACGCTTTTCACTCATTTGTGTGGCAATTGGTTTGATATAATCTCCAAGGTGAGGTAACAGGCTAACTCTCCACACCCTTTCTCTCCATATACAACCATTGTCGGCTTTGCATCATGGACAGGCATGGAGAGCCATCCCAACCACCACCACCTCCGGAGGATGATAACCAATTCATGACAAGATGGGACCATTGGAAGGTCCGAGGAGAATTCAACTATCGTTGTGAAGCCCTCGAGCGGCGCCAAGATGAACAATTTAGCGAGGCCCGTGTGGAATTCAAGAACATCGACAACCGCTTCGAAGAAGTCCGTGGCCAAATGCATGCCATGCAACACAACCTCGGGCATCAAAATGAAGCTCTTGGTCGTGCACTCGCCTCAACGGATGAGAAGCTCCAACACATCATCGATGGACTCGCAAGGACACGCTCGCGCGAATCAAGCTCATCTCGGCACTCATCAAGTGAAACAAGTGCACCTCGCCGTCACGCTTCAAGGCACCGGATGGACCCGTTCTTCAATCCTTAAGCTCTTCGCAGTGGTACCATCTCCGCGTCACGCGACATCAAGCTATGATGGTGACCTCTCCAAGACCTCCAAGACGTGAAGCAAACCGACCACAACCAAGGGCACGGTGATTCAACAAGAGCACCTCGCGATAGACCACCACGGCCATCGACATCGACACGCTCCTTCAACAACAAGTGCAACTTCCGAAGAGGACGAACAAGATCATCGTTGACGTGAAGCACTCAAGATCCTCAAGGCGTCATCATAGACATGAGCGTCCTCGTCGCCAACATAATGGTCATGACGAGCCTCCCTACACCAAGAAGAAGAGCGACCCATGGCGCATATGGCTCGACGTCCTCCTCGCCACATGGCGCAAGCTAATGCTCCTCGCCATCAACCACGACAAGAGCAAGAGCAAGCTCCCAAGCTCGTCGTGAGGACCACCAACCTCCTCCTCGTCGCATCCGCGACAAGAAAAAGCACGCTCCCCAAGCTCGTCGTCAACAACAAGTTCCTCCACCAAACGGCACCTCAACAACCACGCGAGCATCGCAACAATCACCAAGCAAGACATGAGAGCTCGGATGATAATGATGACCGTCAAATAATGGCAACCGACGCAACCGAACCGCAATGGAGAAGAAACTTTCGGAAGCTCAAATTCACCATGCCCAAGTTCACGGTTCCAATGAGCCCGAGGAATATCTCTCTTGGGAACTCAAGGTCGACACGATCTTCCGCATGCACAATTATAGCAATGAGAAGATGATGGCCATGGCATCCCTCGAGTTTGATGAGTATGCCAACCTTTGGTGGGAACAAGTCCAACTCGCTGAAGCAAAGAAGCCTCCAATCGCCACTTGGCAAGATATGAAGGCTCATATGAGATCCCGCTTTGTTCCTTCACACTACGCGTGACCTCTTCAACAGCTTCAAACGCTTAGTCAAGGGACAAAGACCGTGGAAGAGTACTTCAAGCAAATGGAGCTCAACATGATCCGTGCCAACATTGAAGAGCGAGATGAGCAAACAATGGCACGCTTCCTCAATGGCTTGAACCAACCCATCAAACGCACCGAGTTCCAAAAGTACAACAACATGGTTGAGCTTGTGCACATCGCATCCAAGGCCGAGCGCCAAGTGCAAGAGGACATCAAGTACAACAAGCCAAAGACGTACTTCACCTACAAGCAAGCGCCAACCACTACTCCAACAACACCAAGTGGAAGCTCCCCAAGTACAACCAAGCTTCCCTTCAAGCCAACTATTCCCCAAGGAAAACAGCCCCCAAGTGGCAAACAAACACGGGATGATCAACCATTCAATGGTGAATGCTACAAGTGTGGAGGCAAAGGGCACAAGTCCAATGCATGTGGAAACATTGAGTGAAGAAGAGTTTGATGCAAGGGTCAAGGAAGCCATGGCAAGGCAACACTTGGAAGAGGACCAAGAACTTCTTGTGTGTGAGCATGACGCAAGTCCATCGCTTGTGGTCACAAGGGTCTTGACTACCCAAGCCAATGAAAATGAAGACCAACGCTCGAACATCTTCCAAACTCGTGCCGGCATCAATGTGAAGTCCATCAAAGTTGTCATCGATGGAGGAAGTTGCCATAACCTCGCAAGCACGGAATTGTGTGAGAAACTCAACCTCACCCTTCACCCACATAGACACCCCTACCATATCCAATGGCTAAGTGACCAAGGATCCGTCAAGATCAAGCACACCGTCTCAGTGGCGTTCTCCATTGGACACTACAAGGACACGGTGGAATGTGACGTGGTTCCAATGACGGTTTGTCACATGTTGCTCGGAAGGCCGTGGCAATATGACAAGTGTGCTTTGCATAATGGTCACTCAAACACCTACACTTTCAAATGGCTTGATAAAACTTGTGTGTTGCAACCAATGACTCCTAGCCAAATAATTGCGGACAATGCAAAGGCTTTAGCGAGGGCGCAATACGCAAAAACACCTTGTGAGAAGAGTGGTGAGCGAGAGAACCACACCATAGTGAGTGAGAGCTACAAGCCAAACTCGAGCGGAAAAACTAAGAGTGTTCTTCTTGCCACCAAAAGTGAGATGAGAGAAGTGAGGAACAACCCATCCATCTTGCACTACGTCCTCGTATGCAAGGGACTAGCGCAAGGAACTAATGACTTGACAAATATTCCTCCTTCTTTGATGGCTGTTTTGCAGAATTCAAGATGTATTTCGAAGAGCTTCCTCATGGCCTTCCTCCTCTTCGTGGAATCGAGCACCGTGTCGACCTCATACGGCGCACCACTACCAAACGCTGCGTGTCGCACAAACCCGGAAGAGACAAAGGAGATCGGCGTCAAATCAACCAACTCGTCTCAAAGGTTTGATCCAAGTAAGCACTAGCCCAGCGGTTCCGTGATCCTCGTCCGAAAATGGATGATACGTTGCGGTTATGCATGGAATGCCGTCAATCAATGCTATCACCGTGCGTTATCGACATCCTATACCGCGTCTTGATGACATGCTTGATGAGTTATGTGGAGCCACTATATTTTGAAAATTGATCTTCGTAGTGGCTACCATCAAATTCGCATGGTCAAGGTGATGAGTGGAAAACGCCTTCAAGACCAAGCTTGGTCTATATGAATGGTTGGTTATGCCTTTTGGCTTATCCAATGCCCCATCTACCTTCATGCGCCTCATGAACCATATTTTGCGGTCACTCATTGGAAAGAGTGTAGTTGTTTACTTTGATGACATTCTTGTCTATAGCAAGTCACTAGAGGAGCATGTTACTCATGTTAAGGAGGTCTTACAAATCCTTCACATGAAAAGCTTTATGCTAACCTCCCAAGTGCACTTTTGCAAGAGACAAGCTGATTTTCCTTGGTTTTGTCGTGTCTTCTAATGGCATTGAAGTTGATGTATCAAAAGTCAAGGACATACGAGATTGGCCCACCCTACAAATGTTAGTGAACTTAGTTTTCATGGGTTGGTGGCTTTTACCGCTTTGTGAAAGATTTTTCCACAATTGCTTGCCCCTCAACGAATTGACCAAGAAGAATGTCACGTTCGTTTGGGGAAAAGCACAACAAAAGGCTTTGATGAGCTCAAAGGAGGCTCACCAAGCACCACTTCTTGCATTGCGGTTCACAAAACCTTTGAGATTGAATGTGACGCTAGTGGTATTGGCATTGGTGGCGTCCTTATGCAAAATGGGCGTCCTATTGCTTACCATAGTGAGAAACTTGATGGCGCGCCTCAATTATCCCATTTATGACAAAGAAATTTTGCCTTGGTTCGTGTTCTTCAAGTGTGGCAACACTATCTTTGGCCCAAAGAATTTATAATCCATTCGACCATGAGTCGTTGAAGTACCTTAAGGGCCAAGCCAACTTGAGTAAAAGGCACTAAAGTGGGTTGAGTTTATGGAGTCTTTTCCTTACATTGTAAAATACAAGAAGGGCAAAGAAAATGTGGTGGCGGCCTTGTCTCGCATAAAACCACAAGCCTTCTTACACGACTCAAGTCAATGTTTTGGGTCTTGAGGACATCAAATCTTGTATGCGCGTCCGATTCTTTCTTTGGACCAATATTTGCACAATGTTCAATAGACAAAGGGATTGACGATTTCTATTTGCACAAGGGTTTTCTTTTTAAACAAAACAAGCTTTGCATTCCGAAATCCTCTCTCCAACTTTTGCTTCTTCAAGAGTCCCATGGTGGAGGCCTTATGGGTCACTTTGGCCGTGACAAGACATATGACATGCTCTCCACTCACTACTTTTGGCCAAAGATGAAGCGCGACGTGGAGCGCCACGTTCAACGATGCACTACATGTATCCAAGCTAAGTCTAAGTCCAACCCCTTTGGTCTTTATATGCCATTGCCTATTCCTCACGCACCTTGGTCGGACATTAGCATGGACTTTGTATTAGGCTTGCCTAGATCTAAACATGGTCACGATATCATATTTGTAGTCGTGGATCGCTTTTCAAAAATGGCACATTTCATTCCGTGCCATAAGACCGATGATGCTTCACATGTCGCAAATTTGTTTTTCACGGAAATAATTCGGCTACACGGCGTGCCACGAACAATCGTCTCCGACCGTGACGTAAAATTCATGAGCTACTTCTGGAAGACCCTCATGGCCAAGCTCGGCATCAAGCTCCTATTCTCGTCCGCCTCGCATCCTCAAACCGATGGACAAACCGAGGTAGTCAATCAAAGTCTTGGCACACTTCTCCGGGTGTTGATAAAGAAGAACCTTAAAGACTGGGAGGAATGCATTCCACACGCCGAAGTTACTTACAACCGCCAAGCACTCCACCACCATGAGGAGCCCCTGTTCATGATCGTCTATGGATTCGAGCCTCTCGCGCTCGATATCCTTCCACTTCCACTTCATGAACGTGCCAATATGGACGTTGTCAAGCGTGCCCAAGCAATGATGAAACTCCATGAAGACACACGAGCTACTATCGAGCAACAAGTCCTTCGCCAAGCATCAAGGCTAAACAAGACCAAGAAAGAGATGATCTTTGATGAGGGCGACCTTGTATGGATAAACTTGAGTAAAGACCGCTTCCCCAAGGAACGCGACTCCAAGCTAAAGCCACGAGGCGACGGACCATTCAAGGTGCTAAAAAGGATAAACAACAACGCCTATGTGATCGATATACCAACATCGAAGTATCTTGTGAGCTCGACATTCAATGTCAAGGACCTCTCACCCTACCATGGCGAAGAGGAAGTTGTGACGGTTGAAGAGTCGAGGACGACTCTTTCCCAAGGGGGGGGAGCTGATGCAGCCCGTCCTCCGACCGCTACTACATCTACTCCCACGAGCTACCCAAATGGACCCATGACTCGTGCCCGAGCCAAGCTCCTTCAAACTAAGGTGAACTCGCTCCTCTCCTTGTGTGACTTCGACACCCCCTTGGATGGCTTGCTACTTCACACGCAAACTCTATGCATCATCAGGTACGAAGAAGCCACCAGTCGCTGCGGGCATAGCGGTACTACCGGTTGGGACGGTACATTACCGCCTCCAAGCGGACCTACCGCCTCCTCCTACCGCCGCCACAGAAGCACCGCCCATGCCCCAGACATAAGCGGTACTACCGTCTGTATCAGTACTACCGTGGCAGTACTACCGCCCCTCCTACCGCCACGACGCCTCCGGAAGCTCCAGCCCTCAGCGGTACTACCGCTCGAAGCGGTACTACGGTTACCACCGGTACTACGATTCTGGGACCGGTACTGCAGTCTGCCAGACCCTGATCGCCTCAGTTCGGCCCTATGCCTTGTAACCCCACCTATAATTTATCTCTGCATTCCGAAATTTCCCCTGTTTTGTGGCTGGACTATATATAGCCCCCACCCTCTATTGTAAACGTTCAGACTTGGATAATAATAGATATTAAGGAACCCCCTTTGAGGACTTATATCTATTGGTCTCATGCTCCTACCAAGGAGCACCGGATTATCCACCCCCCTCTTGGATCTTGCCTAGTGCGTTCAAGTTGTACAAGGCCTTGGGTTCTCGGTTTCTCGCCCCCAAGTCGTCAAGGTCTCACCAAGCACCTCATCCCCCGTTGTTGGCGTGGAGAGCGAGCTTCGCCCAACACCGATCCTAGGGATTATGTTGGACCGGTTGCCACCGGCGTGAGGAGAAGGCGTGTATCGTGTTTTGGTGTGCGTGTGTTCGTGGTTTTCATCGCCTTCCCCGATTTCATACCCGACCACCTCTCTTCCCCTCGTTCCTCGTGGAATTCATGAAAGATCGGGCCAACCCCCGGGTTACCCCATAACAAGACGGAGGCTTGGAAGAGGAGACGGAAGAAGACAGGCCGGAAGCTGCCAGGTCCAAGCGGTACTACCGGTCGTCGGAACCGGTACTACCGGTCAGCGGTACTACCGGTCAGCGGTACTACCGGTCAGCGGTACTCTGCAGTACTCCCCTACCGCCTCGATCAAGCCCCTGCGCCATCACCACTGGATGCCCCGGTACTGGCTTGCGGTACCACCGCCCGCAAGCGGTACTACCGGATATCATGAGCGGTACTACCGGTGATTACCGGTACTCTGTGTCCCGAGTCCCAGACTACGGTCATATATGTGCTCACAAGACCTGTTGGGCCACCGCCCATGTATCCCCCTTTACTTACCTATTCGCCTAGTTTATCCCCAAACTACCCTTGTTTAATGGTTGGCCTATAAATAGAGCCCCCACCCCTCATGTATCCCTTAGGCATAGATGATAGACTAAAGACAACCCCCATTGTGGAATCTCTAGTTTTGCCTCATCCCCTTTACCAAGGGACCATATCACCAACCTCGATTGGACTTTGCATCACGCATCCATCGTTGAACAAGGCCTTGGGTTCTTAGTTTCTCGCCCCCAAGTCGTCAAGACCCTCCTCAAGGTGTTCTTCCCTCTCCGATGTGGATTTGAGGGAGCACGTTGACCGATCTTTCCTTGCGAGGATTCTATCGGACCGGTGGCCGCCGTTCGGGAGCAATCGGCCTTGTATCGTGTGAGTTTTGCATGTGTTCATCGTGTTCTTCGCGAGGTGTGTGTTCGCTTCCGCTACCTTCTCCCTTTCCCCTCGCTTTCCCATCGATTTGACCACGAGATCCGTGAAGATCGGGCACCCAAGAGGTTAATCCCTCCATCAAGGCTTAGCAAGGGGGGTTAGCAATTATCAAAATAGCAACGCAAAAGTTGAAAGAATGCTCAACGACGGTACTGTGCTGGTCCTAGGCTAGACCGTACTAGAGACGCGAGCCTAGATCACCAACGATGTCACGACGCGACACAATAAGCACTGTATGATGATATGGCACCCTCAAAAGCGAACCGAGATGCAGAAAATCACTATGATGGCGAGTGTCTAGAACTGATCTACGGGGTCTAAAACTAGGTTAGCCCCAAAAAAAAATTTCGAAATTTTTTATTTTGCTTCGGAAAGCGCCAGCGTAAAAAATATCGCTATAACTAACGGCCGATGGAGAAAAGTGATCCCGGGTGGAAACTAGTATAGCGAAATTTTTTGAGGCGGTTCACTGCTTTTTTTTTTTTGCTCTCCTACGGACTTACGACCGGACTCTTAGCTCGACACGGACTTTAGTGAACACGGAAACAACAAAGAAGGAAAGTAAAAGAAATAACGAGGAAACAATAACTCTACTGGACTCGTACCACCGACAGAATCGGATCTGTGTCGCGGTAGGAAGGCGGTGGCGGAGTATTAGAGTTTATGGTGGTAGGGTATATGGCGGCGGAATATGGTGGCGGTGATCGGCGAGTGTGGCGGTGACTACTATGATCAGAACTCGAAACTCTAAGGGACGAGACACTAAGACCAGCAACTCGACGCGACGATGTAGACACAAATTCAACAATGCAAAAACTGAAAAGATAATGCGAGGCGTAGATTGGTTATGGGATGGATCTAAACTCTAACTGTGTTTTTGGCTTTTTCGTGGGTTATAGGTAAAAAAAACAGACCTAATCTATGAAAACAGTAAAATCTCACCGAGCAACCTGAAATCTGATACCACTTGATAGGGCAAAGGTGTCCGATCTTTTGATGAGATGGCGATATTCGATTTGGTGGAGTTTGGACTTGACGATCCGACTACACGTGCGAGCACGAGCGCCAATGCAATCGCTAGGCCAATCTCCTGGAGGTTACCGATCCTGCGTGAACACGATCGGCTGACCAATGAGGGTCTTAATTCCTACGAAATCGAGAACAAGTAAGAACCAATATTGCAATCAAGATATTGCGGATTAAGAGGAAAGCTTTATTGAAGAGGTGGGATCCCGAATAGGCGCTACAAGAGGCCTATGACGCCGAGCCTTGGCGAAGTTGCTATGATGGCTAACTTAATGTCTAAACAAAATCCGAGTCTATGGGGTCGGCTATGGGGAGTATTTAAGGGCGGAAAGGTGGGGTTTTGGCCAGCCATGTAAGTGGTGGCCGAATCCAACCCTAAAAGTCTTTTTCCCCTCAAATACGGACTCTAAAAAGTGGCTAATTAAAATCCTGCGAAAATTGCATGGGCCTGGCCCAAAATAAAGGTGTCGCAGCACCATATTAAGCTATGGACGAATTCGTAAAGTATTGATCTTGAATATTTCGTCCAAGCCTTCTTTCTTCATTATGGTGGCCTCAAAGTTCTGAAATCTTCATCCGTGGCCTTCTCTTGGATCATCACATGCTTGCTGCCATCTCCATGCATGGCCATGCTCCAATGCTTGTCCCTCTCATCCATGCTTGGTCCATCATTCCTAAGAGTAATAAATATATCTGATTTAGGCAGCATCATATTCTCATGTATGTGAGGAATAGTTCCAAGAAACGAAAGTACCTGATAGTTAAGTTGTTTGGCACGAGATCTTGTGATGGGTCCTTGTATGTGTGTTGCTGTAGGTATAACGGTTGTATCAATAGTAGGGATGTCCACATCATTAGGCATAGATGATAGACTAAAGACAACCCCCATTGTGGAATCTCTAGTTTTGCCTCATCCCCTTTACCAAGGGACCGACTATCGTCACCAACCTCGATTGGACTTTGCATCACGCATCCATCGTTGAACAAGGCCTTGGAGTTCGATTTCTCGTCTCCAAGTTGTCAAGACCGTCCCCAAGGTGTTCTTCCCTCTCCGATGTGGATTTGAGGGAGCACGTTGACCGATCTTTCCTTGCGAGGATTCTATCGGACCGGTGGCCGCCGTTCGGGAGCAATCGGCCTTGTATCGTGTGAGTTTTGCGTGTGTTCATCGTGTTCTTCGCGAGGTGTGTGTTCGCTTCCGCTACCTTCTCCCTTTCCCCTCGCTTTCCCATCGATTTGACCACGAGATCCGTGAAGATCGGGCACCCAAGAGGTTAACCCCTCCATCAGGAAAAGAGCGCACCAAGGCAAGTGCACAAATCCGTTGCTTATCCTCTTTTGGCAAACGAGTTGTGGTCTCTCCCTGAGTTGGCACGACAACCGAGCGTAGTCTTCGTTAGGACCTTTTGTGCTCATTTTCATAGTCGTGTTAACCATGTTTTTCTCCACGTGTGCGTTTTTCCGTGTTTTTGTAGATCGTATCCTTTTGCTTTTGATCTTTGGTTCTTTACCACATAGAACAATAACCTTTTGCTTGGATCGTTTTGTTTGGTTCTCCACAGTCCTAACCTTCCACCAAAAGCTTTTGAGAGTTGTAGCATATTTGTGTGTGAGTTTCTTTGCCATTTCACTTTGCACACTGTTCGATCATTTGTGTGGCAATTGGTTTGATATAATCTCCAAGGTGAGGTAAAGGCTAACTCTTCGCACCCTTATTCTCCATATACAACCCTTGTCGGCTTTGCATCATGGACAGGAATGGCGAGCCGTCCCAACCACCACCTCCGGAGGACGACACTCAATTCATGACAAGATGGGACCATTGGAAGGTCCGAGGAGAATTCAACTACCGTTGTGAAGCTCTTGAGCGGCACCAAGATGAACAATTTAGCGAGGCCCATGTGGAATTCAAGAACATTGACAACCGCTTCGAAGAAGTCCGTGGCCAAATGCATGCCATGCAACACAACCTCGGTCATCAAAATGAAGCTCTTGGTCGTTGATAGGGCAAAGGTGTCCGATCTTTCGATGAGATGGCGATAATCGATTTGGTGGAGTTCGGGCTTGACGATCCGACTACACGTGCGAGCACGAGCGCCAATGCAATCGCTAGGCCAATCTCCTGGAGGTTACCGATCCTGCGTGAACACGATCAGCCTGACCAGCGAGGGTCTTATTTCCTACCTGAAGTCGAGAACAAGTAAGAACCAATATTGCAATCAAGATATTGCGGATTAAGAGGAAAGCTTTATTGAAGAGGTGGGATCCTGAATAGGCGCGAAGTACAAGAGGCCTCTGCGACGCTCGAGCCTTGGCGAAGTTGCTATGATGGCTAACTTAATGTCTAAACAAAATCCGAGTCTAGAGGTTCGGCTATGGGGCGTATTTAAGGGCGAACAGTTGGGGTTTCGGCCAGCCATGGAAGTGGTGGCCGAATCCAACCCTAAAAGTCCTTTTCCCCTCAAATACGGACTCTAAAAAGTGGCTAATTAAAATCCTGCGAAAATTACATGGGCCTGGCCCAAAATAAAGGTGTCGCAGCACCATATTAAGCTATGAACGAATTCGTAAAGTATTGATCTTGAATATTTCGTCCAAGCCTTCTTTCTTGATTATGGTGGCCTCAAAGTTCTGAAATCTTCATATGTGGCCTTCTCTTGGATCATCACATGCTTGTTGCCATCTCCATGCATGGCCATGCTCCAATGCTTGTCCCTCTCATCCATGCTTGGTCCATCATTCCTAAGAGTAAGAAATATATCTGATTTAGGCAGCATCATATTCTCATGTATGTGAGGAATAGTTCAAGAAACGAAAGTACCTGATAGTTAAGTTGTTTGGCACGAGATCTTGTGATGGGTCCTTGTATGTGTGTTGCTGTAGGTACAACGGTTGTATCAATAGTAGGGATGTCCACATCATGCTCCCCTTCTTGAATTGAAGTCGTCCTCGACGCAATCTCATCATCCTCACCAAAGTAAGGCTTCAAATCTGCAATGTTAAATGTAGGACTAACCGTACCAAAGTCTGCAGGCAACTCAAGTTTATATGCATTATCATTGATTTTCTCTAACACCTTAAAGGGACCAGCAGCACGTGGCATTAACTTAGACTTGCGTAAATCAGGAAAACGATCTTTACGCAAATGTAACCAAACAAGATCACCAACATCAAACACAACATGGTTTCTCCCTTTATCCCCAGCAAGTTTATACTTAGCATTCATGTGTTCAATGTTATCTTTAGTAGTCTTATGCAAGTTTAATATCATTTCAGCGCGTTGTGTAGCATCCAAATTATGTTGCACCGAAGAAGGTAAAGGCAATAAATCAATAGGTGCACGAGGAACAAAACCATACACAATATCAAATGGGCACATCTTTGTGGTAGAATGCAATGGACGATTATAAGCAAATTCTATATGAGGTAAACACTCTTCCCACAATTTTAAGTTCTTCTTTAAAACAGCCCGTAACATAGTAGACAATGTTCTATTTACTACTTCAGTTTGACCATCAGTTTGGGGATGACATGTAGTACTAAAGAGCAATTTAGTCCCCAACTTAGCCCATAAACATCTCCAAAAGTGGCTAAGAAATTTAGTATCACGATCAGAGACAATAGTATTTGGCACACCATGCAAACGAACAATTTCACGAAAGAACAAATCAGCAATATGCTAAGATCATCCGCTTTATGACAAGGAATAAAGTGTGCCATCTTAGAAAACCGATCCACAACAACAAAATACTATCCCTCCTACGTGTTCGTGGCAATCCCAAAACAAAGTCCATAGAAATATCCTCCCAAGGAACACTAGGAACAGGAAGAGGCATATAGAAACCATGTGGATTAAGGCGAGACTTAGCTTTTTGACAAGTAGTGCAACGTGCCACAAATCTCTCAACATCTCGACGACACGTGGCCAAAAGAAGTGTGTAGCAAGAACATCCTCCGTCTTCTTGACACCAAAGTGTCCCATCAGTCCTCCTCCATGCGCCTCTGTAACAACAAAAGACGAACAGAGCTATCGAATGCATAGTTTGTTAGCACGGAACAAATCCATCATTGAACGAACTTGTTCCAAGTTCTACCATCTCTACAATTCTGCAACACATCTTTAAATTCAGCATCATGCACATATTGTTCCTTAATAGTTTCCAATCCAAATATTTGAAGTCAAGTTGAGATAACAAAGCATAACGGCGTGACAAAGCATCAGAAATAATATTATCTTTACCTTTTTTGTGTTTGATAACATAAGGAAAAGACTCAATAAATTCAACCCACTTTTCATGACGACGATTCAACTTAGCTTGACAACGAATATGCTTCAAAGATTCATGATCAGAATGAATAACAAACTCTTTAGGCCATAGATAATGTTGCCAAGTTTCTAATGTCCGAACCAACGCATATAATTCTTTATCATAAGTAGAATAGTTCAGACTAGCCCCACTCAATTTCTCACTAAAATATGCAACAGGTTTTCCCTCTTCTAATAACACCCCTCCCAAACCAATTCCACTAGCATCAAATTCAAGCTCAAAAGTCTTAGTAAAATCAGGAAGTTGGAGTAAGGGAGCATGTGTTAGCTTATCTTTCAATATGACGAAGGCCTGTTGTTGTGCATCGCCCCAATCAAAGGGCACATCCTTCTTGGTAAGCTCATTCAGCGGCGCGGCAATTGATACAAAGTCTTTGACAAAGCGCCTATAAAAACCAGCGAGGCCAAGAAAACTCCTCACTTGTGTGACCTTCTTGGGCTGCGGCCAATTCTCAATAGCTTCAATCTTGGCTAGATCCACTTCAATACCCTGTGATGTAACAACATAGCCAAGAAACACAACTCGATTGGTGCAAAAGGTGCACTTCTCAAGGTTACCAAACAAACGTGCATCACGTAAAGCATTAAAAACAACACGTAAATGGTCCAAATGATCCTCTAAAGATTTGCTATAAATCAGAATATCATCAAAGTAGACTACCACAAAACGTCCAATGAAAGCACGTAAAACTTTGTTCATTAATCTCATGAAAGTGCTAGGTGCATTAGTTAAACCAAACGGCATTACTAACCACTCATATAAACCGAACTTAGTTTTAAATGCTGTTTTCCATTCATCTCCTAATTTCATACGAATCTGGTGGTAACCACTACGCAAATCAACTTTAGAAAACATGGTAGAGCCACTCAATTCATCAAGCATGTCATCTAAACGTGGAATAGGATGACGATATCGAATAGTAATATTATTGATAGCTCTACAATCAGTACACATGCGCGAAGAACCATCTTTCTTAGGTACCAAAATAATAGGAACAGCACAGGGGCTAAGGGACTCACGAATATGATCTCTGTCGAGTAGTTCCTGAATTTGGCGTTGTATCTCCTTTGTCTCCTCTGGATTGGTTCTATATGGCGCGCGGTTGGGCAACGTGGCACCAGGAATTAGATCAATTTGGTGCTCAATTCCTCTAATAGGAGGTAGTCCTGGTGGCAGCTCAGCGGGAAAGACGTCCTCATATTCCTGCAAAAGGTTAGCAATAGCGGGTGGCAAAGAAGGAGGCATATCCTCAAATGAAAACAAAACCTCTTTGCAGACAATTGCATAACATTGAGTATTGGTTACATCTAGTTCAGCAATATCAATTTTATTTGCAAGCATACATGGACTCTTCAAATGAATTTCAGTAGCATGTGTAGAATCAGATTTAGTGTTCTTTGGTGGTATAAAATCTGCAGCAACAATCTGATTCTCACTTTTATTTTTCTCCTCAGTTTTAGCTCTACTAGCTCTAGCAAGATCATCTTTTAAAATCTGTTCAGGAGTCATAGGTTTTAGACCAATTTTCTTTCCATCATGCATAAGAGAATAGTGATTAGTTTTTCCATTATGAACAGATTCTCTATCAAATTGCCATGGTCTACCAAGTAACAAAGAACAAGCTTGCATAGGTACAACATCACAATCAACAAAATCAGAATATGTACCAATAGTAAAATGCACGCGTACCATTCTTGTTACCTTGATCTTGCGAGAACTCTTTAACCATTGGATGTAATATGAATGTGGGCGTTGTCTTGTTAGAAGCGCAAGCTTCTCTACCATGTCAACACTGGCCAGATTATTACAACTCCCTCCATCAATGATGATCCGTATAGCTCTTTCCTTGACAACACCACGTGTTTGGAACAGGTTGTGGCGTTCATCTTGCTCAGATTTGCTCAATTGCACACTCAACACGTTGTGTAATTAAGCTCTGTATTGATCGGCTTCAGCCTCCCATTACCTCTGTCTCTTCATCAAGATCGAATTGTCTCCATCTCGAGCGTAAATAAGGGCTAGTGTATCTTCATCAAAGTCACTTGCTGAATCAGATCGACCATCTTCTCGCACCATCATCACATGTTGTGTTGTGCCGTGTCTCAATATGACCAAAACCCAAGACTTGCGGTGTATATCCTTTGTCTTACCCGTGGAAGCCATAGAAGATGCACTACGGCGGGAGCATTGGATGATGGTGGAGGAGCAGTTGGAAATCTTGTGGTGGCCTTGGATGTGGTAGTAGGTGGTGGCGAATCACGAGGAGGCCGATTGTCGGGATGTCCAAGTGGATGTGCGACTGCAAAATTATTAGTCCTCCTCCATGGTGTTTGGCGATCCGCACTTCACGTTCAGCTTTGCAAGCAAGATGAAACAAACGAGTGATAGAATTATATTCCTTATAATCTAATATGTCTTTGAATGTCCTTGTTTAATCCACCAAAGAAAGCGTGCAAGCATTTGTTCATTAGATTCAACAAGACCACACCTAACCATCCCGTTTGTAAATCGATAATACTCTTCTCAGAATTTTTCCTTGCTCTAAACGTGTCGATTCTTTAGTAAATCACGTTGATAAGTGGGAGGTACAAACCGAACACGCATAGCAGTTTTAAAGTCCAAGTACTAGGAATAGTAGTAGGATTTAAACGACAATACTGCACCACCAAGGAAGCAAATTTAGTAAATTCACATGTAGCAAAGACTAACACGCATATTCTCGTGATATTTTAAGCATGCAAAAGCGTTTTTCTACTTCCATCTCCCATGTAAGATATGCATCAGATTATATTTACCCTCAAAAGATGGAATATTTAATTTAAGCTTTGCAACATGATCATCATCACGCATCGTGGGCGTTCTATGTAGTAATGTCGGGACGGCGGCCAGTACCGTGGAGGTTGTTCAACCTCCTCGTCAAATAAATCGTCCCCAATGTCGCAGCAGCTGGCGGAAGTCCGAGGCGTCGGCGGCGCCGGCCGTCGAAGTGCGGCTGCCGAACCAGCATCAGACCGTGATCGGAATGCGTGCGCCATGTGTGTGGGTGCGGTGGTGCGGGCAATCGGTTCAAAAGCTCCTTGAACGAACGTCAAGCTTGGCGTTGAAGGATTTCTCGAGTCCATCGATCTTGTCCACGACGTTGGTGAGCTTGGTGTCAAACTCCCTAGGCGCGTATCCACGTCTTCGGCTGACGACCAAGAGCGGAGAAGTGGGCATGTAGTTCTTCGTTCGTCATGGTGGCGGGGTTCTCGAAGTATCATCATGGTTAGTCCTTAAAATCACGGTATATACTACAGGAATATGGTGGAAGTCACGCGTAATCCCAAGCAATATACTGAGCTCTTACAAGTTCTTACCAAACAAGGAAAAGGCGATGTGCAATCGAGGATCGGTGGGTCAGATTGAACCAAGCGATTACCGTGAGTCGAGACACCGCGTGGAGAATATCTGTGGAGCTCGGGAAGGCTTAGCAAGGGGTTAGCAATTATCAAAACAAGCAATGCAAAAGGTGAAAGAATGCTCAACGACATGCTTGTCTTTGGTCCTAGGCTGAACCATTAGAGACGCGAGCCTAGATCACCAACGATGCCACGACGCGACACACCAAGCACTGTATGATGATATGGCACCCTGAAAAGCGAACCGAGATGCAGAAAATCACTATGATGGCGAGTGTCTAGAACTGATCTACGGGGTCTAAAAAGAGGTTAGCCCCAAAAAAATATTTCGAAATTTTTTATTTTGCTCCGGAAAGCGCGCAGGCGCCAAAAAAATATCGCTATAACGGCCGATGGAGAAAAGTGATCCCCAAAGCCGAAAACTAGTATAGCCAGAAATTTTTTTCGGAGGCGGTTCCAGACTTTTTTTTGCTCTCCTTCTGGACTTACGACCTCGGAGCTCGACACGGACTTTAGCTTAACACGGAAACAACAAAGAAGGAAAGTAAAAAGAAATAACGAGGAAACAATAACTCTACTCGGACTCGTACCACAGCAGGAAACTGATCGGATCTATGTTGCGGTAGGAAGGCGGTGGCGGAGTATTAGGGTTTATGGTGGCAGGGTATATGGCGACGGAATATGGTGGCGTAATATGGTGGCGGTGATCGGCGAGTGTGGCGGTGACTATTATGATCAGAACTCGAAACTCTAAGGGACGAGACACAAAGACCAGCAACTCGACGCGACGATGTAGACACAAATTCAACAATGCAAAAACTGAAAAGATAATGCGAGGCGTAGATTGGTTATGGGATGGATCAAAACTCTAACTGTGTTTTTGGCTTTTTCGTGGGTTATAGGTAAAAACAGATCTAATCTACGAAAACAGTAAAATCTCACCGAGCAACCTGAAATCTGATACCACTTGATAGGGCAAAGGTGTCCGATCTTTCGATGAGATGGCGATAATCGATTTGGTGGAGTTCGGGCTTGACGATCCGACTACACGTGCGATCACGAGCGCAAATGCAATCGCTACGACAATCTCCTGGAGGTTACCGATCCTGCGTGAACACGATCAGCCTGACCAGCGAGGGTCTTAAATTCCTACCTGAAATCGAGAACAAGTAAGAACCAATATTGCAATCAAGATATTGCGGATTAAGAGTAAATCTTTATTGAAGAGGTGGGATCCTGAATAGGCGCTAAGTACAAGAGGCCTCTGCGACGCTCGAGCCTTGGCGAAGTTGCTATGATGGCTAACTTAATGTCTAAACAAAATCCGAGTCTAGAGGTCCGGCTATGGGCGTGTTAAGGCGAAAAGTGGGGTTTCGCCAGCCATGGAAGTGGTGGCGAATCCAACCTAAAAGTCCTTTTCCTCAAATCTGGACTCTAAAAGTGGCTAATTAAAAATCATGAAAATTACATGGGCCTGGCCCAAAATAAAGGTGTCGCAGCAGCATATTAAGCTATGAACGAATTCGTAAAGTATTGATCTTGAATATTTCGTCCAAGCCTTCTTTCTTCATTATGGTGGCCTCAAAGTTCTGAAATCTTCATCCGTGGCCTTCTCTTGGATCATCACATGCTTGCTGCCATCTCCATGCATGGCCATGCTCCAATGCTTGTCCCTCTCATCCATGCTTGGTCCATCATTCCTAAGAGTAAGAAATATATTTGATTTAGGCAGCATCATATTCTCATGTATGTGAGGAATAGTTCCAAGAAACGAAAGTACCTGATGTTAAGTTGTTTGGCACGAGAACTTGTGATGGGTCCTTGTATGTGTGTTGCTGTAGGTACAACGGTTGTATCAATAGTAGGGATGTCCACATCAGTCGTGCACTCACCTCAACGGATGAGAAGCTTCAACGCCTCATTGATGGACTAGCAAGGCCACGCTCGCGCGAATCAAGTTCATCTCGGCACTCCTCAAGTGAATCAAGTGCACCTCGCCGTCACGCTTCAAGGCACCGGGATGGACCCGTTCTTCAATCCATGAGCTCTTCTCAAGCGATACCATCTCCGCGACACACCGCAATGTCAAGCTATGATGGTGACCTCTCCGGAAGACCCCCACGACGTGAAGCGAACCGGCCACAACCAAGGGCACTTGTGATTCAACAAGAGCAACCTCACATGGACCACCAAGCCCATCGCCGTCGACATGTCCCTTCAACAACAAGTGAAGCATCCGAAGAGGATGAACAAGATCACCGTCGACGTGAAGCACTCGAAGATCCACCAAGGCGTCATCGCCGACATGAACGTCAATGTCGACATCATGATCATCATGACGAGCCTCCTCCACATCAAGAAGAACGAGAGCAGCCCATTGCGCATGCGACTCGACGTCCTCCTCGCCACATGGCGGAAGACAATGCTCCTCGGCATCAACCGCGACAAGAACAAGAGCAAGCTCCCCAAGCTCGTCATGAGGATGCACAACCTCCTCCTCGTCCTCAACCGCGCCAACAACACGAGCAAGCTCCCCAAGCTCGTCGTCAAAACCAAGTTCCACCACCAAACGCGGCACCTCAACAACCGCAAGAGCAACGCAACCATCACCAAGCACGACATGAGAGCTCGGATGATGATGATGACCGCCAAAATCATGGCAACCGCCGCAACCGGAACCGCAATGGAGAAGAAACTTTCGGCAAGCTCAAATTCACCATGCCCAAGTTCACCGATTCCAATGAACCCGAGGAATACCTCTCGTGGGAACTCAAGGTCGACAAGATCTTCCGCATGCACAACTATAGCAATGAGAAGATGATGGCCATGGCATCCCTTGAGTTTGATGAGTATGCCAACCTTTGGTGGGAACAAGTCCAACTCGCTCGAGAAGCAAAAGAAGAGCCTCCAATCTCAACTTGGCAAGATATGAAGGCCCATATGAGATCCCGCTTTGTTCCTTCGCACTACACGTGTGACCTCTTCAACAAGCTTCAAACGCTTAGTCAAGGAACAAAGACCGTGGAAGAATACTTCAAGCAAATGGAGCTCAACATGATCCGTGCCAACATTAAAGAGCGAGATGAACAAACTATGGAACGCTTCCTCAATGGCTTGAACCATCCCATCAAGCGCATCACCGAGTTCCAAAAGTACAACAACATGGTTGAGCTTGTGCACATCGCATCAAAGGCCGAGCGTCAAGCAAGAGGACATCAAGTACAACAAGCCAAATACGTACTTCACCTACAAGCAAGCACCAACCACTACTCCAACAACACCAAGTGGAAGCTCCTCAAGTACCACCAAGCTTCCCTTCAAACCAACTCTCCCTCAAGGAAAACAGCCCCCAAGTGGCAAAAACAGAAGGGATGATCAACCATTCAATGGTGAATGCTACAAGTGTGGAGGCAAAGGACACAAGTCGGCCGCATGTGGAAACAAGAAAGTTTTGTTCATCCATGACAACGGAGATGAAGAATACTTGAGTGAAGAAGAGTTTGATGCAAGGGTCAAGGAAGCAATGGCAAGGCAACATTTGGAAGAGGACCAAGAACTTCTTGTGTGTGAGCATGACGCAAGTCCATCGCTTGTGGTCACAAGGGTCTTAACTAGCTCAGTCAATGAGAATGAAGACCAACGCTCGAACATCTTCCAAACTCATGCGGGCATCAATGGGAAGTCCATCAAAGTCGTCATCGATGGAGGGAGTTGCCACAATCTTGCAAGCACGGAATTGTGTGAGAAACTCAACCTCACCCTCCATCCGCATAAACACCCCTACCATATCCAATGGCTAAGTAACCAAGGATCCGTCAAGATCAAGCACACCGTCTCGGTAACGTTCTCAATTGGGCCCTACAAGAACACGGTGGAATGTGACGTGGTCTGTTATGCGGTAACCCCTTGGGGTGGCCTGATCTTTCACGAATTTCCGCGGGAATCGAGGGTAAAGCGGTGGAAGGGGGAAAGGGGATGGAATCCACGAATGCACGCCACGAAGAACTCGATGAACTCACGCACACAAAACACGATACACGTCGATAACTCACGCCTGTGGCAACCGGTCCAACATAATCTCTAGGATCGGTGTTGGGCGAAGCTCTCTCTCCACGCCAACAACAGGGGACGAGGTGCTTGGTGAGATCTTGACGACTTGGGGGCGAGAAACCGAGAACCCAAGGCCTTGTACAACTTGAACGCACTAGGCAAGATCCAAGAGGGGGGTGGATAATCCGGTGCTCCTTGGTAGGAGCATGAGACCAATAGATGTAAGTTCCTCAAAGGGTTTCCTTAATCTATTATTATCCAAGTCTAGGGTTTACAATGGAGAGTGGGGGCTATTTATAGGCCAACCACATAAACATGCGTATTTTTGGAACAAATAGCGAAATATAGAGAGGGTTACAAGGCGCTGGGCCGACTTAACACGATCAGGTTCTGTGTCGTCCGGTAGTACCGGTAGTACCCGTCAGCCGGTAGTACCGCTTCCTGGCCCGGTAGTACCGCTTGTCGACCTGGGACTTGCGCTAGAGTCGTCTGTTGGTGGCGTGGCGAGGTGTAGTGCGGGGCCAGTAGTACCGGATCCGGGGCGATAGTACCGCCATTGATGAGAGCATTTGGCTTGCGCTGGTGTCGCCTTGGTGGCGGTAGCGAGGGCGGTAGTGCTTGGTAGGCGGTCGCCAGTCCCAGAGTACCACCGTGGCGAGAGAGCATTCGTCTCTTCCACTGGTGCCTCCGTTATGTGGGTCCTTCTCTTCAGACTGTTGATGCACAAGGTATGCGTATGAAGTAGCAGGCCATCCAAGGGTGTATCGAAGTCACACAAGGAGAGGAGCGAGTTCACCTTAGCTTGAAGGAGTTTGGCTCGGGCGCGCGTCATGGGTCCACTTGGGGAGCTTGTGGGAGTAGATGTAGTAGCGGTCGTAGGACGGGCTGCATCAGCTCCCTCCCCTTGGGAAAGAGTCGTCCTCGACTCTTCAACCTTCTCAACTTCATCTTCTCCATGGTAGGGTGAGAGGTCCTTGACATTGAATGTCGAGCTCACAAGATACTTTGATGTTGGGATATCGATGATATAGGCGTTGTTGTTGATCCTCTTTAGCACCTTGAATGGTCCGTCACCTCTTGGCTTTAGCTTGAAGTCGCGTTCCTTGGGGAAGCGGTCTTTACTCAAGTGTATCCACACAAGGTCGCCCTCTTCGAAGATTATCTCTTTCTTGTTCTTGTTTAGCCTTGATGCTTGGCGAAGGACTTGTTGCTCGATAGTAGCTCGTGTGTCTTCATGGAGTTCCTTCATTGTTTGGGCACGCTTGACAGCGTCCATATTGGCACGTTCATGAAGTGGAAGTGGTAGGATATCGAGCGCGGTGAGAGGCTCGAAGCCAAAGACGATCATGAACGGGCTCCTCATGGTGGTGGAGTGCTTGGCGCGGTGTAGGCGAACTCGGCGTGTGGAATACATTCCTCCCAGTCTTTAAGGTTCTTCTTTATCAACACCCGGAGGAGTGTGCCAAGACTTCGATTGACGACCTCGGTTTGTCCTTCGGTTTGAAGATGCGAGGCGGACGAGAAAAGGAGCTTGATGCCGAGCTTGGCCATGAGAGTCTTCCAGAAGTAGCTCATGAATTTTACGTCATGTCGGAGCGATTGTTCTTAACACCGTGTAGCCGAATTATTTCCCTGAAAAACAAATTTGCTACATGTCAAGCATCATCGGTCTTATGGCACGGAATGAAATGTGCCATTTTGGAAAAGCGATCCACTACTACAAATATAGAATCATGTCCATGTTTAGATCTAGGCAAGCCTAACAAAAAGTCCATGCTAATGTCCGACCAAGGTGCATGAGGAATAGGCAATGGCATATAAAGACCAAAGGGGTTGGACTTAGACTTAGCTTGGATACATGTAGTGCATCGTTGGACGTGGCGCTCCACGTCGCGCTTCATCTTTGGCCAAAAGTAGTGAGTGGAGAGCATGTCATATGTCTTATCACGACCAAAGTGACCCATAAGGCCTCCACCATGGGACTCTTGAAGAAGCAAAAGTTGGAGAGACGATTTCGAAATGCAAAGCTTGTTTTGTTTGAAAAGAAAACCCTTATGCAAATAGAAATCATCAATCCCTTTATCTATTGAACATTGTGCAAAAATTGGTCCAAAGAAAGGGTCGGACGCGTACAAAGATTTGATGTCATCAAGACCCAAGACATTTACTTCGAGTCGTGTAAGAAGGCTTGTGTTTTTGCGAGACAAGGCGTCCGCTACCACATTTTCTTTGCCCTTCTTGTATTTGACAATGTAAGGAAAAGACTCCATGAACTCAACCCATTTTGCGTGCCTTTTACTAAAATTGGCTTGGCCCTTAAGATACTTCAACGACTCATGGTCGGAATGGATGATAAATTCTTTGGGCCAAAGATAGTGTTGCCACACTTGAAGAACTCGAACTAAGGCAAAAAGTTCTTTGTCATAAATGGGATAGTTTAGGCGTGCGCCATCAAGTTTCTCACTATGGTAAGCAATAGGACACCCATTTTGCATAAGGACGCCACCAATGCCAATACCACTAGCGTCACATTCAATCTCAAAGGTTTTTGTGAAATTCGGTAATGCAAGAAGTGGTGCTTCGGTGAGCCTCTTTTTGAGCTCATCAAAAAACCTTTTGTTGTGCTTTTCCCCAAACGAACGTGATATTTTTCTTGGTCAATTCGTTGAGGGGGCAAGCAATGGTAGAAAAGTCTTTCACAAAGCGATGGTAAAAGCCAGCCAACCCATGAAAACTACGAAGTTCACTAATATTTGTAGGGATGGGCCAATCTCGTATGTCCTTGACTTTTGAGACATCAACTTCAATGCCATTAGAAGACACAACAAAACCAAGGAAAATCAGCTTGTCTTTTGCAAAAGTGCACTTTGGGAGATTAGCATAAAGCTTTTCATGATGAAGGATTTGAAGGACCTCCTTAACATGAGTAACATGCTCCTCTAGTGACTTGCTATAGACAAGGATGTCATCAAAGTAAACTACTACACTCTTCCCAATGAGAGATCTCAAAATATGGTTCATGAGGCGCATGAAGGTAGATGGGCCATTAGATAAGCCAAAATGCATAACCAACCATTCATAGAGACCAAGCTTGGTCTTCAAGGCGGTTTTCCACTCATCACCTTCGGCCATGCGAATTTGATGGTAACCACTACGAAGATCAATTTTCGAAAATATAGTGGCTCCACATAACTCATCAAGCATGTCATCAAGACGCGGTATAGGATGTCGATAACGCACGGTGATAGCATTGATTGGACGGCAGTCCATGCATAATCGCAACGTATCATCCGTTTTTGGAACTAGAATCACAGGGACCGCGCTTGGGCTAGTGCTTACTTGGATCAAACCTTTGGAGACGAGTTGGTTGATTTGACGTTCGATCTCCTTCGTCTCTTCCGGGTTCGTGCGATACGTGGCGTGGTTTCGGAGTGGGGCGCCGGGTATGAGGTCGATGCGGTGCTCGATTCGATGAAGAGGAGGAAGGCCATGAGGAAGCTCTTCGGGAAATACATCTTGGAATTCCTGCAAAATAGCCATCAAAGGAGGAGGAACATTTGTCAAGTCGTTAGTTACTTGCGCTTGTCCCTTGCATACAAGGACATAGTGCAAGATGGATGGATTGTTCCGCACTTCTCTCATCTTACTTTTGGTGGCAAGAAGAACACTCTTAGTTTTTCCACTCGAGTTTGGCTTGTAGCTCTCACTCACTATGGTGTGGTTCTCTCGCTCACCACTCTTCTCACAAGGTGTTTTTGTGTATTGCGCCCTCGCTAAAGCCTTTGCATTGTCCGCAATTATTTGGCTAGGAGTCATTGGTTGCAACACACAAGTTTTATCAAGCCATTTGAAGGTATAAGTGTTTGAGTGACCATCATGCAAAGCACGCTTGTCATATTGCCACGGCCTTCCGAGCAACATATGGCAAACCGTCGTTGGGACCACGTCACATTCCACCGTGTCCTTGTAGTGCCCAATTGAGAACGTTACCGAGACGGTGTGCTTGATCTTGATGGAACCTTGGTCACTTAGCAATTGGATATGGTAGGGGTGTTTATGTGGGTGGAGGGTGAGATTGAGTTTCTCACACAATTCCGTGCTTGCAAGATTATGGCAACTCCCTCCATCGATGACAACTTTGATGGACTTCCCATTGATGCCGGCACGAGTTTGGAAGATGTTCGAGCGTTGGTCTTCATTCTCATTTGCTTGGGTAGTTAAGACCCTTGTGACCACAAGCGATGGACTTGCGTCATGCTCACACACAAGAAGTTCTTGGTCCTCTTCCAAATGTTGCCTTGCCATGGCTTCCTTCACCCGTGCATCAAACTCTTCCTCACTCAAGTATTCTTCATCGCCGTTTTCATGGATGAACAAAACTTTCTTGTTTCCACATGCGTTCGACTTGTGCCCTTTGCCTCCACACTTGTAGCATTCACCATTGAATGGTTGATCATCCCTTGTGTTTTTGCCACTTGGGGGCTGTTTTCCTTGAGGGAGAGTTGGCTTGAAGGGAAGCTTGGTGGTACTTGAGGAGCTTCCACTTGGTGTTGTTGGAGTAGTGGTTGGTGCTTGCTTGTAGGTGAAGTACGTCTTTGGCTTGTTGTACTTGATGTCCTCTTGCACTTGACGCTCGGCCTTTGATGCGATGTGCACAAGCTCAACCATGTTGTTGTACTTTTGGAACTCGGTGATGCGCTTGATGGGATGGTTCAAGCCATTGAGGAAGCGTTCCATTGTTTGTTCATCTCACTCTTCAATGTTTGCACGGATCATGTTGAGCTCCATTTGCTTGAAGTACTCTTCCACGGTCTTTGTCCCTTGACTAAGCGTTTGAAGCTTGTTGAAGAGGTCACGCATGTAGTGTGAAGGAACAAAGCGGGATCTCATATGAGCCTTCATATCTTGCCAAGTTGCGATTGGAGGCTCTTCTTTTGCTTCGCGAGCGAGTTGAACTTGTTCCCACCAAAGGTTGGCATACTCATCAAACTCGAGGGATGCCATGGCCATCATCTTCTCATTTCTATAGTTGTGCATGCGGAAGATCTTGTCGACCTTGAGTTCCCACGAGAGATATTCCTTGGGTTCATTGGAACCGGTGAACTTGGGCATGGTGAATTTGAGCTTGCCGAAAGTTTCTTCTCCATTGTGGTTCCGGTTGCGGCGGTTGCCATGATTTGGGCGGTCATCATCATCATCCGAGCTCTCGTGTCTTGTTTGGTGATGGTTGCGTTGCTCTTGCGGTTGTTGAGGTGCCGCGTTTGGTGGTGGAACTTGGTTTGGACGATGAGCTTGGGGAGCTTGCTCGTTTTGTTGGCGCGGTTGAGGACGAGGAGGCGGTTGATTATCCTCACGACGAGCTTGGGGAGCTTGCTCTTGTTCTTGACGCGGTTGGTGCCGAGGAGCATTGTCTTGCGCCCTGTGGCGAGGAGGACGTCGAGCCGCATGCGCAATGGGCTGCTCTTCTTCTTCTTGATGTGGAGGGGGCTCGTCATGACCATCATGTTGCCGACATGGACGATCATGTCGATGATGACGCCTTGGCGGATCTTCGAGTGCTTCTCGTCGACGGTGATCTTGTTCGTCCTCTTCGGATGCTTGACTTGTTGTTGAAAGGACATGTCGACGGCGATGGGCTTGGTGGTCCATGTGAGGTTCCTCTTGTTGAATCACAAGTGCCCTTGGTTGTGGCCGGTTCGCTTCACGTCTTGGAGGTCTTGCGGAGAGGTCACCATCATAGCTTGACGTTGCGGCGTGTCGCGGAGATGGTACCACTTGAGAAGATCTCATGGATTGAAGAACGGGTCCATCCCGGTGTCTTGAAGCGTGACGGCGAGGTGCACTTGATTCACTTGATGAGTGCCGAGATGAGCTTGAGTCGCGCGAGCGTGGCCTTGCTAGTCCATCAATGAGGCGTTGAAGCTTCTCATCCGTTGAGGCGAGTGCACGACCAAGAGCTTCATTTTGATGGCCGAGGTTGTGTTGCATGGCATGCATTTGGCCACGGACTTCTTCGAAGCGGTTGTCTATGTTCTTGAATTCCACACGGGCCTCGCTAAATTGTTCATCTTGCCGCTGCTCAAGAGCTTCACAACGGTAGTTGAATTCTCCTCCGACCTTCCAATGGTCCCATCTTGTCATGAATTGTGTGTCGTCATCCGGAGGTGGTGGTTGGGACGGCTCTCCATTCCTGTCCATGATGCAAAGCCAACAAGGGTTGTATATGGAGAATAAGGGTGCGTAGAGTTAACCTTTTACCTCACCTTGGAGTTATATCAAACCAATTGCCACACAAATGAGCGAACAGCGTGCAAAGTGAAATCGGCAAGAAACTCACACACAAATATGCTACAACTCTCAAAAGCTTTTGGTGGAAGGTTAGGATTATGGAAAACCAAACAAAACGATCCAAGCAAAAGGTTATTATTCTACGTGGTAAAGAACCAAAGATCAAAAGCAAAAGGATACGATCTACAAAAACACGGAAAACGCACACGTGGAGAAAAACGGGGTTAGCACGACTATGAAAATGAGCACAAAAGGTCCTAACGAAGACTACGCTCGGTTGTCGTGCCAACTCAAGGAGAGACCACAACTCGTTTGCCAAAAGAGGGTAAGCAATAGATTTGTGCACTTGCCTTGGTGCGCTCTTTTTTTCTCTTTCTTGGCTTACGAGCTTGGTATTCTCTTTGTATTGGAAGACTATGTATCTTTTTCTTTTTCTCTCTTTTTTTGATTCTTTTCCTTTTTCTCCCTTTCTATGCTACTATGTTAGCTTTTGTATTTGGCCTCACACTCTCACTTTTCGAAGGCAAGTTGATGCAGCCCGTCCTACGACCGCTTCTACATCTACTCCCACAAGCTCCCCAAGTGGACCCATGACTCGCGCCCGAGCCAAACTCCTTCAAGCTAAGGTGAACTCGCTCCTCTCCATGTGTGACTTCAATACACCCTTGGATGGCTTGCTATTTCATACCCATACCTTGTGCATCATCAGGTACGAAGAGAAGAACCCGCAGGACGGAGGAGCACCCGAAGAAGAGACCAAATGCTCTCTGCCACAGTAGACTATCGGACTGGCGGCGACCTACCGCCCAATGCTACCGATGTAAGGCCGGGAGCTGCCCAACGCTCTCTGTCACCAAGAAGATTACCGGGCCTCCTAGACTCTGCCTACTACACTGACACCGCCCCCAACAGAAGGCCCCAGCGCAAGTCCCAGGACGACAAGCGGTACTATCGGTCCAGGAACCGGTACTACCGCATGACCAGTACTACCGGTCCCTTGATGATAATACCGCTAGAGACAGACTTTACGTGATATTTCGCCCATACCTTGTAACCCTCTCCATATTTCGCTATTTATCCCCAAACTACCCCTGTTTTTGTGGCTGGACTATATATAGCCCCCCACCATCCATTGTAAACCCTAGACTTGGATAATAATAGATATTAAGGAAACCCTTTGAGGACTTATATCTATTGGTACCAAGGAGCACCGGATTATCCACCCCCCTCTTGGATCTTGCTTAAGTGCGTTCAAGTTGTACAAGGCCTTGGGTTCTCGGTGTCTCGCCCCCAAGTCGTCAAGATCTCACCAAGCACCTCATCCCCCGTTGTTGGCATGGAGAGCGAGCTTCGCCCAACACCGATCCTAGGGATTATGTTGGACCGGTTGCCACCAGCATGAGGAGTAGGCGTGTATCGTGTTTTGGTGTGTGTGTGTGTTCGTGGTTTTTCATCGCTTTCCTCGATTTCATCCCCCGACCACCTCGTTCCCCTCGTTTCTCGTGGAATTCGTGAAAGATCAGGCCAACCCCAGGGTCACCCCCTAACATATTGGTATCAAGAGCACGGTTGATCACGATTTCCCCCCCAATTTTTCTTTTATCCGCCTTAAAATCGAAAATCCCACCAAAAAGAGCCCCAATTTGCCTTCGGATCGATCTCTGGATTTGGTGTGTTTTTCGTGGTTTTGGTCCATAGATCTGTTGCTTTGGGAGTCGATCTATAGCCCCTGTTGTTCCTAGCCAGCCTTTCGGTCAGTTTTCCCACGGATCTGAGGTTTGTGTCAAGTGGATCTCGCTGTAGTTCGTGTTACATCACCGGTACTACCGCCGTTCAAGCAGATACTACGCCGTCCGTACTACCGCCCGTAACAGCGGATTACTGGCCGTCCGTACTACTTTGTACCAGCGGTACTACCGCCCGATGTGAAGGTTTTTCCTTCTTCTTGACGCCTCAGTTTCGTTTGCTGACTTTCCCCCTTTAGCTTGTTCGTGTTTCGCGTGTTTGTCGCCATCTTAAGACAAGATTCCGCATCAACGTCATCCCGCGCTCAACGACACCGCGACACTCGAACATCATCCCCCCCACCAACGGTTGCAAGTCGTCAACAATACCAAGGGTATAACTTGCACCACCTTGACAGCCCCATATCTTCCTTTGTGTGTATCTATCCTTTGAGAGCAACTCATTTTGTGTTTGTCTAAGCATTGTGCACTTGCCTTCGGAAAAGTGAGAGTGTGAGGCCAATACAAAAGCTAACATAGTAGCATAGCAAGGGAGAAAAAGAAAAGAAAAAGAATAAAAAAAAACAAGGAAAAGATAGAAAAGAAAGATACACAGTCTCCCAATACAAAGAGAATACCAAACTTGTAAGCCAACAAGAGAAAAGAAAGAGCGCACCGAGGCAAGTGCACAAATCTATTGCTTACCCTCTTTTGGCAAACGAGTTGTGGTCTCTCCTTGTGTTGGCACGACAACCGAGCGTAGTCTTCGTTAGGACCTTTTGTGCTCATTTTCATAGTCGTGCTAACCCCGTTTTCTCCACGTGTGTGTTTTCCGTGTTTTTGTAGATCGTATCCTTTTTGCTTTTGATCTTTGGTTCTTTACCACGTAGGACAATAACCTTTTGCTTGGATCGTTTCGTTTGGTTTTCCACAACACTAACCTTCCACCAAAAGCCTTTGAGAGTTTCTTGCCATTTCACTTTGCACGCTTTTCGCTCATTTGTGTGGCAATTGGTTTGATATAATCTCCAAGGTGAGGTAAAAGGCTAACTCTCCACCCTTTCTCTCCATATACAACCATTGTTGGCTTTGCATCATGGACAGGCATGGAGAGCCATCCCAACCACCACCACCTCCGGAGGATGATAACCAATTCATGACAAGATGGGACCATTGGAAGGTCCGAGGAGAATTCAACTATCGTTGTGAAGCTCTCGAGCGGCGCCAAGATGAACAATTTAGCGAGGCCCGTGTGGAATTCAAGAACATCGACAACCGCTTCGAAGAAGTCCGTGGCCAAATGCATGCCATGCAACATAACCTCGGTCATCAAAATGAAGCTCTTGGTCGTGCACTCGCCTCAACGGATGAGAAGCTTCAACACATCATTGATGGACTCGCAAGGCCACGCTCGCGCGAATCAAGCTCATCTCGGCACTCCTCAAGTGAATCAAGTGCACCTCGCCGTCACGCTTCGAGGCACCGGGATGGAACCGTTCTTCAATCCATGAGCTCTTCGCAAGCGGTACCATCTCCGCGTGACGCCGCAACGTCAAGCTACGATGGTGACCTCTCCGCAAGACCTCCCAGGCGCGAAGCGAACCGGCCACAACCAAGGGCACTTGTGATTCAACAAGAGCAACCTCGCATGGACCACCAAGGCCATCGACGTCGACATGTCCCCTAAACAAGAAGTGACGCTTCCGAAGAGGACGAACAATATCATCGTCGACGTGAAGCACTCGAAGATCCTGCAAGGCGTCATCATCGACATGAGCGTCCACGTCGCCAACATGATGGTCATGACGAGCCTCCTCTACACCAAGAAGAAGAAGAGCAGCCCATTGCGCATATGGCTCGTCGTCCTCCTCGCCACAGGGCACACGACAATGCTCCTCGGCATCAACCGCGACAAGAACAAGAGCAAGCTCCCCAAGCTCGTCGTGAGGACCATCAACCTCCTCCTCGTCCTCATCCGTGACAACAAAACGAGCAAGCTCCCCAAGCTCGTCGTCCACAACAAGTTCCACCACCAAACGCGGCACCTCAACAACCGCAAGAGCAACACAACAATCACCAAGCAAGACAAGAGAGCTCGGATGATGATGATGACCGTCAAAATAATGGCAACCGACGCAACCGGAACCGCAATGGAGAAGAAACTTTCGGCAAGCTCAAATTCACCATGCCCAAGTTCACCGGTTCCAATGAGCCCGAGGAATATCTCTCTTGGGAACTCAAGGTCGACAAGATCTTTCGCATGCACAATTATAGCAATGAGAAGATGATGGCCATGGCATCCCTCGAGTTTGATGAGTATGCCAACCTTTGGTGGGAACAAGTACAACTCGCTCGCGAAGCAAAAGAAGATCCTCCAATCGCAACTTGGCAAGATATGAAGGCTCATATGAGATCCCGCTTTGTTCCTTCACACTACACGCGTGACCTCTTCAACAAGCTTCAAACGCTTAGTGAAGGGACAAAGACCGTGGAAGAGTACTTCAAGCAAATGGAGCTCAACATGATCCGTGCCAACATTGAAGAGCGAGATGAGCAAACAATGGCACGCTTCCTCAATGGCTTGAACCATCCTATCAAGCGCATCACCGAGTTCCAAAAGTACAACAACATGGTTGAGCTTGTGCACATCGCATCCAAGGCCAAGCGCCAAGTGCAAGAGAACATCAAGTACAACAAACCAAAGACGTACTTCACCTTCAAGCAAGCGTCAACCACTACTCCAACAACTCCAAGTGGAAGCTCCTCAAGTACAACCAAGCTTCCCTTCAAGCCAACTCTCCCTCAAGGAAAACAGCCCCCAAGTGGCAAACACACAAGAGATGATCAACCTTTCACCGATGAATGCTACAAGTGTGGAGGCAAAGGGCACAAGTCCAATGCATGTGGAAACAAGAAAGTTTTGTTCATCCATGACAACGACGATGAAGAATACTTGAGTGAAGAAGAGTTTGATGCAAGGGTCAAGGAAGCCATGGCAAGGCAACACTTGGAAGAGGACCAAGAACTTCTTGTGTGTGAGCATGACGCAAGTCCATCGCTTGTGGTCACAAGGGTCTTGACTACCCAAGCCAATGAAAGTGAAGATCAACGCTCGAACATCTTCCAAACTCGTGCCGGCATCAATGGGAAATCCAACAAAGTTATCATCGATGGAGGGAGTTGCCACAACCTCACAAGTACGGAATTGTGTGAGAAACTCAACCTCACCCTTCATCCACATAGACACCCCTACCATATCCAATGGCTAAGTGACCAAGGATCCGTCAAGATCAAGCACACCGTCTCGGTGACGTTCTCCATTGGGCACTACAAGGACACGGTGGAATGTGACGTGGTTCCAATGACGGTTTGTCACATGTTGCTCGGAAGGCCGTGGCAATATGACAAGTGTGCTTTGCATAATGGTCACTCAAACACTTACACTTTCAAATGGCTTGATAAAACTTGCGTGTTGCAACCAATGACTCCTAGCCAAATAATTGCGGACAATGCAAAGGCTTTAGCGATGGCGCAATACGCAAAAACACATTGTGAGAAGAGTGGTGAGCGACAGAACCACACCATAGTGAGTGAGAGCTACAAGCCAAACTCGAGTAGAAAAACTAAGAGTGTTCTTCTTGCCACCAAAAGTGAGATGAGAGAAGTGCGGAACAACCCATCCATCTTGCACTACGTCCTCGTATGCAAGGGACTAGCGCAAGGAACTAACGACTTGACAAATGTTCCTCCTTCTTTGATGGCTGTTTTGCAGGACTTCCATGATGTTTTTCCCGAAGAGCTTCCTCATGGCCTTCCTCCTCTTCGTGGAATAGAACACCGCATCGACCTCATACCCGGCGCACCACTCCCAAAACGCGCCGCGTATCGCACGAACCCGGAAGAGACGAAGGAGATCGAGCGTCAAATCAACCAACTCGTCTCCAAAGGTTTGATCCAAATGAAGCGCGACGTGGAGCGACACGTCCAACGATGCACTACATGTATCCAAGCTAAGTCTAAGTCCAACCCTTTTGGTCTTTATATGCCATTGCCTATTCCTCATGCACCTTGGTCGGACATTGGCATGGACTTTGTGTTAGGCTTGCCTAGATCTAAGCATGGTCATGATTCCATTTTTGTAGTAGTGGATCGTTTTTCCAAAATGGCACATTTCATTCCGTGCCATAAGACCGATGATGCTTCACACGTAGCAAATTTGTTTTCAGGAAATAATTGGCCACACGGTGCCGAGGACAATCGCTCTCCGCGACGTAAAATTCATGAGCTACTCGAAGACACTCATGGCCAAGCTTCGCATCAAGCTCCTCTTCTCGTCGCCTCGCATCCTCAAACCGATGGACAAACCGAGGTCGCTAATCGAAGTCTTGGCACACTCCTCCGGTGTTGATAAAGAAGAACCTTAAAGACTGGAGGAATGCATTCCACACGCCGAAGTTCGCCACAACCGCCAAGCACTCCACCACCATGAGGAGCCCGTTCATGATCGCTCACGGCTTCAACCTCTCACCGCCGATATCCTTCCACTCCCACTTCATGAACGTGCCAATATGGACGTTGCCACACAATGAAGAAACTCCATGATGACACACGAGCTACTATCGAGCAACAAGTCCTTCGCCAAGCATCAAGGCTAAACAAGAATAAGAAAGAGATAATCTTCCAAGAGGCGACCTTGTGTGGATACACTTAAGTAAGTAAAGACCGCTTCCCAAGGAACGCGACCAAGCTAAAGCCTAGAGGAGATGGACCATTCAAAGTGCTCAGCGAATCAACAACAATGCTTATGTCATCGATATCCCAACTTCCAAGTATCTTGTGAGCTCGACATTCAATGTCAAGGACCTCTCACCCTACCATGGAGAAGAGGAAGTTGAGCGCAGTTGAAGAGTCGAGGACGACTCTTTCCAAGGGGGAGCTAATGCACTGGCCCCACGACCGCTTCTACATCTACTCCCACAAGCTCCCCAGTGGACCCATGACTCACCGAGCCAAACTCCTTCAAGCTAAGGTGAACTCGCCTCTCCATGTGTGACTTCAATACACCTTGGATGGCTTGCTATTTCATCGCATACCTTGTGCATCATCAGTGAAGAGAGGAACCAGAGGACTGAGGAGCACCGAAGAAGAGACCAAATGCTCTCTGTCGCCAGTACTACGGACCATGGCCAGATTACCTCTTGGGTTTACCGCCCAATACTACCGCCAACGAAGGCCCTGAGCGCTCACGCCTTACCACTGAAGACTACCGCCTCGGCTCCGGGTACACTGGGGCTATGGTACTATCGCCCACTGCCACTCCCAATGAAGGCCCCAAGAAGTCCCAGATCGACAAGCGGTACTACCGTCAGAACTGTACTACATCCAGATGACCGTACGGTCCCGCCAGCAAGATACCGCCAGAGACAGAAACTTTACGTGATAATTCGGCCCAGCCTTGTAACCCTCTCCATATTTCGCTATTTATCCCCAAACTACCCCTGTTTTTGTGGCTGGACTATATATAGCCCCCCACCATCCATTGTAAACCCTAGACTTGGATAATAATAGATATTAAGGAAACCCTTTGAGGACTTATATCTATTGGTCTCATGCTCCTACCAAGGAGCACCGGATTATCCACCCCCCCTCTTGGATCTTGCTTAAGTGCGTTCAAGTTCTACAAGGCCTTGGGTTCTCGGTGTCTCGCCCCCAAGTCGTCAAGATCTCACCAAGCACCTCATCCCCCGTTGTTGGCGTGAGAAGCCACCAACACCAATCCTAGGGATTATGTTGGACCGGTTGCCACCGGCGTGAGGAGTAGGCGTGTATCATGTTTTGGTGTGTGTGTTCGTGGTTTTTCATCGCTTTCCTCGATTTCATCCCCCGACCACCTCGTTCCCCTCGTTTCTCGTGGAATTCGTGAAATATCGGGCCAACCCCAGGGTCACCCCCTAACACAAGTGCACAATGCTTAGACAAACACAAAATGAGTTGCTCTCATAGGATATATACACACAAAGGAAGATACGGGGCTATCAAAGGGGCGCAAGTTATACCTTTGGTATTGTTGACGACTTGCAACCGTTGGTGGGAATGATATTCGAATGTCGCGGTGTCGATGGCGCGGGTGACTTTGATGCGGAAGCTTGTGTTAAAAAGTCGACAAACACGCGAAACACGAACAAGCTAAAGGGGAAAAATCAGCAAACGAAAGTGAGGCGTCAAGAGAAGAAGAAAAAGCTTCTGTGGCTAGCGGTAGTACAGCCAGGCAGGGCCGGTAGTACCGGACGCCGGTAGTACCGCCTGCTCGACCGGTAGTGCCGCTGCTCGCAGAACAAGAACGAGAACAAGATCCACTTGACACAAACCTCAAATTCGTGGGAATCTGACCGAAAGGCTGGGTTAGGAACAACAGGGGCTATAGATCGACTCCAAAAGCAACAGATCTATGGACCAAAACCACGAAAAACTCACCAAATCCAGAGATCGATCCGAAGGCAAATTGGGGCTCTTTTTGGTGGGATTTTCGATTTTAAGGGGGATAAAGAAAAATTGGGGGGAAATTCGTGATCAACCTTGCTCTTGATACCAATATGTTATGGGGTAACCCCTTGGGGTGGCCCGATCTTTCACGAATCTCCGCGGGAATCGAGGGTAAAGCGGTGGAAGGGGGAAAGGGGATGGAATCCACGAACGCACGCCACGAAGAACCCGATGAACTCACGCACACAAAACACGATACACGCCGATAACTCACGCCGGTGGCAACCGGTCCAACATAATCTCTAGGATCGGTGTTGGGCGAAGCTCTCTCTCCACGCCAACAACAGGGGACGAGGTGCTTGGTGAGATCTTGATGACTTGGGGGCGAGAAACCGAGAACCCAAGGCCTTGTACAACTTGAACGCACTAGGCAAGATCCAAGAGGGGGTGGATAATCCGGTGCTCCTTGGTAGGAACATGAGACCAATAGATGTAAGTTCCTCAAAGGGTTTCCTTAATCTATTATTATCCAAGTCTAGGGTTTCCAATGGAGGGTGGGGGCTATTTATAGGCCAACCACATAAACAGGGGTATTTTCGGAACAAATAGAGAAATATATAGAGGGTTACAAGGCGCTGGGCCGATTTAACACGATCAGGTTCTGTGTCGTCCGGTAGTACCGGTCCAGCTCGACCGGTAGTACCGGGCCACCCAGTAGTACCGCTCGCTGTAGTACCGCTTGTCGACTGGGACTTGGCCTGGAGTCGTCACAGTGGCGGTAGCGAAGGGGCCCCGGTAGTACCGGATCCGGGGCCGGTAGTACCGCCAGTGACAAAGAGCATTTGGCTTGCGCTGGTGTTGTCTGTTGGTGGCGGTAGCAGAGGGTGGTAGTGCCGCTGGGCGGTAGTACCGCTGGCGACAGAGAGCATTCGGTCTCTTCCTGTTATGGTGTAACCCTTGGGTTGGCCCGATCTTTCACGAATTCCACGAGAAACGAGGGGAAAGCGGTGGTCGGGGGATGAAATCGAGGAAGGAGATGAAAACCACGAACACACGCACGCCAAAACACGATACACGCCGACTCCTCACGCCGGTGGCAACCGGTCCAACATAATCCCTAGGATCGGTGTTGGGCGAAGCTCGCTCTCCACGCCAACAACGGGGGATGAGGTGCTTGGTGAGATCTTGACGACTTGGGGGCGAGAAACCGAGAACCCAAGGCCTTGTACAACTTGAACGCACTAGGCAAGATCCAAGAGGGGGGTGGATAATCCGGTGCTCCTTGGTAGGAGCATGAGACCAATAGATATAAGTCCTGAATGGGTTTCCTTAATATCTATTATTATCCAAGTCTATCGTTTACAATAGAGGGTGGGGGGCTATATATAGTCCAGCCACAAAACAGGGGTAGTTTTGGAACAAAAAGGTAAATTATAGTAAGGGTTACAAGTCACTGGGCCAAACTCAGGCGTTCGGGCCAGACCCGGTAGTAATCAGAATACCGCGCAACCGTAGTACTGCACTGGGCTTCCGTCGGAGGCGCCTGGCGAGCGGTAGTACCGTCCGGTAATACCTTGGGCTGGTAGTACCGCCCTGGGCGTGGAGTGGTGCTTCCTGGAGCGTCCCAGTAGTCAGGACGCTCACAGTGATAGTACCATCGGCTCAACCGGAGTAACCGCTGGCGTCTGGCAGCGATCGGTTGCTTCCTCCGTTCCTTGGGTCCTTCTCTTCGCACTGATGATGCACAAGGTATGCGTATGAAGTAGCAAGCCATCCACGGTGTGTCAAGTCACACAAGGAGAGGAGCGAGTTCACCTTAGCTTGAAGGAGTTTGGCTCGCGCGAGTCATGGGTCCACTTGGGAGCTCGTGGGAGTAGATGTAGTAGCCGAGGATCGGCCGGGCTGCATCAGCTCCCCCTTGGAAGAGTCGTCCTCGACTCTTCAACCGCTACAACTTCCTCTTCGCCATGGTAGGGTGAGAGGTCCTTGACATTGAATGTCGAGCTCACAAGATACTTCGATGTTGGTATATCGATGACATAGGCGTTGTTGTTGATCCTCTTTAGCACCTTGAATGGTCCATCGCCTCTTGGCTTTAGCTTGGAGTCGCGTTCCTTGGGGAAGCGGTCTTTACTCAAGTGTATCCACACAAGGTCGCCCTCATCAAAGATCATCTCTTTCTTGTTCTTGTTTAGCCTTGATGCTTGACGAAGGACTTGTTGCTTGATCGTAGCTCGTGTGTCTTCATGGAGTTTCTTCATTGTTTGGGCACGCTTGACAACGTCCATATTGGCACGTTCATGAAGTGGAAGTGGAAGATATTGAGCGCGGTGAGAGGCTCGAAGCCGTAGACGATCATGAACGGGCTCCTCATGGTGGTGGAGTGCTTGGCGCGGTTGTAGGCGAACTCGGCGTGTGGAATACATTCCTCCCAGTCTTTAAGGTTCTTCTTTATCAACACCCGGAGGAGTGTGCCAAGACTTCGATTGACGACCTCGGTTTGTCCATCGGTTTGAGGATGCGAGGCGGACGAGAAGAGGAGCTTGATGCTGAGCTTGGCCATGAGAGTCTTCCAGAAGTAGCTCATGAATTTTACATCGCGGTCGGAGACGATTGTTCTAGGCACACCGTGTATCCGAATTATTTCCCTTAAAAACAAATTGGCTACATGTGAAGCATCATCGGTCTTATGGCACGGAATGAAATGTGCCATTTTAGAAAAGCGATCCACGACTACAAATATGGAATCATGACCATGTTTAGATCTAGGCAGTCCTAACACAAAGTCCATGCTAATGTCCGACCAAGGTGCATGAGGAATAGGCAATGGCATATAAAGACCAAAGGTGATGGAAGGGGCTAACCTCTTGGGTGGCCCGATCTTCACGGATCTCGTGGTCAAATCGATGGGAAAGCGAGGGGAAAGGGAGAAGGTAGCGGAAGCGAACACACACCTCACGAAGAACACGATGAACACACGCAAAACTCACACGATACAAGGTCGATTGCTCCCGAACGGTGGCCACCGGTCCGATAGAATCCTCGCAATGAAAGATCGGTCAACGTGCTCCCTCAAGTCCATATCGGAGAGGGAAGAACACCTTGGGGAGGGTCTTGACAGCTTGGAGACGAGACATCGAACTCCAATGCCTTGTTCAACGATGGATGTGTGATGCAAAGTCCAATCGAGGTTGGTGACGATAGTCGGTCCCCTTGGTAAAGGGGATGAGGCAAAACTAGAGATTCCACAATGGGGGTTTTCTTTAGTCTATCATCTATGCCTAAGGGATACATGAGGGGTGGGGGCTCTATTTATAGGCCAACCACATAAACAAGTGTAGTTTGGGGATAAACTAGGCGAATAGGTAAGTAGTGGGGGATACAAGGGCTGTGGGCCAACTAGTGCGTGCAGGCACTGCCAGGAGCGGTAGTACCGGACTTGGGACCGGTAGTACCGCTTGGTTCGGTAGTGCCGCTCCGGGACCGGTAGTACCGCTTGCGGTCCTGGGGCTTCCGTCGGCGTCTTCAGCGGGGAGCGGTAGTAAGGGGCGGTTGTCTTGCATGGTAGTAATCTGCCCAGTCCCAGTAGTACCGGAGACAGAGAGTATTTGGCTTCACATGGCGTCTGCTCCTCGGGCAGAAAGAGGGCGGTAGTACGGGCGCAGTAATACGGCGCCAGTCCTGGCGACCGGCATGAGAGCATTTGGCGATCTGTCTTCTTCCTCCTCCTCTTCCAAGCCTCCGTCTTGTCGGTCTTGATGCTCCGGGCTTCCTCCCTTGCCTCCGTACTTGTCAATGTGAACCTATCATGCATATGTGACGGAGTATGAAGTAGCATACCATTCAATAGGGTAGGAAGGGGGCTCGCATAGAGGAATGGATTCACCTTTGGAGTCCATGACGACTTGGCATAAGTTGGAGACCAAGATGTGGTAACGACCGTAGGTCGGGCTACATCAAAAGGGGTTGGACTTTGATGTGGACATCCCTACTATTGATACAACCGTTGTACCTACAGCAACACACATACAAGGACCCATCACAAGATCTCGTGCCAAACAACTTAACTATCAGGTACTTTCGTTTCTTGGAACTATTCCTCACATACATGAGAATATGATGCTGCCTAAATCAGATATATTTCTTACTCTTAGGAATGATGGACCAAGCATGGATGAGAGGGACAAGCATTGGAGCATGGCCATGCATGGAGATGGCAGCAAGCATGTGATGATCCCAGAGAAGGCCACAGATGAAGATTTCAGAACCTTGAGGCCACCATAATGAAGAAAGAAGGCTTGGACGAAATATTCAAGATCAATACTTCACGAATTCGTCCATAGCTTAATATGGTGCTGTGACACCTTTTATTTTGGGCCAGGCCCATGTAATTTTCGCAGGATTTTAATTAGCCACTTTTTAGAGTCCGTATTTGAGGGGAAAAGGACTTTTAGGGTTGGATTCGGCCACCACTTCCATGGCTGGCCGAAACCCCACCTTTTCGCCCTTAAATACGCCCCATAGCCGAACCTCTAGACTCGGATTTTGTTTAGACATTAAGTTAGCCATAGTCGCAACTTCGCCAAGGCTCGAGCGTCGCGGAGGCCTCTTGTACTTCGCACCTATTCAGGATCCCACCTCTTCAATAAAGCTTTCCTCTTAATCCGCAATATCTTGATTGCAATATTGGTACTTACTTGTTCTCGATTTCAGGTAGGAATTAAGACCCTCGCTGGTCAGGCTGATCGTGTTCACGCAGGATCGGTAACCTCCAGGAGATTGGCCTAGCGATTGCACTGGCGCTCGTGCTCGCACGTGTAGTCGGATCGTCAAGCCCGAACTCCACCAAATCGAATATCGCCATCTCATCGAAAGATCGGACACCTTTGCCCTATCAGACTTAGACTTAGCTTGGATACATGTAGTGCATCGTTGAACGTGGCGCTCCACGTGGCGCTTCATCTTTGGCCAAAAGTAGTGAGTGGAGAGCATGTCATATGTCTTTTCACGGCCAAAGTGACCCATAAGTCCTCCACCATGGGACTCTTGAAGAAGCAAAAGTTGGAGAGACGATTTCGGAATGCAAAGATTGTTTTGTTTGAAAAGAAAACCCTTATGCAAATAGAAATCATCAATCCCTTTGTCTATTGAACATTGTGCAAATATTGGTCCAAAGAAAGAGTCGGACGCGTACAAAGATTTGATGTCATCAAGACCCAAGACATTGACTTCGAGTCGTGTAAGAAGGCTTGTGTTTTTATGAGACAAGGCGTCGCTACCACATTTTCTTTGCCCTTCTTGTATTTGACAATGTAAGGAAAAGACTCCATGAACTCAACCCATTTTGCGTGCCTTTTACTCAAGTTGGCTTGGCCCTTAAGATACTTCAACGACTCATGGTCGGAATGGATGATAAATTCTTTGGGCCAAAGATAGTGTTGCCACACTTGAAGAACTCGAACCAAGGCAAAAAGTTCTTTGTCATAAATGGGATAATTGAGGCGTGCGCCATCAAGTTTCTCACTATGGTAAGCAATAGGACACCCATTTTGCATAAGGACGCGACCAATGCCAATACCACTAGCGTCACATTCAATCTCAAAGGTTTTTGTGAAATCCGGCAATGCAAGAAGTGGTGCTTCGGTGAGCCTCTTTTTGAGCTCATCAAAAGCCTTTTGTTGTGCTTTTCCCCAAACGAACGTGACATTTTTCTTGGTCAATTCATTGAGGGGGCAAGCAATTGTAGAAAAGTCTTTGACAAAACGACGGTAAAAGCCAGCCAACCCATGAAAACTACGAAGTTCACTAACATTTGTAGGGATGGGCCAATCTCGTATGTCCTTGACTTTTGAGACATCAACTTCAATGCCATTAGAAGACACGACAAAACCAAGGAAAATCAACTTGTCTCTTGCAAAAGTGCACTTTGGGAGATAAGCATAAAGCTTTTCATGACGAAGGATTTGAAGGACCTCCTTAACATGAGTAACATACTCCTCTAGTGTTTTGCTATAGACAAGAATGTCATCAAAGTAAACAACTACACTCTTCCCAATGAGAGATCGCAAAATATGGTTCATGAGGCGCATGAAGGTAGATGGGGCGTTAGATAAGCCAAAAGGCATAACCAACCATGAGGCGCATGAAGGCGGTTTTCCACTCATCACCTTCGGCCATGCGAATTTGATGGTAACCACTACGAAGATCAATTTTCGAAAATATAGTGGCTCCACATAACTCATCAAGCATGTCATCAAGACGCGGTATAGGATGTCGATAACGCACGGTGATAGCATTGATTGGACGGCAGTCCATGCATAACCGCAACGTATCATCCGTTTTTGGAACAAGAATCGCGGGGACCGCGCTTGGGCTAGTGCTTACTTGGATCAAACCTTTGGAGACAAGTTGGTTGATTTGACGTTCGATCTCCTTTGTCTCTTCCGGGTTCGTGCGAAACGCAGCGCGGTTTGGGAGTGGGGCGCCGGGTATGAGGTCGATGCGGTGCTCGATTCCACGAAAAGGAGGAAGGCCATGAGGAAGATCTTCGGGAAATACATCTTGGAATTCCTGCAAAATATCCATCAAAGGAGGAGGAACATTTGTCAAGTCGTTAGTTCCTTGCGCTTGTCCCTTGCATACAAGGACATAGTGCAAGATGGATGGATTGTTCCGCACTTCTCTCATCTCACTTTTGGTGGCAAGAAGAACACTCTTAGTTTTTCCACTCGAGTTTGGCTTGTAGCTCTCACTCACTATGGTGTGGTTCTCTCGCTCACCACTCTTCTCACAAGGTGTTTTTGTGTATTACGCCCTCGCTAAAGCCTTTGCATTATCCGCAATTATTTGGCTAGGAGTCATTGGTTGCAACACACAAGTTTTATCAAGCCATTTGAAGGTGTAAGTGTTTGAGTGACCATTATGCAAAGCACGCTTGTCATATTGCCACGGCCTTCCGAAAAGATATGGCAAACCGTCATTGGGACCACGTCACATTCCACCGTGTCCTTGTAGTGCCCAATTGAGAACGTCACCGAGACGGTGTGCTTGATCTTGACGGATCCTTGGTCACTTAGCCATTGGATATGGTAGGGGTGTTTATGCGGATGGAGGGTGCGGTTGAGTTTCTCACACAATTCGTGCTTGCATGGTTGTGGCAACTCCCTCCATCGATGACAACTTTGATGGACTTCCCATTGATGCCGGCACGAGTTTGGAAGATGTTCGAGCGTTGGTCTTCATTTTCATTGATTTGGGTGGTCAAGACCCTTGTGACCACAAGCGATGGACTTGCGTCATGCTCACACACAATAAGTTCTTGGTCCTCTTCCAACTGTTGCCTTGCCATGGCTTCCTTGACCCTTGCATCAAACTCTTCTTCACTCAAGTATTCTTCATCGCCGTTGTCATGGATGAACAAAACTTTCTTGTTCCCACGTGCATTCGACTTGTGCCCTTTGCCTCCACACTTGTAGCATTCACCATTGAATGGTTCATCATCCCTTGTGTGTTTGCCGCTTGGGGGTTGTTTTCCTTGAGGGAGAGTTGGCTTGAAGGGAATCTTGGTGGTACTTGAGGAGCTTCCACTTGGTGTTGTTGGAATAGTGGTTGGTGCTTGCTTGAAGGTGAAGTACGTCTTTGGCTTGTTGTACTTGATGTCCTCTTGCACTTGACGCTCGGCTTTCGATGCAATGTGCACAAGCTCAACCATGTTGTTGTACTTTTGGAACTCGGTGATGCGCTTGATGGGATGGTTCAAGCCATTGAGGAAACGTGCCATTGTTTGCTCATCTCGCTCTTCAATGTTGGCACGGATCATGTTGAGCTCCATTTGCTTGAAGTACTCTTCCACAGTCTTTGTCCCTTGACTAAGCGTTTGAAGCTTGTTGAAGAGGTCACGCGTGTAGTGTGAAGGAACAAAGCGGGATCTCATATGAGCCTTCATATCTTTCCAAGTTGCGATTGGAGGCTCTTCTTTTGCTTCGCGAGCGAGTTGGACTTGTTCCCACCAAAGGTTGGTATACTCATCAAACTCGAGGGATGCCATGGCCATCATCTTCTCATTTCTATAGTTGTGCATGCGGAAGATCTTGTCGACCTTGAGTTCCCAAGAGAGATATTCCTCGGGCTCATTAGAACCGGTGAATTTGGGCATGGTGAATTTGAGCTTGCCAAAAGTTTCTTCTCCATTGCGGTTCCGGTTGTGTCGATTGCCATGATTTGGGTGGTCATCATCATCATCCGAGCTCTCATGTCTTGCTTGGTGATTGTTGCGTTGCTCTTGCGGTTGTTGAGGTGCCGCTTTTGGTGTTGGAACTTGTTGTTGACGACGAGCTTGGGGAGCTTGCTCGTTTTGTTGACGCGGTTGGGGACGAGGAGGAGGTTGATGGTCCTCACGACTAGCTTGGGGAGCTTGCTCTTGTTCTTGTCGTGGTTGATGTCGAGGAGCATTGTCTTGCGCCCTGTGGCGAGGAGGACGTCGAGCCGCATGCGCAATGGGCTGCTCTTCTTCTTCTTGATGTGGAGGGGGCTCTTCATGACCATCATGTTGCCGACATGGACGATCATGTCGATGATGACGCCTTGGCGGATCTCCGAGTGCTTCTCGTCGACGGTGATCTTGTTCGTCCTCTTCGGATGCTTCACTTGTTGTTGAAGGTACATGTCGACGGCGATGGCCTTGGTGGTCCATGTGAGGTTGCTCTTGTTGAATCACAAGTGACCTTGGTTGTGGGCGGTTCGCTTCGCGTCTTGGAGGTCTTGCGGAGAGGTCACCATCATAGCTTGACGTTGCGGCGTGAAGCGGAGATGGTACCGCTTGCGAAGAGCTCATGGATTGAAGAACGGGTCCATCCCGGTGCTTTGAAGCGTGACGGCGAGGTGCACTTGATTCACTTGAGGAGTGCCGAGATGAGCTTGATTCGCGCGAGCGTGGCCTTGCGAGTCCATCAATGAGGCGTTGAAGCTTCTCATCCGTTGAGGTGAGTGCACGACCAAGAGCTTCATTTTGATGACCGAGGTTGTGTTGCATGGCAAGCATTTAGCCACGGACTTCTTCGAAGCGGTTGTCGATGTTCTTGAATTCCACACGGTCCTCGCTAAATTGTTCATCTTGGCGCCGCTCGAGAGCTTCACAACGGTAGTTGAATTCTCCTCGGACCTTCCAATGGTCCCATCTTGTCATGAATTGTGTGTCATCCTCCGGAGGTTGTGGTGGTTGGGATGGCTCTCCATGCCTGTCCATGATGAAAAGCCAACAAGGGTTGTATATGGAGAAAAAGGGTGCGGAGAGTTTGCCTTTTACCTCACTTTGGAGATTATATCAAACCAATTGCCACGCAAATGAGCGAACAGCGTGCAAAGTGAAATGGCAAGAAACTCACACACAAATATGCTACAACTCTCAAAAGCTTTTGGTGGAAGGTTAGGGATGTGGAAAACGAAACGAAACTGATGCATCCCGACCTACGGTCGTTACTACATCAAGATCTCCAACTTACGCCAAGTCGTCATGGACTCCAAAGGTGAATCCGTTCCTCTATGCGAGCCCCCTTCCTGCCCTATTGAATGGTATGCTACTTCCTACTCCGTCACATATGCATGATAGTTTCACACCGACCAGTACGGAGGCAAGGAAGGAAGCCCGGAACATCAAGCCCGACAAGACGGAGGCTTGGAAGAGGAGACGGAAGAAGACAAGTCGATAGCTTCCAGGTCCAAGCGGTACTACCGGTTGTCGGAACCGGTACTACCGCCCCCTTCTACCGCTCACTACTGACGGCTCCAACGGATGCTCCAAGACCGCAAGCGGTACTACTGGTAGAGCTAGATTACGGTGATGACCGGTACTACTGCTCATGTCCGTCACACAGCACTGGTTGGGCCACAAGACATGTATTCCCTTTACTTACCTATTCGCCTAGTTTATCCCCAAACTACCCTTGTTTAGTGGTGGCCTATAAATAGAGCCCCACTCCTCATGTATCCCTTAGGCATAGATGATAGACTAAAGAAAACCCCATTGTGGAATCTCTAGTTTTGCCTCATCCCTTTACCAAGGGGACCGACTATCGTCACCAACCTCGATTGGACTTTGCATCACGCATCCATCGTTGAACAAGGCCTTGGAGTTCATGTCCGTATCCAAGTTGTCAAGACCCTCCCAAGGTGTTCTTCCCTCCGATGTGGATTTGAGGGAGCACGTTTACGATCTTTCCTTGCGAGGATTCTATCGGACCGGTGGCCGCTCGGGAGCAATCGGCCTTGTATCGTGTGAGTTTTGTGTGTTCATCGTGTTCTTCGCGAGGTGTGTGTTCGCCGCTACCTTCTCCCTTTCCTCGCTTCCCATCGATTTGACCACGAGATCCGTGAAGATCGGGCACCCAAGAGGTTAACCCTCCATCATCCGGTATCGCAGCTTTTGGTTGCCACGATTTCTCATCGATTTGGTCTTTCCCCATAAATTCAAAAATTCCACCAAAAATAGCCCCAATTCGTGTTTTGGATCGATATGTGATTTGAGTGCGTTTTGGTAGGTTTTGATCCGTGGATTGCTTGCTAAACTTGTTGATCTACCTTCCTTTGTGTTCCCATGGCCTAATTCCTTGATTTCCCCCTTCGATTTGGTGTTTTCTTGAAGATTTTCACCAAATCACCCCAAAATCGCTAAACGCGGCCAACTGGGCGTCCCAGGACCGGGCTCAAAAGCTGGTACTATCAAGAGCTCCCGGTACCTAAACGGTACTACTGCCTTCAGACAACCGGTACTACCGCTCAAAAACCCGGTACTACCGCTCGGTACTGATCAAAAACAGCAGGTTCCCAGATTTCAGCCGCTCACCGTTTTGAGCATAACTTTTGCATTCAAACTCGGATTTTGGTTTTTTTTTAGCTCGTTTCGAAGAGGAGAAGGAGCTCTAAATCATCATCCACGTAGTTCATGCTATCTACTCCATCCAAATTCCGTGAGCAAGGCGGAATCCAACAATAAAGGGTGAAGATCATCGACGAAAGGTATAAACATTCCGTGACTTCTCCCCACTTGCATTCCTTTGTGAACCCCACTATCTTTGCGAGCAACAAAAACCTATTGAGACTAGTTCCTCTTATGATTGCTTGGGCTATGCACATTTGATACCTTTTAGATTCCGAGCAAACATTGTGGGCGCTATCTCATATAGTAATATCGTATAGTTGTTGGCACAAGTAAGAGGCAAGTGAATAAGAAATAAAAAGAAAAAGAGTGATACAAGAAGAAAAAAATAGAAAAATGAAAAAAAAAATATACATGTGCCTCATAGAATAGGAAGCGCAAGCTCGATGAACATCATATAGGTGGTACTTATTGTGCATATCTTGTAGCCCACCAATTTTGTGCAATCGAACTAGCGTCTCTCCTTGTACTTGTGTGACATGAGCTTATAGTCTTCGCTAGGTAATCATTTGGTTCTTAGCTCACTTTCACCGTCGCACAAGTCCCATTTATCCCACCGTGTGTGTTTCCTTGTACATATTTCCTATCTTGTGGATTGACTTGTTTTGTTTTGTGATCATTGTGGTTCTTTACTTGCCATTACAACATATTGATTTCGGATTGGTTCTTGACATGCCACTTTCCATACCTATCCACCATAGGCCTTGTGTGTGTTTGTTTTTTTGTTGGTAGTTGGTTTTGGTGTTCCACGTGAACTTCACTTTGCTTGGTTTATTGCTCTCAAGTGTGGCCATTTGCACGATACGATCTCCCAAGGTAAAGTAAGGTTCGACGTTGTATCCCTAACACCCTCTACCACTTACATATACAACACTTGGTCTTGTGAAGCATGTCTAGGGACTCCGGGACCGAGGATGATTTCTATGAAGAATCCACGATGGGCCACCATGCCTATGTCTCCACAAGCATGGATAACATGATGGAGCACTACACCAACAATGGCTCCACATGCTTGGGTGACATGGAGTGCTACAACAACAACAACTCCCCAAGCATGGGCGACTTCAAGTATGACAACGACAAGCTCCTCAAGTCGCACCGACCAAGACGTAGCCTCCAACTCGAGTGCGCTAAGGTCCACTATCAAATGGACAAGTTCAAGAGCGACCTCCACAACTTCAAGAAGGACATGGACAATGACTTCGACAAAAACATGAGCATGGTCGCCAAGACTAATGATGCTTTGTGCTCATTAGAAGAACTTATAAGGAAGCGTGCCAAGGTCAAGGGCCATCGTCGTGAGCGTCATATGGATGACCAAGTGCGCCACCTACATCAACCATCGGCAAGGCACGCCAATGACCTCCGTCGACACCGTCACAAGGCACCTTCAAATTCTTGTGCCGCCACCAAAATGGCACCAAGAGCAAGCCTTCGTCCACGCCATCAAGCTTCAACGACTACGCTTGCATTTGAAGACCTCATGACCGAGGAAAATGAAGACCTCTACTTCGCCAAGTTGGATAGCATGAGCCTACCTCCACCACTACTACAAGATGGCCACAAGACGGTCGAGCATGGGATTTTCCCTTCGACCATGGAGGCGACCAATGATTCCCATCTTATGGCATCCAACCTTGAAGGTGACAAGGTCAAGAATGGTGAGCATGGGATTTTCCCTTCACCAAAGGAGGCGCATGGAGTTGAGGAAACCGAGCCTACCCCCATATGCTTGAGTGATGATGTCGTACCAATCCCATGTGAGTATGAGAGCCACTTAGCCCACTTGAGTGAGAACAAGAGTGACATGAGTGACTCCACCTTATGTGAGATTGAGTGCTTCCACTTGGAGGGCATGAGTGATACTCCTAGTGAGTTGAGAGTGGTAGTTGATAGGTCAAGTGAGACCATTTCGAATTCTAACAACTTACCCTCTACCTCTAGTGTGTTCTCTTGTGTTGTGCTAGGTTCCATGGATGAAGAAGCGCCAAGCCATGAAGCAATGATGCCTCAATTGGAGAAGATGTACATGGTGCACGAAGAGGATGCTATGCCATGGCCACATCAAGAAGAAGAAGTCGTCCACAAGGAGGCCACTACTTCCACAACACCCACTTCATATGAGAGGTATGACCAATGTAGCAATAAGGGTGTTGATGATGCCATGATCCCACTAGTGGACATGATGAATTGTGAGGATATGCATGTTATGGATGATACTTGTGACATTACTTATGCTTCATCCATATTCACATGTGATGCTTTGCCTTTGCATAATATTGATCATGTGGAATTGTTTGATTGCGATATCATTGCCATAAACATGCCATGCTATGCATCTTGTGTGTATCCTCCAATTGCTTTGGACTTGTCTTGTCATGCTAGTCATTCAATTTCTCCCGTTGCTTGCGATAAGATGAATGCTTGCTATTTCACTTGTTTTGCTTGCAACAATATTGATCTTATGCGTTATCATGAGATGGCCCCCATAGCTTTCTCAATTTTTGGAGATTTTGATGATGGCCATGATAAGCATGTTCCCCACTTGCATACTCACCATGCATCTAGTTCATACTTGATTGACATTAATGGTGATGTGCACAAGAAGAGATACGTCATGATGGATGATGTGTATCTCTACCATGCACACACGTTCTTCCTTTTACATATGATGTGTGTAGGTACCCGCACGAGAATGTCAACCTCGGTTGAGCACGAGTTGACAAAAAGAGCTCTAGAGAGCATCCCACAAGTGAGTTCAAGATCGAACCCAGCTCTGATACCTTTTGCATGCTTTGCATCTTTCATGTTGGCAATTTGCTCTTTCATATGGTTCGATTGCATGCATGTTAATGGTATTTTCTCCCCTTGTGACGTTCATGTTTCTTTGCATCTAGATAATGATGTTTTGTGTGTTGCAACAAAAATGTTGAACATTTTCTCTTTCCGATGTTTTGGGTGCAACCACAATTCCATTAAGAGCATGTATTGTCATGAGAGCTTCCAAGAATCTCGTCTTGTTGTTGCAAAAAACATAAGGACCACTTGCTCTTTCATTTGGTTTGTTTGCAAATATGTTGTTTTTGCTTCCGCTTGGGATACTCATTTTCCGTTGATATTTGCTTTCGATGATTTGTGTGTGACATCCAAACATGTCAAAAAAATTCTCTTTCCAATGGTTGGTTTGCACACATATTGTTGTTGCTTTGGACATTCTTCCTCGTGTGTTTTTGCCACATTCTCCTATTCTTGCATCAAAGATGTTGTTTCAAATTTGGATCCAATGCTTTGAATGCCCCACTAATACGTTATATGGAGTTTTTGTGTTTCCACATTTGGATGATGTTCAAACGATTTCCATGCACTTTGACCTTGCATATGCATCCCATTTGCTATACATGCATTGTACGAATAGTGTTGTGAACAAGAATGGACATGCCACATTTGCATGCTCCTCTATCACGCACGAAAATATTTTTCTTGGTCTTTGTTGTGTGAAGGTACAAGTGCATACACGTCAACCTCTACCAACCACATGTTGACAAGAAGAACCGAAGAGAGTTACCTATCGCTACTCTTCATCGAGCTATTTCTACAAGATAAGGTGACTTCCTTCTACTTGAGGACTCATGCAATAATCTTCATGAATTGGCTACGCTTTGAGTGTTGCTTTGCTTTTGTTGTGAGATTTGTAGGCTTCATGGAAGGTGAAGGAACATTGAAGTGTTGTCAAGTCAATCTTCCCGAGGACGACTATATGGTGAACCCCAGGATCAAGAAGGTCTCTCGACCGCTTCTACTTTGTGATGAGGATGTAGAGTCGAGGACGACTCTTTTTGAAGGGGGGGAGATGATGCAGCCCGACCTACGGTCGTTACTACATCAAGGTCTCCAACTTACGCCAAGTCGTCATGGACTCCAAAGGTGAATCCGTTCCTCTATGCGATCCCCCTTCCTGCCCTATTGAATGGTATGCTACTTCATACTCCGTCACATATGCATGATAGGTTCACACCGACCAGTACGGAGGCAAGAAGGAAGCCCGGAACATCAAGCCCGACAAGACGGAGGCTTGGAAGAGGAGACGGAAGAAGACAGATCGATAGCTGCCAGGTCCAAGCGGTACTACCGGTTGTCGAATCGTATTACCCACGTCAGACTACGCCCTTCTACCGCCACATCTTGTGGCTCCAACGGATGCTCCAAGACCGCAAGTGGTACTACCGGTGCTAGAGCGGTACTACAGGTGATGCCCGGTACTACGGTCCTAAGTCCCAGTACTACGGTCATGTCCTCACAGCACTGTTGGGCCACAGCCCATGTATTCCCCTTTACTTACCTATTCGCCTAGTTTATCCCCAAACTACCCTTGTTTAGTGGCTGGCCTATAAATAGAGCCCCCACCCCTCATGTATCCCTTAGGCATAGATGATAGACTAAAGAAAACCCCCATTGTGGAATCTCTAGTTTTGCCTCATCCCCTTTACCAAGGGGACCGACTATCGTCACCAACCTCGATTGGACTTTGCATCACACATCCATCGTTGAACAAGGCCTTGGAGTTCATGTCCCGTCTCCAAGTTGTCAAGACCCTCCCCAAGGTGTTCTTCCCTCTCCGATGTGGATTTGAGGGAGCACGTTGACCGATCTTTCCTTGCGAGGATTCTATCGGACCGGTGGCCGCCGTTCGGGAGCAATCGGCCTTGTATCGTGTGAGTTTTGCGTGTGTTCATCGTGTTCTTCGCGAGGTGTGTGTTCGCTTCCGCTACCTTCTCCCTTTCCCCTCGCTTTCCCATCGATTTGACCACGAGATCCGTGAAGATCGGGCACCCAAGAGGTTAACCCCTCCATCAGAAACGATCAAAGCAAAAGGTTACTGTTCTACGTGGTAAAGAACCTGATGAGGATACAATCATGGATCATGCACATTCTGGTTGTCTTAGCTAGAATGAAATATTGAACCTTATTGAAAAATATCACAAGGTGACTTCATTCCTAGTTGGACAAGATACATTGATTTATAAGAACTTTATACTACCTAAACCATGGTGTTATTGTTTGACTAGATTTAATATCCATCGGACTAACGCCAGCGGGAAGGAGAGGGAGGAAGACAAGGAGTCTGACGTGATGATCGCCAAGGATGCGCGAGGGAGGAGCGGGAGGAAGGCGCAAGAGAAGATCATCAAGAAGAAAGGTTCAGTTCGGACAGACAGAAGCCCTGAAATTGAAATGGACGTGGATTCTTCATACGAACTCCAAATCAAGCAAATAAGCACTTTTTGGAAACCTCACTCCGAGATCTTTCCAACGAGTACTTACACGTCCCTAGGGGGCGGATAATCCGGCCCCCACAAGGGCGGATAATCCGGCCCTGCTCCAGGAATTCTGCTAAGGACTTTAGGCGCGAGGCTCAGTATAGGGGGCGGATAATCCGCCCCAGGGGAGGATAATCCGAGGGGGAGGGGGGGATAATCCGCCCCTACTTAGGGCGGAAAATCCGGCCTGGAAGTTACCAACAGATCTGGACGGATCTGACTGTATCGGACACGTTTTGTTTCGCGATTTTGGTCGCCCCAGCCGCCCTTATAAGCCCTGGGACGTCCCCATAGTTTGGGTAAGACCACGTTAAAACTATTTTGGAGTTGTTTCTTATCAAGAACCTCTGGAATTACCCTGTGATCGAATTATCTACTGCAATTGAGTGTGATCTGTTGTTCCATTGGGAATTAGTAGATTGCAAACTACCGTTCGTGGTCGACGGCTGCGTGCGCAAGAGCGTGGTGTTGTGAATATCCCATAGGGTTCGAGAGCTGTTGCATTGGCATCAGGGTTCGAGCGGGAGAGTTCATAGCTACATGCTAGTTATCTATCATCCACCATCATCATCGATCAGAACCAAAGATCAAAAGCAAAAGGATACGATCTACAAAAACACGGAAAACACACACGTGGAGAAAAACGGGGTTAGCATGACTATGAAAATGAGCACAAAAGGTCCTAACGAAGACTACGCTCGGTTGTCGTGCCAACACAAGGAGAGACCACAACTCATTGCCAAAAGAGGACAAGCAATAGATTTGTGCACTTGCCTCGGTGCGCTCTTTCTTCTCTCTTGTTGGCTTACAAGCTTGGTATTTTCTATGTATTGGGAGACTATGTATCTTTCTATTTTATCTTTTTCTTTTTGATAGGGCAAAGGTGTCCGATCTTTCGATGAGATGGCGATATTCGATTTGGTGGAGTTCGGGCTTGACGATCCGACTACACGTGCGAGCACGAGCGCCAGTGCAATCGCTAGGCCAATCTCCTGGAGGTTACCGATCCTGCGTGAACACGATCACCGACCAATGAGGGTCTTAATTCCTACCAAATCGAGAACAAGTAAGAACCAATATTGCAATCAAGATATTACGGATTAAGAGGAAAGCTTTATTGAAGAGGTGGGATCCTGAATAGGTGCGAAGTACAAGAGGCCTCTGCGACGCTCGAGCCTTGGCGAAGTTGCGACTATGGCTAACTTAATGTCTAAACAAAATCCGAGTCTAGAGGTTCGGCTATGGGGCGATGAAGGTGGGGTTTCGCCAGCCATGGAAGTGGTGGCGAATCCAACCCTAAAAGTCCTTTTCCCTCAAATACGGACTCTAAAACGTGGCTAATTAAAATCCTGAAAATTACATGGGCTGGCCCAAAATAAAGGTGTCGCAGCACCATATTAAGCTATGGACGAATTCAGAAGTATTGATCTTGAATATTTCGTCCAAGCCTTCTTTCTTCATTATGGTGGCCTCAAAGTTCGAAATCTTCATCTGTGGCCTTCTCTTGGATCATCACATGCTTGTCGCCATCTCCATGCATGACCATGCTCCAATGCTTGTCCTCTCATCCATGCTTGGTCCATCATTCCTAAGAGTAAGAAATATATCTGATTTAGGCAGCATCATATTCTCATGTATGTGAGGAATAGTTCCAAGAAACGAAAGTACGATAGTTAAGTTGTTTGGCACGAGATCTTGTGATGGGTCCTTGTATGTGTGTCTTTGTAGGTACAATGGTTGTATCAATAGTAGGGATGTCCACATCATGCTCCCTTCTTGAATTGAAGTCGCCCTCGACGCAATCTCATCTTCCTCACCAAAGTAAGGCTTCAAATCTGCAATGTTAAATGTAGGACTAACTGCATACAAAGTATGCAGCAACTCAAGTTTATATGCATTATCATTGATTTTCTCTAACACCTTAAAGGGACCAGCAGACGTGGCATTAACTTAGACTTCATGTAAATCAGAAAACAATCTTTATGCAAATGTAACCAAACAAGATCGCCAACATCAAACACAACATGCTTTCTCCCTTTATCCCCAAAGAAGTTTATACTTAGCATTCATGTGTTCAATGTTATCTTTAGTAGTCTTATGCAAGTTTAATATCATTTCAGCGTTGTGTAGCATCCAAATTATGTTGCAATCAAGAAGGTAAAGGCAATAAATCAATAGGTGCACGAGGAACAAAACCATACACAATCTCAAATGGGCACATCTTTGTGGTAGAATGCAATGAACGATTATAAGCAAATTCTATATGAGGTAAACACTCTTCCCACAATTTTAAGTTCTTCTTTAAAACAGCTCGTAACATAGTAGACAAAGTTCTATTTACTACTTCATTTTGACCATCAGTTTGGGGATGACATGTAGTACTAAAGAGAAATTTAGTCCCCAACTTAGCCCATAAACATCTCCAAAAGTGGCTAAGAAATTTAGTATCACGATCAGAGACAATAGTATTTGGCACACCATGCAAACGAACAATTTCACGAAAGAACAAATCAGCAATATGCGCAGAATCATCCGTTTTATGACAAGGAATAAAGTGTGCCATCTTAGAAAACCGATCCACAACAACAAAAATACTATCCCTCCCCTTCTGTGTTCGTGGCAATCCCAAAACAAAGTCCATAGAAATATCCTCCCAAGGAACACTAGGAACAGGAAGAGGCATATATATAAACCATGTGGATTAAGGTGAGACTTAGCTTTTTGACAAGTAGTGCAGCGTGCCACAAATATCTTAACATCTCGACGCATACGTGGCCAAAAGAAGTGTGCAGCAAGAACATCCTCCGTCTTCTTGACACCAAAGTGTCCCATCAATCCTCCTCCATGCGCCTCCTGCAACAACAAAAGACGAACAGAGCTATCTGGAATGCATAGTTTGTTAGCACGGAACACAAATCCATCATTGAAGACGAACTTGTTCCAAGTTCTACCATCTCTACAATTCAGCAACACATCTTTAAATTCATCATCATGCACATATTGTTCCTTAATAGTTTCCAATCCAAATGTTTTGAAGTCAAGTTGAGATAACAAAGCATAACGGCGTGACAAAGCATCAGCAATAATGTTATCTTTACCCTTTTTGTGTTTGATAACATAAGGAAAAGACTCAATAAATTCAACCCACTTTGCATGACGATGATTCAACTTAGCTTGACTACGAATATGCTTCAAAGGTTCATGATCAGAATGAATAACAAACTCTTTAGGCCATAGATAATGTTGCCAAGTTTCTAATGTCCGAACCAACGCATATAATTCTTTATCATAAGTAGAATAGTTCAGACTAGCCCCACTCAATTTCTCACTAAAATATGCAACAGATTTTCCTCTTGTAGTAACACCCTCCCAAACCAATTCCACTAGCATCACATTCAAGCTCAAAAGTCTTAGTAAAATCAGGAAGTTGGAGTAAGGGAGCATGTGTTAGCTTATCTTTTAATATGACGAAGGCCTGTTGTTGTGCATCGCCCCAAACAAAGGGCACATCCTTCTTGGTAAGCTCATTCAGTGGCGCGACAATTGATCCAAAGTCTTTGACAAAGCGCCTAAAAACCAGCGAGGCCAAGAAAACTCCTCACTTGTGTGACCGTCTTGGGCTCGGCCAATTCTCAATAGCTTCAATCTTGGTGGATCCACTTCAATACCGTGATGTAACAACATAGCCAAGAAACGAACTCGATTGGTGCAAAAGGTGCACTTCTCAAGGTTACCAAACAAACGCGTGCATCTCGTAAAGCATCGAAAAAAGACGTAAATGGTCCAAATGATCCTCTAAAGATTTGCTATAAATCGAATATCATCAAAGTAGACTACAAAACGTCCAATGAAAGAACGTAAAACTTCGTTCATTAATCTCATGAAAGTGCTAGGTGCATTAGTTAAACCAAACGGCATTACTAACCACTCATATAAACCGAACTTAGTTTTAAATGCTGTTTTCCATTCATCGCCTAATTTCATACGAATCTGTGGTAACCACTACGCAAATCAACTTTAGAAAACATGGTAGAGCCACTCAATTCATCAAGCATGTCATCTAAACGTGGAATAGGATGACGATATCGAATAGTAATATTATTGATAGCTCTACAATCAAGACACATGCGAAGAACCATCTTTCTTAGGTACCAAAATAATAGGAACAGACAAGGGCTAAGGGACTCACGAATATGATCTCTGTCGAGTAGTTCCCGAATTTGGCGTTGTATCTCCTTTGTCTCCCGGATTGGTTCTATATGGCGCGGTTGGGCAACGTGGCACCAGGAATTAGATCAATTTAATGCTCAATTCCTCTAATAGGAGGTAGTCCGTGGCAACTCAATGGGAAAGACGTCCTCATATTCCCGCAAAGGTTAGCAATAGGTGGCAAAGAAGGAGGCATATCCTCAAATGAAAACAAAACCTCTTTGCGTACAATTGCATAACATTGAGTATTGTTTACATCTAGTTCAAGAATATCAATTTTATTTGCAAGCATACATGGACTCTTCAAACGAATTTCGTAGCATGTGTAGAATCGATTTAGTGTTCTTTGGTGCTATAAAATCGGCAAAGAACAATCTGATTCTCACTTTTATTTTTCTCCTCGCTTTAGCTCTACTAGCTCTAGCAAGATCATCTTTTAAAATTTTTCGAGTCATAGGTTTTAGACCAATTTTCTTTCCATTATGCATAAGAGAATAGTGATTAGTTTTACCATTATGAACAGATTCTCTATCAAATTGCCATGGTCTACCAAGTAACAAAGAACAAGCTTGCATAGGTACAACATCACAATCAACAAAATCGTAATATGTACCAATAGTAAAATGCACGCACATCGCTCTTGTTACCTTGATCTTCGAGAACTCTCAAACCATTGGATGTAATATGAATGTGGGCGTTGTCTTGTTGAAGCGCAAGCTTCTCTACCATGTCAACACCGCCGATTATTACAACTCCCTCCATCGATGATGATCCGTATAGTTTTTCCTTTACAACACCACGTGTTTGGAACAGTTGTGGCGTTGATCTTGCTCGATTTGCTCAATTGCACACTCAACACACGTTGTGTAATTAAGCTCTTGTATTGATCAGCAGCTTCAGCTCCATTACCTCCGGCTCTTCATCAAGATCGAATTGTCTCCATCTCGAGCGTAAATAAGGGCTAGTGTATCTTCATCAAAGTCACTCACTGAATCAGATTGACCGCTCAAGACCATCATCACACGTTGTGTTGTGCAATGTCGCTCAATATGACCAAAACCCCAAAGACTTATGATCAGATATCCTTTGTCTTACCCGTGGAAGCCATAGAAGATGCACTACGAGCAGGAGCATTGGATGATGGTGGAGAAGCAACTGGAAATCTTGTGGTGGCCTTGGATGTGGTAGAAGCTGGAGGCGAATCACGAGGAGGCGCCGATTGTCGGGATGTCCAAGTGGATGTGCGACCTGCAGAATTATTAGTCCTCCTCCATGGTGTTTGGCGATCCTGCACTTCACGTTCAGCTTTGCAAGCAAGATGAAACAAACAAGTGATAGAATTATATTCCTTATAATCTAATATGTGCTGAATGTCCTTGTTTAATCCACCAAAGAAACGTGCAAGCATTTGTTCATTAGATTCAACAAGACCATACCTAACCATCCCCGTTTGCAATTCCTGATAATACTCTTCTACAGAATTTTTTCCTTGCTCTAAGCGTGTCAGATTCTTTAGTAAATCACGTTGATAAGTGGGAGGTACAAAACGAACACGCATAGCAGTTTTTAAAGCGGTCCAAGTACTAGGAATAGTAGTAGGATTTAAACGACAATACTCAGACCACCAAAGGGAAGCAAATTTAGTAAATTCACATGTAGCAGCACTAACACGCATATTCTCGTGGATATTTTAAGCGTGCAAAACGTTGTTCTACTTCCATCTCCCATGTAAGATATGCATCGATTATATTTACCCTCAAAAGATGGGATATTTAATTTAAGCTTTGCAACATGATCATCATCACGCATCGGTGGCGGCGTTGCGGTAGTAATGTCGGGGCGACCAAGGTACTGTGGAGGTTGTTCAACCTCCTCGTCAAACAGATCGTCGTCGGGTCGTAGTAGTACCCGTCGCCCGTCTCTCAATGTCGCAGCAGCAGCGCGGAAGTCCGAGGAACGTCATCGCAGAATAGCCGCCGAAAAGCGGCGGCAAACCAGATCCGCCCGCGGATCGGAATGCGCCGGCGCCATGTGTGGGTGCGGCGAGTGGCAATCGGTTCAGAAGCTCCTTGAACCGAACTTCAAGCTTGGCGTTGAAGGATTTCTCTAGTCCATCGATCTTGTCCACGGCGTTGGTGAGATTGGTGTCAAACTCCCCGAGGCGCGTATCCACGTCTTCAGCGCGACTGACCAAGAGCGCGGAGAAGTGGGCATGTAGTTCTTCGTTCGTCATTGTGGCAGGGGTGGGCGAAGTATCTGTCATGGTTAGTCCTTAAAAAGCACAGGTATATAGTACGGAAATATGGTGGAAATCACGCGTAATCCGTCAAGCAATATACAAAGCTCTTACAAGTTCTTACCAAACAGCAGGAAAAGGCGATGTGCAACCACGAGGATCAGTGGGTCCAGAGATTGAACCAAGCGATAACCAGGAGTCGAAACACCGCACGTGGAGAGTATCTGTGGAGCTCTGGGAAGGCTTAGCAAAGGGGGTTAGCAATTATCAAAACAGCAATGCAAAAGTTGAAAGAATGCTCAACGACGCAGATCTTGCTGGTCCTAGATCAGACTAGAGACGCGAGCCTAGATCACCAACGATGTCACGACGCGACACAACAAACACTGTATGATGATATGGCACCCTGAAAAGCGAACCGAGAGGTGAAAAAGCACTATGATGGCGAGTGTCTAGAATTGATCTATGGGGTCTAAAAATAGGTTAGCCCCAAAAATTTTTTTTTTATTTTGCTCCGGAAAGCGCGCAGACGCCAAAAAAATATTGCTATAACGGCCGATGGAGAAAAGTGATCCCCGGGGTCGAAAAATAGTATAGCCAGAAAGTTTTTTCGGGGTCGATTTTTTTTTTTTGCTCTCCTTCTGGACTTACGACCGGACTCTTAGCGAACACGGAAACAACAAAGAAGGAAAGTCAAACGAAATAACTAGGAAACAGTAACTCTACGGACTCGCATCACAGAAAAACTGATCGGATCGTATGGCGGTAGGAAGGCGATGGCGGATTATTAGGGTTTATGGTGGCTGGGTATATGGCGGCGGAATATGGTGGCGGAATATGGTGGCGGTGATCGTGAGTGTGGCGGTGACTAGTATGATCGAACTCGAAACTCTAAGGACGAGACACTAAGACCAAAGAACTCGACGACGATGTAGACACAAATTCAACAATGCAAAAACTGAAAAGATAATGCGAGGCGTAGATTGGTTATGGGATGGATCTAAACTCTAACTGTGTTTTTGGCTTTTTCGTGGGTTATAGGTAAAAAACAGATCTAATCTATGAAAAACAGTAAAATCTCACCGAGCAACCTGAAATCTGATACCACTTGATAGGACAAAGGTGTCCGATCTTTCGATGAGATGGCGATATGCGATTTGGTGGAGTTCGGGCTTGACGATCCGACTACACGTGCGAGCACGAGCGCCAATGCAATCGCTAGGCCAATCTCCTGGAGGTTACCGATCCTGCGTGAACACGATCAGCCTGACCAGCGAGGGTCTTAATTCCTACCTGAAATCGAGAACAAGTAAGAACCAATATTGCAATCAAGATATTGTGGATTAGGAGGAAAGCTTTATTGAAGAGGTGGGATCCTGAATAGGTGCGAAGTACAAGAGGCCTCTGCGACGCTCGAGCCTTGGCGAAGTTGCGACTATGGCTAACTTAATGTCTAAACAAAATCCGAGTCTAGAGGTTCGGCTATTGTTATGGGGTAACCCTGGGGTTGGCCCGATCTTTCACGAATTCCACGAGAAACGAGGGGAACGAGGTGGTCGAGGGATGAAATCGATGAAGGCGATGAAAAACCACGAACACACACACACCAAAACACGATACACGCCTACTCCTCACGCCGGTGGCAACCGGTCCAACATAATCCCTAGGATCGGTGTTGGGCGAAGCTCGCTCTCCACGCCAACAACGGGGGATGAGGTGCTTGGTGAGATCTTGACGACTTGGGGGCGAGACACCGAGAACCCAAGGCCTTGTACAACTTGAACGCACTTAAGCAAGATCCAAGAGGTGGGTGGATAATCCGGTGCTCCTTGGTAGGAGCATGAGACCAATAGATATAAGTCCTCAAAGGGTTTCCTTAATATCTATTATTATCCAAGTCTGAGTGCTTACAATAGAGGGTGGGGGCTATATATAGTCCAGCCACATAACAGGGGTAGTTTCGGAATGAAAAGATAAATTATACGTTGGGTTACAAGGCACAGGGCCGAACTGAAGCGATCAGGGTCTGGCAGGACCGGTAGTACCGGTCCGCAACCGGTGGTCACCGTAGTACCGCTTCGAGCGGTAGTACCGCTGAGGGCCTGGGGCTTCCGTCGAGGCGCTGGGCAGAGCGGTGAGGGCGGTAGTACTGCCACCCAGAGTACCGTTGTAGGACCGGTAGTACCGGCTTCGAGGCGTGAGTGCAAGGCCCCTGTGGCGAAGAGGTAGGAGTGAGACCGCTTGGGTAGTATGGCCGTCCAACCGTAGTACCGCTATGCCTGGCAAGGATCGGTGGCTTCTTCAGACTGATGATGCATGTAGTTTGCGTGAAGTAGCAAGCCATCCAAGGTGTGTCAAGTCACACAAGGAGAGGAGAGTTCACCTTAGTTTGAAGGAGTTTGGCTTGGCGCGAGTCATGGGTCCGCTTGGGTATCTCGTGGGAGGAGATGTAGTAGCGGTCGAGGACGGGCCGCATCGCCCCCTTGGGAAAGAGTCGCCTCGACTCTTCAATCGCCGTAACGCCCTCTTCGCCATGGTAGGGTGAGAGGTCCTTGACATTAAATGTCGAGCTCACAAGATACTTCGATGTTGGTATATCGATCACATAGGCGTTGTTGTTGATCCTCTTTAGCACCTTGAATGGTCCATCGCCTCGTGGCTTTAGTTTGGAGTCGCGTTCCTTGGGGAAGCGCTCTTTACTCAAGTGTATCCATACAAGGTCGCCCTCATCAAAGATCATCTCTTTCTTGGTCTTGTTTAGCCTTGATGCTTGGCGAAGGACTTGTTGCTCGATAGTAGCTCGTGTGTCGTCATGGAGTTTCATCATTGCTTGGGCACGCTTGGTAACGTCCATATTGGTACGTTCATGTGGAAGTGGAAGGATATCGAGCGCGGTGAGAGGCTCGAAGCCATAGACGATCATGAACGGGCTCCTCATGGTGGTGGAGTGCTTGGCGCGGTTGTAGGCGAACTCGGCGTGTGGAATGCATTCCTCCCAGTCTTTAAGGTTCTTCTTTATCAACACCCGGAGAAGTGTGCCAAGACTTCGATTGACGACCTCGGTTTGTCCATCTGTTTGAGGATGCGAGGCGGACGAGAAGAGGAGCTTGATGCCGAGCTTGGCCATGAGGGTCTTCTAGAAGTAGCTCATGAATTTTACGTCGCGGTCGGAGACGATTGTTCTTGGCACGCCGTGTAGCCGAATTATTTCCCTGAAAAACAAATTTGCCACATGTGAAGCATCATCGGTCTTATGGCACGGAATGAAATGTGCCATTTTCGAAAAGCGATCCACCACTACAAATATGGAATCATGACCATTTTTCGATCTAGGCAAGCCTAACACAAAGTCCATGCTAATGTCCGACCAAGGTGCATGAGGAATAGGCAATGGCATATAAAGACCAAAGGGCTTGGACTTGGACTTAGCTTGGATACATGTAGTGCATCGTTGAACGTGGCGCTCCACGTCGCGCTTCATCTTTGGCCAAAAGTAGTGAGTGGAGAGCATGTCATATGTCTTGTCACGGCCAAAGTGACCCATAAGGCCTCCACCATGGGACTCTTGAAGAAGCAAAAGTTGGAGAGACGATTTTGGAATGCAAAGCTTGTTTTGTTTGAAAAGAAAACCCTTGTGCAAATAGAAATCGTCAATCCCTTTGTCTATTGAACATTGTGCGAAGATTGGTCCAAAGAAAGAATCAGACGCGTACAAAGATTTGATGTCCTCAAGACCCAAGACATTGACTTCGAGTCGTGTAAGAAGGCTTGTGTTTTTGCGAGACAAGGCGTCCGCTACCACATTTTCTTTGCCCTTCTTGTATTTGACAATGTAAGGAAAAGACTCCATAAACTCAACCCACTTTATGCGTGCTTTTACTCAAGTTGGCTTGGCCTTAAGATACTTCAACGACTCATTGTCGAATGGATGATAAATTCTTTGGGCCAAAGATAGTGTTGCCACACTTGAAGAACACGAACTAAGGCAAAAAGTTCTTTGTCATAAATTGATAATTGAGGCGCCATCAAGTTTCTCACTATGGTAAGCAATAGGGCGCCTTTTGCATAAGGACGCCACCAATGCCAATACCACTAGCGTGCATTCAATCTCAAAGGTTTTGTAAAATCCGGTAAAGCAAGAAGTGGTGCTTGGTGAGCCTCTTTGAGCTCATCAAAAGCCTTTTTGTGCTTTTCCCCAAACGAACGTGACATTCTTTTTGGTCAATTGTTGAGGGGCAAGCAATTGTGGAAAAATCTTTCACAAAGCGACGAAAAGCCAGCCAACCCATGAAAACTACGAAGTTCACTAATATTTGTAGGGGTGGGCCAATCTCGTATGTCCTTGACTTTTGATACATCAACTTCAATGCCATTGGAAGACACAACAAAACCAAGGAAAATCAGCTTGTCTCTTGCAAAAGTGCACTTGGGGAGGTTAGCATAAAGCTTTTCATGACGAAGGATTTGTAAGACCTCCTTAACATGAGTAACATGCTCCTCTAGTGACTTGCTATAGACAAGAATGTCATCAAAATAAACAACTACACTCTTTCCAATGAGGGTTCGCAAAATATGGTTCATGAGGCGCATGAAGGTAGATGGGGCATTGGATAAGCCAAAAGGCATAACCAACCATTCATAGAGACCAAGCTTGGTCTTGAAGGCGGTTTTCCACTCATCACCTTCCGCCATGCGAATTTGATGGTAGCCACTACGAAGATCAATTTTCGAAAATATAGTGGCTCCACATAACTCATCAAGCATGTCATCAAGACGCGGGATAGGATGTCGATAACGCACGGTGATAGCATTGATTGGACGGCAGTCCATGCATAACCGCAACGTATCATCCGCTTTGGACTAGGATCACGGGAACCGCGCTTGGGCTAGTGCTTACTTGGATCAAACCTTTGGAGACGAGTTGGTTGATTTGACGCTCGATCTCCTTTGTCTCTTCCGGGTTTGTGCGATACGCAGCGCGGTTTGGTAGTGGTGCGCCGGGTATGAGGTCGATACGGTGCTCGATTCCACGAAGAGGAGGAAGGCCATGAGGAAGCTCTTCGGGAAATACATCTTGGAATTCCTGCAAAACAGCCATCAAAGAAGGAGGAATATTTGTCAAGTCATTAGTTCCTTGCGCTAGTCCCTTGCATACGAGGACGTAGTGCAAGATGGATGGGTTGTTCCTCACTTCTCTCATCTCACTTTTGGTGGCAAGAAGAACACTCTTAGTTTTTCCGCTCGAGTTTGGCTTGTAGCTCACTCACTATGGTGTGGTTCTCTCGCCACCACTCTTCTCACAAGGTGTTTTTGCGTATTGCGCCCTCGCTAAAGTCTTTGCATTGTCCGCAATTATTTGGCTAGGAGTCATTGGTTGCAATACACAAGTTTTATCAAGCCATTTGAAAGTGTAGGTGTTTGAGTGACCATTATGCAAAGCACACTTGTCATATTGCCACGGCCTTCCGAGCAACATGTGACCAACCGTCATTGGAACCACGCCACATTCCACGTGTCCTTGTAGTGTCCAATGGAGAACGCCACCGAGACGGTGTGCTTGATCTTGACGGATCCTTGGTCACTTAGCCATTGGATATGGTAGGGGTGTCTATGTGGGTGAAGGGTGAGGTTGAGTTTCTCACACAATTCGTGCTTGCGAGGTTGTGGCAACTTCCTCCATCGATGACAACTTTGATGGACTTCCCATTGATGCTGGCACGAGTTTGGAAGATGTTCGAGCGTTGGTCTTCATTTTCATTGGCTTGGGTAGTCAAGACCCTTGTGACCACAAGCGATGGACTTGCGTCATGCTCACACACAAGAAGTTCTTGGTCCTCTTCCAAGTGTTGCCTTGCCATGGCTTCCTTGACTCTTGCATCAAACTCTTCTTCACTCAAGTATTCTTCATCGCCGTTGTCATGGATGAACAAAACTTTTTTGTTTCCACATGCATTGGACTTGTGCCCTTTGCCTCCACACTTGTAGCATTCACCATTGAATGGTTGATCATCCCGTGTTTGTTTGCCACTTGGGGGCTGTTTTCCTTGGGGAATAGTTGGCTTGAAGGGAAGCTTGGTTGTACTTGGGGAGCTTCCACTTGGTGTTGTTGGTGTAGTTGGCGCTTGCTTGTAGGTGAAGTACGCCTTGGCTTGTTGTACTTGATGTCCTCTTGCACTTGGCGCTCGGCCTTGGATGCGATGTGCACAAGCTCAACCATGTTGTTGTACTTTTGGAACTCGGTGATGCGTTTGATGGGATGGTTCAAGCCATTAAGGAAGCGTGCCATTGTTTGCTCATCTCGCTCTTCAATGTTGGCACGTATCATGTTGAGCTCCATTTGCTCGAAGTACTCTTCCACGGTCTTTGTCCCTTGACTAAGCGTTTGAAGCTTGTTGAAGAGGTCACGCGTGTAGTGTGAAGGAACAAAGCGGGATCTCATATGAGCCTTCATATCTTGCCAAGTGGCGATTGGAGGCTCTTCTTTTGCTTCATGCGAAGTTGGACTTGTTCCCACCAAAGGTTGGCATACTCATCAAACTCGAGGGATGCCATGGCCATCATCTTCTCATTGCTATAATTGTGCATGCGGAAGATTTTGTCGACCTTGAGTTCAAGAGAGATATTCCTCGGGCTCATTGGAACCGTGAACTTGGGCATGGTGAATTTGAGCTTGCCGAAAGTTTCTTCTCCATTGCGTTCCGGCTAAGTTGTTGCCATTATTTTGACGGTCATCATCATCATCCGAGCTCTCATGTCTTGCTTGGTGATTGTTGCGATGCTCGCGTGGTTGTTGAGGTGCCTCGTTTGGTGGAGGAACTTGTTGTTGACGAGCTTGGGGAGCGTGCTCGTTTCTTGTCGCGGATGCGAGGAGGAGGTTGATGGTCCTCACGACGAGCTTTGGGAGCTTGCTCTTGCTCTTGTCGTGGTTGATGGCGAGGAGCATTAGCTTGCGCCATGTGGCGAGGAGGACGGCGAGCGGATGCGCCATGGGCTGCTCTTCTTCTTGGTGTGGGGAGGCTCGTCATGACCATTATGTTGGCGAGGACGCTCATGTCGATGATGACGCCTTGGAGGATCTTCGAGTGCTTCACGACGGCGATCTTGTTCGTCCTCTTTCGAAGTTTCACTTGTTGTTGAAGGAGCGTGTCGACGCCGATGTCCGTGGTGGTCTGTGCGAGGTTGCTCTTGTTGAATCACCGTGCCCTTGGTTGTGGTCGGTTTGCCTCACGCCTTGGAGGTCTTGCGGAGAGGTCACCATCATAGCTTGATGTCGCGTGACGCGGAGATGGTACCACTTGCGAAGAGCTCATGGATTGAAGAACGGTCCATCCGGTGCCTTGAAGCGTGGCGAGGTGCACTTGTGTCACTTGATGAGTGCCGAGATGATCTTGATTCGCGAGCGTGTCCTTGCGAGTCCATCGATGATGTGTTGGAGCTTCTCATCCGTTGAGGCGAGTGCGACCAAGAGCTTCATTTTGATGCCCGAGGTTGTGTTGCATGGCATTTGGCCACGGACTTCTTGAGCGGTTGTCGATGTTCTTGAATTCCACGCGGCCTCGCTAAATTGTTCATCTTGGCGCCGCTCGAGAGCTTCACAACGATAGTTGAATTCTCCTCGGATCTTCCAATGGTCCCATCTTGTCATGAATTGGTTATCATCCTCTGGAGGTGGTGGTGGTTGGGATGGCTCTCCATGCCTGTCCATGATGCAAAGCCAACAATGGTTGTATATGGAGAGAAAGGGTGTGGAGAGTTAGCCTTTTACCTCACCTTGGAGATTATATCAAACCAATTGCCACACAAATGAGCGAAAAGCGTGCAAAGTGAAATGGCAAGAAACTCTCAAAGGCTGTTGGTGGAAGGTAAGGGTTGTGGAAAACCAAACGAAACGATCCAAACAAAAGGTTATTGTCCTACGTGGTAAAGAACCAAAGATCAAAAGCAAAAAGGATACGATCTACCAAAAACACGGAAAACACACACGTGGAGAAAACGGGGTTAGCACGACTATGAAAATGAGCACAAAAGGTCCTAACGAAGACTACGCTCGGCTGTCGTGCCAACACAAGGAGAGACCACAACTCGTTTGCCAAAAGAGGGTAAGCAATAGATTTGTGCACTTGCCGCGGAGCGCTCTTTCTTCTCTCTTTCTTGGCTTACAAGCTTGGTATTCTCTTTGTATTGGGGGACTATGTATCTTTTTCTCTTTTTTTTTTTTGATTCTTTTTCCTTTTTCTCCCTTGCTATGCTACTATGTTAGCTTTTGTATTTGGCGTCATCATCACTTTCCAAGGCAAGTGCACAATGCTTAGACAAACACAAAATGAGTTGCTCTCATAGGATAGATACACACAAAGGAAGATATGGGTCGTCAAGGTGGTGCAAGTTATACCTTTGGTATTGTTGAGGACTTGCAACCGCTTGGTGGGTGAAAATGTTCGAGTGTCGGTGTCGTTGAGCGGGATGACGTTGATGCGGAAGTCAGTGAAGATGGCGACAAACACGCAACACGAACAAGCGAGGTGGAAAACGTCGTGAATCAAATCGAGGCGGAACGGGCGAGGAAGAACGGTCAGGTCCAGGTAGTACGCTTATGACAACCGGTAGACTGGTGAGCTAGTATCATTGTACTACCGGTAGTACTAATACCAGCTAGTACCGCTTGCACAGCAAAGATCTTGGCACAGGCCTGGAACGAGGTGAACTTGCCCAAAAACCTCAAATTCGTGGAAAAACTGACCGAAAGGCTGAGCTAGAAACAAGAGGGGTTATGGATCGACTCCCAAAGCAACAGATCTATGGACCAAAACCACGAAAAACTCACCAAATCCAGAGATCGATCCGAAGGCAAATTGGGCTCTTTTTGGTAGGTTTTTCGTTTTTAAGGCGGAGAAAAGAAAAAATTGGAGGAAATTCGTGATCAACCGTGCTCTTGATACCAATATGTTATGGGGTAACCCTGGGGTTGGCCCGATCTTTCACGAATTCCACGAGAAACGAGGGGAACGAGGTGGTCGAGGGATGAAATCGATGAAGGCGATGAAAAACCACGAACACACACACACCAAAACACGATACACGCCTACTCCTCACGCCGGTGGCAACCGGTCCAACATAATCCCTAGGATCGGTGGGCGGCTCGCTCTCCACGCCAACAACGGGATGAGGTGCTTGGTGAGATCTTGACGACTTGGGGCGAGACACCGAGAACCCAAGGCCTTGTACAACTTGAACGCACTTAAGCAAGATCCAAGAGGTGGGTGGATAATCCGTGCTCCTTGGTAGGAGCATGAGACCAATAGATATAAGTCCTCAAAGGGTTTCCTTAATATCTATTATTATCCAAGTCCAATGCTTACAATAGAGGGGGGGCTATATAGTCCAGCCACATAACAGGGTAGTTTCGAATGAAAAGATAAATTATACGTTGGGTTACAAGGCACAGGGCCGAACTGAAGCGATCAGGGTCTGGCAGGACCGGTAGTACCGGTCCGGCAACCGGTAGTACCGGTGGTCACCGTTAGTACCGCTTCCAGAGCGGTCGTACCGCTTGAGGGCCTGGGGCTTCCGTCGGAGGCGTCGATGGCAGAGCTAGGAGGCGCGGTAGTACAAGCCACCGAGTACCGGCTAGGACCGGTAGTACCGCTGGCTTCTGAGGCGTGGAGTTGAGCGTCCTGTGGCGAGCGGTAGGGGGAGGCGGTAGGACCGCTTGGAGCGGTAGTACCGGTCGTCCCAACCGGTAGTATCGCTTGCGTCTGGCAGCGACTGGTGGCTTCTTCGTACCTGATGATGCACAGAGTTTGCGTGTGAAGTAGGAAGCCATCCAAGGGTGTGTCGAAGTCACACAAGGAGAGGAGCGAGTTCACCTTAGTTTGAAGGAGTTTGGCTCGGGCGCGAGTCATGGGTCCGCTTGGGTAGCTCGTGGGAGGAGATGTAGTAGCGGTCGTAGGACGGGCTGCATCAGCTATGGGGCGTATTTAAGGGCGAAAAGGTGGGGTTTCGGCCAGCCATGGAAGTGGTGGGCGAATCCAACCCTAAAAGTCCTTTTCCCCTCAAATACGGACTCTAAAAAGTGGCTAATTTAAATCCTGTGAAAATTACATGGGCCTGGCCCAAAATAAAGGTGTCGCAGCACCATATTAAGCTATGGACGAATTCGTAAAGTATTGATCTTGAATATTTCGTCCAAGCCTTCTTTCTTCATTATGGTGGCCTCAAAGTTCTGAAATCTTCATCTGTGGCCTTCTCTTGGATCATCACATGCTTGCTGCCATCTCCATGCATGACCATGCTCCAATGCTTGTCCCTCTCATCCATGCTTGGTCCATCATTCTTAAGAGTAAGAAATATATCTGATTTAGGCAGCATCATATTCTCATGTATGTGAGGAATAGTTCCAAGAAACGAAAGTACCTGATAGTTAAGTTGTTTGGCACGAGATCTTGTGATGGGTCCTTGTATGTGTGTTGCTGTAGGTACAATGGTTGTATCAATAGTAGGGATGTCCACATCATGATACCAATATGTTATGGGGTAACCCTTGGGTTGGCCCGATCTTTCACGAATTCCATGAGAAACGAGGGGAAAGCGGTGGTCGAGGGATGAAATCGAGGAAGGAGATGAAAACCACGAACACACGCACGCCAAAACACGATACACGCCGACTCCTCACGCCGGTGGCAACCGGTCCAACATAATCCCTAGGATCGGTGTTGGGCGAAGCTCGCTCTCCACGCCAACAACGGGGGATGGGGTGCTTGGTGAGATCTTGACGACTTGGGGGCGAGAAACCGAGAACCCAAGGCCTTGTACAACTTGAACGCACTAGGCAAGATCCAAGAGGGGGGTGGATAATCCAGTGCTCCTTGGTAGGAGCATGAGACCAATAGATATAAGTCCTCAAAGGGTTTCCTTAATATCTATTATTATCCAAGTCTACCGTTTACAATAGAGGGTGGGGGGCTATATATAGTCCAGCCACAAAACAGGGGTAGTTTCGGAACAAAAAGGTAAATTATAGTAAGGGTTACAAGGCACTGGGCCAAACTCAGGCGTTCAGGTGTTCGGCCAGACTAGTACCGGTCCGAACCAGTACTTGCAAGTGGCCTGAGCTGGCTGAGGCGCCTGTGGCGGCAGCGGTAGGAGGGGGGGACCGCTTGAGCGGTAGTACCGGCTCAACCTAACCGTGTACCAGGCGTCTGGCAGACTAGTTGCTTCCTCCTTGGGTCCTTCTTCGCTGATGATGCAGTGTATGCGTATGAAGTAGCAAGCCATCCAAGGGTGTGTTGAAGTCACACAAGGAGAGGAGCGAGTTCACCTTAGCTTGAAGGAGTTTGGCTCGGGCGCGAGTCATGGGTCCACTTGGGGAGCTTGTGGGAGTAGATGTAGTAGCGGTGGGATCGGCTGCATCACTTCCGGTGCGCCTGCTCTGTGGGTCCTTCTTCAGACTGATGATGCACAAGGTATGCGTATGAAGTAGCAGGCCATCCAAGGGTGTATCAAAGTCACACAAGGAGAGGAGCGAGTTCACCTTAGCTTGAAGGAGTTTGGCTCGGGCGCGCGTCATGGCTCCACTTGGGGAGCTTGTGGGAGTAGATGTAGTAGCGGTCGTAGGACGGGCTGCATCATGGTCCCAATGACAGTTTGCCATATGTTGCTCGGAAGGCCGTGGCAATATGACAAGCGTGCTTTGCATGATGGTCACTCAAACACGTATACCTTCAAATGGCTTGACAAAATTTGTGTTTTGCAACCAATGACTCCTAGCCAAATAATTGCGGACAATGCAAAGGCTTTAGCGAGGGCGCAATACACAAAAACACCTTGTGAGAAGAGTGGTGAGCGAGAGAACTACACCATAGTGAGTGACTGCCACAAGCCAAATTCGAGTGGAAAAACTAAGAGTGTTCTTCTTGCCACCAAAAGTGAGATGAGAGAAGTGCGGAACAACCCATCCATCTTGCACTATGTCCTTATTTGCAAGGGACTAGCGCAAGGCACTAATGACTTGACAAATGTTGCTCCTTCTTTGATGGCGATTTTGCAGGAATTCCAAGATGTATTCCCTGAAGAGCTTCCTCATGTCCTTCCTCCACTTCGTGGAATCGAGCACTGATGCAGCCCGTCCTACGACCGCTACTACATCTACTCCCACGAGCTCCCCAAGTGGACCCATGACTCGCGCCCGAGCCAAAATCCTTCAAGCTAAGGTGAACTCGCTCCTCTCCTTGTGTGACTTCGACACACCCTTGGATGGCTTGCTACTTCATACCCATACACTGTGCATCATCAGGTACGAAGAGAAGGACCCAAGGAACGGAGGGGAAGCAACCAGTCGCTGCCAGACGCCAGCGGTACTACCGGTTGAGACAATCAAGATTACTCCAAGCGGTCCTATCCCTTTATCGGGCGCCCAGAAGCACCGCCCACGCTCCAGACGTTAGCGGTACTACGGTCCCGACCGGTACTACCGGGACAGTACCGCTCCCTCTCCTACCGCCATCGACGCCCGACGGAAGCTCCAGCCCTCAAGCGGTACTACCGCCGGGTATTATCGGTTGCCGGACCGTACTACAGTCCCGACCGATCCTGTATACTGAGTTAGGCCATGTGCCTTGTAACCCTACCTATAATTTACCTTTTCGTTCCGAAACTACCCCTGTTTTGTGACTGGACTATATATAGCCCCCACCCTCTATTGTAAACCCTTAGAATTGGATAATAATAGATATTAAGGAAACCCTTTGAGGACTTATATTTATTGGTCTCATGCTCCTACCAAGGAGCACCGGATTATCCACCTCCTCTTGGATCTTGCCTAGTGCGTTCAAGTTGTACAAGGCCTTGGGTTCTCGGTTTCTCGCCCCCAAGTCGTCAAGATCTCACCAAGCACCTCATCCCCCGTTGTTGGCGTGGAGAGCGAGCTTCGCCCAACACCGATCCTAGAGATTATGTTGGACCGGTTTCCACCGGCTTGAGGAGTAGGCGTGTATCGTGTTTTGGTGTGTGTGTGTTCGTGGTTTTCATCGTTTTCCTCGATTTCATCCCCCGACCACCTCTTTTCCCTCGTTTCTCGTAGAATTCGTGAAATATCGGGCCAACCCTAGGGTTACCCCTTAACATATTGGTATCAAGAGCACGGTTTATCACGAATTTTCCCCCAATTTTTCTTTTATCCACCTTAAAAACGAAAATCCTACCAAAAAGAGCCCCAGTTTTCCTTCGGATCGATCTCTGGATTTGGTGAGTTTTTCGTGGTTTTGGTCCATAGATCTGTTGCTTTGGGAGTCGATCTATAGCCTAGCCCCGTTGTTCCATTGACCTTTCGGTCGATTTCCCACGAATTTGAGGTTTTGGCAAGTTCATCGTTCGGATCTGTGCCAGCGGTACTACCGGCCGTCTGGTGATGCATGCAGAATCGGTACTATCGGTAGTACGAGCTGTACTACCGCTCACCGGTACTACCGGTTGTCGCAAGCGGTACTACCGTTGGACCCTGACCGTTCTCCCTTGCCCGTTACCGCCTCAATTTTGTTTGCTGACTTTTTCCACCTCGCTTGTTCGTGTTTCGCGTGTTTGTCGCCATTTTCACAACAGCTTCCGCATCAAATTCATCCCGCGCTCAACGACACCGCGACACTCGAACACCATCCCCCACCAACGGTTGCAAGTCGTCAACAATACCAAAGGTATAACTTGCACCACCATTGACAGCCCCATATCTTCCTTTGTGTGTATCTATCCTATGAGAGCAACTCATTTTGTGTTTGTCTAAGCATTGTGCACTTGCCTTTGGAAAGTGAGCGTGTGAGGCCAAATACAAAAGCTAACATAGTAGCATAGCAAGGGAGAAAAAGGAAAAGAATCAAAAAAAAGAGAAAAAGAAAAAGATAGAATAGAAAGATACATAGTCTCCCAATACATAGAGAATACCAAGCTTGTAAGCCAAGAAAGAGAGAAGAAAGAGCGCACCGAGGCAAGTGCACAAATCTATTGCTTATCCTCTTTTGGCAAACGAGTTGTGGTCTCTCCTTGTGTTGGCACGACAACCGAGCGTAGTCTTCGTTAGGACCTTTTGTGCTCATTTTCATAGTCGTGCTAACCCCGTTTTTCTCCACGTGTGTGTTTTCCGTGTTTCTGTAGATCGTTTCCTTTTGCTTTTGATCTTTGGTTCTTTACCACGTAGGACAATAACCTTTTGCTTCGATCGTTTCGTTTGGTTTTCCACAATCCTAACCTTCCACCAAAAGCCTTTGAGAGCTTCTTGCCATTTCACTTTGCACGCTTTTCGCTCATTTGTGTGGCAATTGGTTTGATATAATCTCCAAGGTGAGGTAAAAGGCTAACTTTCCACACCCTTTCTCTCCATATACAACCCTTGTTGGCTTTGCATTATGGAGAGGCATGGAGAGCCATCCCAACCACCACCACCTCCGGAGGATGATAACCAATTCATGACAAGATGGGACCATTGGAAGGTCCGAGGAGAATTCAGCTATCGTTGTGAAGCTCTAGAGCGGCGCCAAGATGAACAATTTAGCGAGGCACGTGTGGAATTCAAGAACATCGACAACCGCTTCGAAGAAGTCCGTGGCCAAATGCATGCCATGCAACACAACCTCGGTCATCAAAATGAAGCTCTTGGTCGTGCACTCGCCTCAACGGATGAGAAGCTTCAACGCATCATTGATGGACTCGCAAAGGCCTTCGCGAATCAAGCTCATCGCGGCACTCCTCAAGTGAATCAAGTGCACCTCGCCGTCACGCTTTAAGGCACCGGGATGGACCCGTTCTTCAATCCATGAGCTCTTCGCAAGCGGTACCATCTCCGCGTCACGCCACAACGTCAAGCTATGATGGTGACCTCTCCGCAAGACCTCCAAGGCGCGAAGCAAACCGGCCATAACCAAGGGCACTGGTGATTCAACAAGAGCAACTCGCATGAACCACCAAGACCATCAACGTCGACATGCCCCTTCAACAACAAGTGAAGTTTCCGAAGAGGACGAACAAGATTACCGTCGACGGGAAGCACTCGAAGATCCCCCAAGGCGTCATCATCGACATGATCGTCCACGTCGGCAACATGATGGTCATGACGAGCCTCCACTACACCAAGAAGAAGAAGAGCAGCCCATTGCGCATGCGGCTCGACATCCTCCTCGCCACATGGCGCAAGCTAATGCTCCTCGGCATCAACCACGACAAGAACAAGGGCAAGCTCCCCAAGCTCGTCGTGAGGACCATCAACTTCCTCATCGTCCTCAACCGCGACAACAAAACGAGCAAGCTCCCCAAGCTCGTCGTCAACAACAAGTTCCACCACCAAACGCGGCACCTCAACAACCGCAAGATCAACGCAACAATCACCAAGCAAGACATGAGAGCTCGGATGATGATGATGACCGCCCAAATCATGGCAAACCCTTGGCCGAACCGCAATGGAGAAGAAACTTTTGGCAAGCTCAAGTTCACCATGCCAAAGTTCACCGGTTCCAATGAGCCCGAGGAATATCTCTCTTGGGAACTCAAGGTCGACAAGATCTTCCGCATGCACAACTATAGCAATGAGAATATGATGCCCATGGCATCCCTCGAGTTTGATGAGTATGCCAACCTTTGGTGGGAACAAGTCCAACTCGCTCGCGAAGCAAAAGAAGAGCCTCCAATTGCAACTTGGCAAGATATGAAGGCTCATATGAGATCCCGCTTTGTTCCTTCACACTACACGCGTGACCTCTTCAGCAAGCTTCAAACGCTTAGTCAAGGAACAAAGACCGTGGAAGAGTACTTCAAGCAAATGGAGCTCAACATGATCCGTGCCAACATTGAAGAGCGAGATGGACAAACAATGGCACGCTTCCTCAATGGCTTGAACTATTCCATCAAGCGCATCACCGAGTTCCAAAAGTACAACAATATGGTTGAGCTTGTGCACATCGCTTTAAAGGCCGAGCGTCAAGTGCAAGAAGACATCAAGTACAACAGGCCAAAGACGTACTTCACCTACAAGCAAGCGCCAACCACTACTCCAACAACACCAAGTGGAAGCTCCTCAAGTACCACCAAGCTTCCCTTCAAGCCAACTCTCCCTCAAGGAAAACAGCCCCCAAGTGGCAAACACACAAGGGATGATCAACCATTCAATGGTGAATGCTACATGTGTGGAGGCAAAGGCCACAAGTCAAATGCTTGTGGAAACAAGAAAGTTTTGTTCATCCATGACAATGGCGATGAAGAATACTTGAGTGAAGAAGAGTTTGATGCAAGGGTCAAGGAAGCCTTGGCAAGGCAACATTTGGAAGAGGACCAAGAACTTCTTGTGTGTGAGCATGACGCAAGTCCATCGCTTGTGGTCACAAGGGTCTTGACTACCGAAGTCAATGAAAATGAAGGCCAACGCTCGAACATCTTCCAAACTCGTGCCGGCATCAACGGGAAGTCCATCAAAGTTGTCATCGATGGAGGGAGTTGCCATAACCTTGCAAGCACGGAATTGTGTGAGAAACTCAACCTCACCCTCCATCCGCATAAACACCCCTACCATATCCAATGGCTAAGTGACCAAGGATCCGTCAAGATCAAGCACACCGTCTCGGTGACGTTCTCCATTGGGCACTACAAGGACACGGTGGAATGTGACGTGGTCCCAATGACGGTTTGTCACATGTTGCTCGGAACGCCGTGGCAATATGACAAGCGTGCTTTGCATAATGGTCACTCAAACACTTACACCTTCAAATGCCTTGATAAAACTTGTGTGTTGCAACCAATGACTCCTAGCCAAATAATTGCGGACAATGCAAAGGCTTTAGCGAGGGCGCAATACGCAAAAACACCTTGTGAGAAGAGTGGTGAGCGAGAGAACCACACTATAGTGAGTGAGAGCTACAAGCCAAACTCGAGTGGAAAAACTAAGAGTGTTCTTCTTGCCACCAAAAGTGAGATGAGAGAAGTGCGGAATAACCCATCCATCGTGCACTATGTCCTTGTATGCAAGGGACTAGCACAAGGAACTAACGACTTGACAAATGTTCCTCCTTCTTTGATGGCTATTTTGCAGGAATTCCAACATGTATTTCCCGAAGAGCTTCCTCATGGCCTTCCTCCTCTTCGTGGGATAGAGCACCGCATCGACCTCATACCCGGCGCACCACTCCCAAACCGCATATCGCACGAACCCGGAAGAGACGAAGGAGATCGAGCGTCAAATCAACCAACTCGTCTCCAAAGGTTTGATCCAAGTAAGCACTAGCCCAAGCGCGGTCCCCGTGATTCTAGTCCCAAAAACGGATGATACATTGCGGTTATGCATGGACTGCCGTCCAATCAATGCTATCACCGTGCGTTATCGACATCCTATACCGCGTCTTGATGACATGCTTGATGAGTTATGTGGAGCCACTATATTTTCGAAAATTGATCTTCGTAGTGGCTACCATCAAATTCGCATGGCCGAAGTTGATGAGTGGAAAACCGCCTTCAAGACCAAGCTTGGTCTCTATGAATGGTTGGTTATGCCTTTTGGCTTATCTAATGCCCCGTCTACCTTCATGCGTCTCATGAACCATATTTGTTAGACCCCTCTTTTATAAAGGAAAGGATCCCTGTGATTGCAATGCTAGTCCCTGGATCAATGCTAGCATCCACAGTTTAAGATGAAGTACACAGATACAAAGGTCGTTTATTACATTCATTCCAGAGATAAAAACATAGTCTTTTACAACTCAGGGCCATAGGCCTAATACAAGAGTTTAAGGAATAAGTAAATAAACACAAGTCTTCATCTTCATGTGCCACAGCCAAGCATGTTGAGTGTAGACTCATGACTCCTATTCATCATCGGAGTATCTTGCAACATCACAAGTTACAGCCAGAGAGGGTCAATACTTTGGAATAGTATTGGCAAGTGATACCTTAGTATATTTTAAGTGGACTATAATACTATATGCATTTTGGCTAAGTGTAGCTTGGCTTGCTTTGTTTGAAAATAAGTTTTTCCTATTAGTTGAAATCACTAAGTTTTTCTTTGTCAAAACATTCCCAAGAAACCACCAATAGACATTGGGGTCCTTCACCCATGTTCACCCACAAATTTTTACTTAGAAGTTGGAGTGATGAGATTCTTGTAGCTTCCATGTCTTGATGCTCAAAAGTGTCCATTGCCTTGGACTAGGCTAAGTACTTAGGTTTTCCATCTGCAGAGGTTGTGCACTTTCCCCCGCACTTGGTTTCCCAACAGACCTTTCGAAGCTTTTCCTTAGTCAAATGGACGTTCCAACCTATCATCCCATCTACCACCAACTGTCCAAATGACTAAGTGCTAGCAACCTATATGATCATGGCAGAGCCCATATTGCCAAGTGGTTGCACTGTAAGCTTTCTCAACACTTGGCCTCCAAATCCCTTTGTGCCTGGGTGGCTTACCACAAGTGAGATACACAACCCAAGTCCATGGCCTTGTGTAACCACTCAACATAACCCATACTTTCCATTCCACCCAGGAGGTTCATTTGACTTAGTGGTTTTATTAGGAAAGTATAAGTCTCATGACTTAGAAATATTTTCTTCATAGTAAGTGTAGTTTTCACCAACCCTTGTTTTGCTATAAGCTAGGCTAAGCAAAATATGGTAACTTAACTTAGGGAATAATTCCTTAGCAATTCTACTAGACTACATAGGATTTCCCATCTTTTGCATTAGACAAAATAACATGCAATACTATAACAAAAATATCTAATGCTAGTTTAAAACATGGGACAAATATATTCATGTAAATATCACTTGCCTTGGTAGTGGGGAGAGTAGCACTCTTCACAATCACAATCACTAGCAAAATCTACACAAGAAATTAAAGCATACAATTACACACAATTATATACAACCAAAAATAATATGAATGCATGCATGCAAGAATTTACTAAGTGTTGATTTTTGAAAATTCTACCAAGTATGCTCATGACTACAGAAACTTAACATGTCACAAGTTTTCCAACTAAACTTATTTGGCCCCAAAATAATTTTACCAAATAAATCTATATCAAAAATTAGCCTTAAACTTGTTCTACAAAATAAAATCATTTTAACTGTTACTATATGCTAAATAAATTGGATATTCAGAAAGGCCTTGTTTCACTGAATCCAACGGTATAAAGTTTGCAAAAATCTAACGTGGCAATCGAAAGTTATGAGCATTTGAATTTGGATCAAATTTCTGGTTTTTAAATCTATTTTCAGATCTAACCTAGCCACGCGTCATGTTCTTATTCGCCCATACCGTTTCGCACTGGATCGAGCTCCACAGCCGTAGGATCTAAATGAAATCTGGCGGCTCAGATCGCGTACCTCTTCGGTTTAAGTGGATCTATCCTAGCGCTACGATCTGATCTAACGGTACTATCGATCGGCCAAGAATCTGGCGGCGGGCGGCTACCGGCCAGAACAATGTCGATCGGCAGGCGGCGCTCTGAGGTAAGTGAGAACGAGGAGTAGCTCACCGTGCTCGGGAGGTCTTGGCGAGCTCGTCATTACTGCGGTTGGTCAAGGGCGAACGCAGTTGCGATTGCTCGCCGGAGTGGAGGACGGCGTCGGTCGTCAGTGGTCGTCATGGACGTCGGCAGAACCACCCCAAGGCAAGACGAGGACACGATTAGATTCACAAAGTCAAGGCGAGTCGTGCTTGAACTAGAAGTCACGGGCGGTCGGGCTTACCACTAGAGCTCGCCGGAGTTCAGATCAAGACGGCGGCGCCGATTGGCAATCTTTGTCGAGCTACGGTTCATGCGAGGTAACGAAATGTGTCAAAAGAAGCGCAGAGGCTTACTGATCTAGTTTGCAAGAACGAGAGGAGAAGCTCAAGACTCACCGAATTTGTCAAGACATCGCGGAGACTGAGGTTCTGAGGGTAATGCTCGCACTGGTGGCGCCTGGGTTCGGGGTTTGAGGAGAAAGAGAGGGGATGAGGGGTTCTTATAGCCTGGTCACGAGCGAATCACTCTGCCAATAACTCGAATTGACGCGAATTAAACATGAAGCTTCGCGTTGATTTAGGGACGAACGGGTCGTGCGGGTGGAGATGACACGACGTGGAGAAGGCCGCTTGTCGGTAGGTGCGGAGTTTAGGTGGGTCTGCTGTCGGTAAGCGTGCGCTTCTGCGTGAGAGAAGAATAAGAAGACCCGGGTGGGCTTGTTGGGCTCGATTCTTTGTTGGGCGGATTCGCCGCGACCTTTTCCTATTGAGGAGTCCTTTTCTTTTCTAAATTCATTTTCGGTATGAATTTGATATGAATTCAAATCCTTTTGAATCCAAACTGCTTTAGGATTTTTTGCAGGGTTTTGTGGATTCATAAACAGTCATTTTAACTAAGTGGTTACTTTGCAAGGCTTGGTCAAGCTTGGGTTTCAAAGTAAACAGAGATTTGCTCTAGTTTGCAAATATTTGAAAAGGATTTTGAAACCATTTCTAAATTTGGAATCTTGGGTTAAAAGCTTCACCTAATCTTTCCATCAATAGAGGCAAGCAAACTAGTTCCTAAACATTCAAATTTTAAAGGGTGATGGCCATTTGAGATAAATTGCCCACATGAAATCATAGCTCAAACTTCTGTCTCTAAATGATTTTTTTTGAGAAAAACCCTGAATGGATGAATGATGCAAAGATGATATGAATGAGTTTTGAAACTATGATTTTTGGGATGTTACAAATCTAACCCCCTTAAGATGAATCTCGCCCTCGAGATTCGGGTTGGCTAGCAAATAGGTGAGGGTGGTCTTTCCGAAGATCATCATCTCTTTCCCATGTTGCTTCCTCTTCGGAGTGATGGTTCCATTGCACTTTACAAAACTTGATAGTCTTGGTCCTGGTAACTCTTTCTGCGGTCTCTAGAATTTTGACAGGCTTTTCCTCATAAGTGAGATCACTTTCTAGCTGAACTTCTTCCAAAGGTATGGTATCTTTCAAAGAAGACTCTTCCATTTCTGGGTGGCATTTCTTAAGCTGGCTCACATGAAATACGTTATGGACTGCTGATAGAGATTCTGGCAATTCAATTTCGTATGCAACTTCCCCTTTGCGACTTAGAATCTTGAATGGCCCAACATATCTTGGTGCCAACTTTCCTTTGACTCCAAATCTTTTCACTCCACGGAGTGGTGATACTCTGAGATAAGCTCTATCCCCAACTTCGTAGGTGACTTCTCTACGCTTAGAATCCGCGTAGCTTTTCTGTCGGGATTGTGCTACCCTCAACCTGTCTTTAACCAATTTGACTTTCACTTCGGCGTCTTTGATAAGATCAGGTCCAAATAAGCTTCTTTCTCCTACACCATTCCATAACAATGGGGTGGTACACTTCCTTCCGTAGAGTAATTCAAATGGTGCCATTCCAATACTAGCTTGATGACTATTATTGTAAGAGAACTCCGCGTAGGGCAAACTTTCATCCCAACTTGCTCCATAATCTAAAGCACATGCTCTCAACATGTCTTAAAGAATTTGGTTGGTCCTCTCTGTTTGTCCATCTGTTTGAGGGTGAAAGGCAGTACTGAATTCCAATCTCGTTCCTAAGGATTCATGAAGCTGTCTCCAAAAGTGAGAAGTGAACTGAGTTCCTCTATCCGACACAATACTCTTAGGCACACCGTGAAGGCATACGATTCTGCTCATGTATATTTTTGCTAACTTGGCACTTGTATAAGTTGTCTTCACAGGTATAAAATGAGCCACTTTAGTTAGGCGATCCACCACTACCCATATGGAATCATACCCTGACCTAGTCCTTGGTAATCCGGTAATGAAATCCATACCAATATTTTCCCACTTCCATTCAGGAATAGGCAGTGGTTGAAGCAAACCTGCTGGTTTTTGGTGTTCCGCTTTGACTCTGCTACACACATCACACAAAGCAATATGTTCGGCGATGTCCCTTTTGAGATTGTTCCACCAAAATCTTTCTTTCATGTCCATGTACATCTTGGTGTTTCCCGGGTGAATAGAATATGGAGAGTTGTGAGCCTCTTGCGAGATCGGTTCCCAACTCGGATCTTGTGGAACACAAATACGTTTCCCGTGCCATAAGGTGTCTTGTTCGTCTATATGGAAACTCTTGGCTTTCCCTAGACTTATATTTTACCTAATCTTTTCAATTTCCTTATCAGTCTTCTGAATTTCTCGGATCTTGTCCAATAGAGTGGGTTGAACATCTAATGACATGAGATGTCCTTCCGTACAATCTCTCAATCGAGTTCCTTGAATTGCTTACAGATCATCCGCAATTCCCTTTGGTAAGGCCATTTACAAACGTCTTACGACTTAAAGCATCGGCTACTACATTTGCTTTACCAGGGTGGTATTGCAAACTTAAGTCGTAATCCTTGATAAGTTCTAGCCATCTTCTTTGTCTCATGTTGATCTCCTTCTGGGTGAAGATATACTTCAAGCTCTTATGATCGGTGAACACTTCACACCGCTTACCCAAAAGGTAATGTCTCCATGTTTTGAGTGCATGAATGACAGAGGCTAACTCCAAATCATGAGTAGGATAGTTTACTTCATGAGTTTTGAGTTGTCTCGAAGCATAGGCTACGACTTTACCATCTTGCATAAGTACGGCACCCAAACCTTGATGAGACGCATCACAATATACTTGGAAATCCTTTTCCAAATCTGCGAACATAGAACTGGTCTTTACAAGTCTCTTCTTCAACTCTTGGAAGTGATTTTACAACCTTCACCCAAGCAAATTTCATGTCCTTCTTTAGCAATTCATCATTGGCTTAGCAACCTTCGAGAAATTTTTATTGAACCTTCAGTAGTAACTCGCTAAGCCAAGGAAACTACGAACTTCCTTCACATTCTTGGGTGATTCCCAATGTCATCACAGCTGAAACTTTAGCAGGATCAACTGCAACACCATCCTTTGTCATAACATGACCAAGAAAACCAACTTTCTCTAACCAGAACTCACACTTGCTGAATTTGGCATAAAGTTTATGCTCTCTTAACTTCTCAAGTATCAAGCGCAAGTGTCTTTCATGTTCTTCCTTGCTTTTGGAGTAGACTAGGATATCATCGATGAAAACGACAACGAACTTGTCAAGAAATTCCATGAACACCTTGTTCATCATATTCATGAAGTATGCTGGAGCGTTGGTTAATCCAAAAGGCATCACAGTATACTCATACAATCCATACCTTGTGGTGAATGCTGTTTTTGGTATGTCTTGTTCTCTTATCTTGAGTTGAAAATAACCTGACCGAAGATCAATCTTCGAGAACACACATGCTCCTTCTAACTGATCAAACAAGTCGTTGATTCTTGGCAAAGGATATTTGTTCTTGATAGTAACCTCGTTGAGAGAACGGTAGTCAATACATAATCTTTGTGTTCTATCCTTTTTGTCCACAAACAATACTGGGGCTCCCCAAGATGAAGAACTTGGTTGAATAAACCCTTTCTGCAACTGTTCTCCTAGCTGCGTCTTGAGTTCTTTCAGTTCATCAACTGACATTTTGTACGGTCTCTTAGCTATTGGTCCAGAACCTGGTACCAAATCTATCAAAAACTCCACATCTCTATCTGGTGGCATTCCTGGTAATTCCTCCGGAAATACATCCGGATACTCACACACAATTGGCACACTGTCCATGCTAACCCCCTTAAGAGAATTCAGCCTACTTCCTTTGGATTCCAAGTTTGACTTAAATTTTATTCTTTTTCCTTCTGGGGTTGTGAGTGCAACAGTACGATTAGCACAATCTAGTACTCCTTCATACTTAGCCATCCAATCCATTCCCAAAATCACATCCAATCCTTGGGAATTCAGGATTATTAGGTTCACTGGAAACTTATGTTTTCCAAACTCTATGACTAAGTCATGACATCCTGAGTTTACTAACATTTCTCTACCTGGAGAACTTACTCTTATAGGACACCCAATGGTTTCTACCGGTAGTTCATTTCTTTCAACGAATGCTTTTGATATGAATGAATGAGATGCACCGGTATCAAAGAGTACAAATGCTGAAACTGAATTGAGTGCGAACTTACCAAAGCGGCATCAGGCTCCTCATAGACCTCCTCCACATTGATGTGGTTAACCTGTCCTTTCTGGAAAGGATTAGGCTTGTTAGGTCCTTCAACTTTCTTCTCAGGGCACTCATTAGCATAATGCCCCAGCTTCTTGCACTAGAAGCACTCAACCTGACTGATGTCCTTTTTAACATGCTGACTTCCACTTCCACTACCATTTACACTGTGGTGGCTCTTATGTCCACTCTTGTGGCTCTTGTACTTATCATTGTCATGACTACGGTGATGCTTGTTGTCATGACGGTTGTGGTTGTGGTGCTTGTTGAATTTCCCATGTTTATGGGATCCTGAGCTACCACTGTCATCATAGTGAGATCGTTTGTGAGACGATCCCGAGCTGTGCTTGTCAGAGTGTTTCCTCTTCCTACTCTCGACTTGCTTCATTTTACTTTCCAAAATAGCAGCCTTGTCACACAACGACTGATAAGTTGGAACATATGCCACAGACAACTGTAAGTTCAGCTCATCATTCAAACCTTCCAAGAACTTTTCCTTTCTCTTGGCATGTGTATCAACCTCATCCGGTGCATAGCGCGCCAGATTGTTGAACTCTTCTATGTACTCAGCCACGCTACGGTGGCGCTGCTTCAAGTTATGAAACTCCTTCTTTTTCAGACTCATCATTCCTGATGAGATATGAGCGATCTGAAACCATCTTCAAAGATGTCCCAAGTCACTTCATCAATGGGAGTGGTGATTTGGAAGTTATCCCACCATGTGGTACTGGTCCTTCCAACGGATGTCTTTGCGAACCTGACCTTTTCAGCATCCGTGCAACCCACGGTCACTAAGTCCTTGTTCACGAGCGTAGCCATCATTGGCTACCATGGGATCGATTGTTCCGAAAATTTTTGGCCTCGGCGTAGAAATCTGGTGAGCATATCAAAACCCGGAGGTTGTTGTTGTTGTTGTTGTTATTATTGTTGTTGTTGGGGTTGTTGTTGTTGTTGTTACGGTTACGGATGAATGTTGTCATCATTTGCATAAGCTGTGTTTGCGCATTCATCATTTGTTGCATTCGGGTGATGTTGTTGGGGTTGGGGTTTGCTGACGGGAGGCATCTGTGGTTTGTTCAAATAGATAAGAATGAGATACCCATAGATGTTTCATGCACAATACATCATAAGCAAACACATAACAAGCAACATAAGAATAAAAGTTCAACAACCACATAACATACTCATGAAGTAAAACACACAAGTGGCAAGCCATCCACATGTCGGATGGTCCAATAATAAGTTCGCAACAACAAGTATGAATATGAAAGGTAAACGAGTAGTCAAGTCTACTCATCAGCACCTATCTCCTCCTCGACGAAGGTAAGACCTGCGTTCTCCATCGCGGTCTTGTTCTCCTCAATCGTAGTGGTCAAAGAATCAACATTGGTCTTAAGAGCCCTGTTCTGGGAGCGAAGCCTCTCAATAACCATCTGCTGCTTCTCAAGCTCGAAGTCCTTGGACTTCAGTTCCTCGGTCATGTCCCGGATTTTCTTGTTCCTATCCTGGACGCGTTTTTCCTGACTCTTGAACTTACGGTCTTGGGCCTCGAACTTTGTCTCCATTTCCTTGATCATCTCATCCTTCTACGCAAAAAGCTTGTCCTTCTCGCGAAGCTGTACCTGAAGCTCGTCATTACCTAGCATGACGTTCGTCCTGTCCGTATCTACGTGCCTGAGAAGAGTCTCTAAGTCCTGAAGATAAAGACGTATCGGCTCCGCAGTGCTCCTCGAGTCGTCCTCAAAGTCGATGGACTCTCCATCAACATCACGTCTTCCGAAGACGTGAAAGTGAGTACCTAACTGTCGGGAGTGACGGCCTATCGTCCTATCAAGTCTGCATGACTACCTCCATGCCTCTCTCCTGTCATCGTGCATCGCTTGAAGATGATGGCCTCTGTAGTAGGCTCACCAAGGCGTCTGGTGGTCACCTTGAAGCCCAGAGGTCCTTCCTCTCGAACTTGGTGAGTGGGTACACCGTGATGGTAGGAAGAGGGAGATCAAGCAGTGGTAAGCTCAATGATCTGAGGACCAAAAGCAGTAACCCGAAACTCCTCAACAGTGCTGATGGCAACAGGCATCTATTTATAAGATTGAAAAGGTTAGAACAACGCAATCAAAGGTAATTCAAGACTAACATTCATACATATCCATGAAACATAATTGTCACACAAGTCATGCATACATAAGTCTATTACATCATTCAAGGTCCATACTTATTTAAAATATCTTTTGAAAATAAGGTGATAAGTGGTGGTCCAACTAATGAAGTGTCCTTACAATCTATCAATCTCACGGGATCTATTATTAAACACAATGTTCCTAGAGGCAATCCACCAATCTTGCTCTCTTGACTCTATTACTAAGTCTATAACATCTCCCCTTATCTCTTGGTTGGTGTCTTCCAACTCTTGAGTAAGCTCCTTCTCTTTCTCTAAATCCTTTTGGAGGTTGAGCATTCTGCACTTGACTCTAGCACTTAGTTCTTTGATAGTCCTCCAAGCTGCATCCCTGGCTGACTCAAAGAATGTGGTGTGCATTGTAGTGTTGGTGTACATGCAGAATCCCCTTTCTTTGTGGTTGTCTTCCTTGTTTTTGTACAAGTGAAGTTGCACCCACCAATACTCCACTCCTTCATCCATCACTGGAAAGCCCTTGTATACGGCTTCACCATGCGCATCCATTGCCTCCATGAGGTCCTTGAGAATATTGGGAAACTCAGTTTCACACTCCAAGGTCATGGTCATGAGTGGTCCCTTCTTCACGGCTTCGTTGATGGAGTTCATCTACAAAGGAAGTTGAAAGAGATTAGAAAAGTTTTACGAGAAGAATAGACAAGTGTAGAAGTAGTTGAAAACTTTTTCCTTAGTGGTTTTCAGTCCTAGGGTCATAATCCTACAGGCAACAGTGCTCACGATACCATCTGTTAGACCCCTCCTTTATAAAGGAAAGGATCCCTGTGATTGCAATGCTAGTCCCTGGATCAATGCTAGCATCCACAGTTTAAGATGAAGTACACAGATACAAAGGTCGTTTATTACATTCATTCTAGAGATAAAAACATAGTCTTTTACAACTCAGGGCCATAGGCCTAATACAAGAGTTTAAGGAATAAGTAAATAAACACAAGTCTTCATCTTCATGTGCCACAGGCAAGCATGTTGAGTGTAGACTCATGACTCCTATTCATCATCGGAGTATCCTGCAACATCACAAGTTACAACCACAGAGGGTCAATACTTTGGAATAGTATTGGCAAGTGATACCTTAGTATATTTTAAGTGGACTATAACACTATATGCATTTTGGCTAAGTGTAGCTTGGCTTGCTTTGTTTGAAAATAAGTTTTTCCTATTAGTTGAAATCACTAAGTTTTTCTTTGTCAAAACATTCCCAAGAAACCACCAATAGACATTGGGGTCCTTCACCCATGTTCACCCACAAATTTTTACTTAGAAGTTGGAGTGATGAGATTCTTGTAGCTTCCATGTCTTGATGCTCAAAAGTGTCCATTGCCTTCGACTAGGCTAAGTACTTAGGTTTTCCATCTGCAGAGGTTGTGCACTTTCCCCACCAGACTTGGTTTCCCAAGACAGAACCTTTCAGAAGCTTTTCCTTAGTCAAATGGACGCGTTCCAACCTATCATCCCATCTACCACCAACTGTCCAAATGACTAAGTTCTAGCAACCTATATGATCATGCCAGAGCCCATATTGCCAAGTGGTTGCACTGTAAGCTTTCTCAACACTTGGCCTCCAAATCCCTTTGTGCCTGGGTGGCTTACCGCAAGTGAGATACACAACCCAAGTCCATGGCCTTGTGTAACCACTCAACATAACCCATACTTTCCATTCCACCCAGGAGGTTCATTTGACTTAGTGGTTTTATTAGGAAAGTATAAGTCTCATGACTTAGAAATATTTTCTTCATAGTAAGTGTAGTTTTCACCAACCCTTGTTTTGCTATAAGCTATGCTAAGCAAAATATGGTAACTTAACTTAGGGAATAATTCCTTAGCAATTCTACTAGACTACATAGGATTTCCCATCTTTTGCATTAGACAAAATAACATGCAATACTATAACAAAAATATCTAATGCTAGTTTAAAACATGGGACAAATATATTCATGTAAATATCACTTGCCTTGGTAGTGGGGAGAGTAGCACTCTTCACAATCACAATCACTAGCAAAATCTACACAAGAAATTAAAGCATACAATTACACACAATTATATACAACCAAAAATAATATGAATGCATGCATGCAAGAATTTACTAAGTGTTGATTTTTGAAAATTCGACCAAGTATGCTCATGACTACAAAAACTTAACATGTCACAAGTTTGCCAACTAAACTTATTTGGCCCCAAAATAATTTTACCAAATAAATCTATATCAAAAATTAGCCTTAAACTTGTTCTACAAAATAAAATCATTTTAACTGTTACTATATGCTAAATAAATTGGATATTCAGAAAGGCCTTGTTTCACTGAATCCAACGGTATAAAGTTTGCAAAAATCTAACGTGGCAATCGAAAGTTATGAGCATTTGAATTTGGATCAAATTTCTGGTTTTTAAATCTATTTTCAGATCTAACCTAGCCACGCGTCATGTTCTTATTCGCCCATACCGTTTCACACTGGATCGAGCTCCACAGCCGTAGGATCTAAATGAAATCTGGCGGCTCAGATCGCGTACCTCTTCGGTTTAAGTGGATCTATCCTAGCGCTACGATCTGAATCTAACGGCTGCTATCGATCGGCCAAGAAGCTGGCGGGCGGTGCTACCGGCGGAACAATCATTCGGCGACGGAGGCGCTCTTTGGGTAAGTGAGGAGTAGCTCACCGTGCTCAGGAGGTCTTGGCGAAGCTCGTCGTACTCGCGGTTGGTCAAGGGGCGCTCGGGAACGGTTGCGATTGCTCGCCGGAGTGGAGGACGGCGTCAGTGCGTCAGGTGGTCGTCGTGGACGTCGCTGTGAACCACCCCAAGGCAAGACGAGGACACGATTAGATTCACAAAGTCAAGACAGAGTCGTGTGCTTGAACTAGAAGTCACGGGGCGGTCGGGGCTTACCACTAGAGCTCGCCGGAGTTCGTACTGAAGACGGCGGCGCCCAATTGACGATGCTGTCGGAGCTACGGTTCATGCGAGGGTAAACGAAATGTGTCAAAAGAAGCGCAGAGGCTTACTGATCTAGTTTGCAAGAACGAGAGGCAGAGGGAAGCTTAGTACTCACGAATTTGCAGCCGGTCGGAGGCGGGGTTACTGAGGGTAATGCCTGCACTGGTGGCGCTCTGGTTCGGGTTTGAGGAGAAAGAGAGACGGAGGGGTTCTTATAGCCTGGTCACGGCGCGAATCACTCTGCCAATAACTCGAATTGACGCCGAATTAAACCTGAAGCGCTCGCGTTGATTTGGGGACGAGCGGTCGTGCGGGTGGAGGCAACGACGTGGAGAAGGCCGCTTGTCACCCGGGTGCGGAGTTTAGGTGGGTCTGCACTGTCGGTGACTCGGCGTGAGAGAAGAATAAGAAGACCGGGTGGGCTTCTTTGGGCTCGATTCTTTGTTGGGCAGATTAAGCGCCGGCCTTTTCCTATTGAGGAGTCCTTTTCTTTTTCTAAATTCATTTTCTGGTATGAATTTGATATGAATTCAAATCCTTTTGAATCCAAACTGCTTTGGGGATTTTTGCAGGGTTTTGTGGATTCATAAACAGTCATTTTAACTAAGTGGTTACTTTGCAAGGCTTGGTCAAGCTTGGGTTTCAAAGTAAACAGAGATTTGCTCTAGTTTGCAAATATTTGAAAAGGATTTTGAAACCATTTCTAAATTTGGAATCTTGGGTTAAAAGCTTCACCTAATCTTTCCATCAATAGAGGCAAGCAAACTAGTTCCTAAACATTCAAATTTTAAAGGGTGATGGCCATTTGAGATAAATTGCCCACATGAAATCATAGCTCAAACTTCTGTCTCTAAATGATTTTTTTTGAGAAAAACCCTGAATGGATGAATGATGCAAAGATGATATGAATGAGTTTTGAAACTATGATTTTTGGGATGTTACAATATTTTGAGATCTCTCATTGGGAAGAGTGTAGTTGTTTACTTTGATGACATTCTTGTCTATAGCAAGTCACTAGAGGAGCATGTTACTCATGTTAAGGAGGTCCTTCAAATCCTTCATCATGAAAAGCTTTATGCTAATCTCCCAAAGTGCACTTTTGCAAGAGACAAGCTGATTTTCCTTGGTTTTGTTGTGTCTTCTAATGGCATAGAAGTGGATGTCTCAAAAGTCAAGGACATACGAGATTGGCCCATCCCAACAAATGTTAATGAACTTCGTAGTTTTCATGGGTTGGCTAGCTTTTACCGTCGCTTTGTGAAAGATTTTTCTACCATTGCTTGCCCCCTCAACGAATTGACCAAGAAAAATGTCACGTTCGTTTGGGAAAAGCACAACAAAAGGCTTTTGATGAGCTCAAAAAGAGGCTCACCGAAGCACCACTTCTTGCATTGCCGGATTTCACAAAAACCTTTGAGATTGAATGTGACACTAGTGGTATTGGCATTGGTGGCGTCCTTATGCAAAATGGGCGTCCTATTGCTTACCATAGTGATAAACTTGATGGTGCACGCCTCAATTACCCCATTTATGACAAAGAACTTTTTGCCTTGGTTCGAGTTCTTCAAGTGTGGAAACACTACCTTTGTCCCAAAGAATTTATCATCCATTCTGACCATGAGTCGTTGAAGTATCTTAAGGGCCAAGACAACTTGAGTAAAAGGCACGCAAAGTGGGTTGAGTTTATGGAGTCTTTTCCTTACATTGTCAAATACAAGAAGGGCAAAGAAAATGTGGTAGCAGACGCCTTGTCTCGCGAAAACACAAGCCTTCTTACACGACTCGAAGTCAATGTCTTGGGTCTTGATGACATCAAATCTTTGTACACGTCCGACTCCTTCTTTGGACCAATATTTGCACAATGTTCAAGAGACAAAGGGATTGATGATTTCTATTTGCATAAGGGGTTTCTTTTCAAACAACACAATCTGTGCATTCCGAAATCGTCTCTCCAACTTTTGCTTCTTCAAGAGTCCCATGGTGGAGGCCTTATGGGTCACTTTGGCCATGACAAGACATATGACATGCTCTCCACTCACTACTTTTGGCCAAAGATGAAGCGCGACGTGGAGCGCCACGTTCAACGATGCACTACATGTATCCAAGCTAAGTCTAAGTCCAACCCCTTTGGTCTTTATATGCCATTGCCTATTCCTCATGCACCTTGGTCGGACATTAGCATGGACTTTGTGTTAGGCTTGCCTAGATCTAAACATGGTCATGATTCCATATTTGTAGTAGTGGATCGCTTTTCAAAAATGGCACATTTCATTCCGTGCCATAAGACCGATGATGCTTCACATGTAGCAAATTTGTTTTTTAGGGAAATAATTCGGCTACACGGTGTGCCACGAACAATCGTCTCCGACCGCGACGTAAAATTCATGAGCTACTTCTAGAAGACCCTCATGGCCAAGCTCGACATCAAGCTCCTCTTCTCGTCCGCCTCGCATCCTCAAACCGATGGACAAACCGAGGTCGTCAATCGAAGTCTCGGCACACTACTCCGGGTGTTGATAAAGAAGAACCTTAAAGACTGGGAGGAATGCATTCCACACGCCGAGTTCGCCTACAACCGCGCCAAGCACTCCACCACCATGAGGAGCCCGTTCATGATCGTCTATGGCTTCGAGCCTCTCACCGCGCTCGATATCCTTCCACTTCCACTTCATGAACGTGCCAATATGGACGTTGTCAAGCGTGCCTAAACAATGAAGAAACTCCATGAAGACACTCGAGCTACTATCGAGCAACAAGTCCTTCGCCAAGCTTCAAGGCCAAACAAGACCAAGAAAGAGATGATATTTGATGAGGGCGACCTTGTGTGGATACACTTGAGTAAAGACCGCTTCCCCAAGGAACGCGACTCCAAGCTAAAGCCAAGAGGCGATGGACCATTCAAGGTGCTAAAGAGGATCAACAACAACGCCTATGTCATCGATATACCAACATCGAAGTATCTTGTGAGCTCGATGTTCAATGTCAAGGACCTCTCACCCTACCATGGCAAAGAGGAAGTTGTGACGGTTGAAGAGTCGAGGACGACTCTTTCCCAAGGGGGGGAGCTGATGCAGCCCGTCCTACGACCGCTACTACATCTACTCCCACGAGCTCCCCAAGTGGACCCATGACTCGCGCCCGAGCCAAACTCCTTCAAGCTAAGGTGAACTCGCTCCTCTCCTTGTGTGACTTCGACACACCCTTGGATGGCTTGCTACTTCATACCCATACACTGTGCATCATCAGTGCGAAGAAGGACCCAAGGCGGAGGGAAGCAACCAGTCGCTAGACGCCCCAGGTATTACTGGTTGAGACAACGGTACTACCGCTCAAGCGGTCCTACCGCCCCAGCCGAACGCTCAGAAGCACCGCTCCACGCTCGAGCATAAGCGGTACTACGGTCCTCGAGCAGTACTACCGGACAATGAACTACCGCTCCCTCCTACCGCTCGCCATCGACGCCTCGACGGAAGCTCGAGGCCCTCAAGCGGTACTACCGGGCCGGGAGGTACTACGGTTGCGGCCACGGTACTACCGATTGGGCCGGTACTACGGTCTGACTTATCTGTCTGAGTTAGGCCCTGTGCCTTGTAACCCTTGCTTATAATTTACCTTTTGTTCCGAAACTACCCCTGTTTTGTGGCTGGACTATATATATCACCCACCCTCTATTGTAAACCGTAGACTTGGATAATAATAGATATTAAGGAAACCCTTTGAGGACTTATATCTATTGGTCTCATGCTCCTACCAAGGAGCACCGGATTATCCACCCTCCTCTTGGATCTTGCCTAGTGCGTTCAAGTTGTACAAGGCCTTGGGTTCTTGGTTTCTCGCCCCCAAGTCGTCAAGATCTCACCAAGCACCTCATCCCCCGTTGTTGGCGTGGAGAGCAAGCTTCGCCCATCACCGATCCTAGAGATTATGTTGGACCGGTTGCCACCGGCGTGAGAAGTAGGCGTGTATCGTGTTTTGGTGTGTGTGTGTTCGTGGTTTCATTGTTTTCCTCGATTTCATCCCCCGACCACCTCTTTTCCCTCGTTTCTCGTGGAATTCGTGAAAGATCGGGCCAACCCCAGGGTTACCCCTTAACAAGCACCGCATCGACCTCATACCCGGCGCCCCACTCCCAAACCGCGTCGCGTATCGCACGAACCCGGAAGAGACGAAGGAGATAGAACGTCAAATCAACCAACTCGTCTCCAAAGGTTTGATCCAAGTAAGCACTAGCCCAAGCGCGGTCCCCGTGATTCTAGTTCCAACGGATGATACGTTGCGGTTATGCATGGACTGGCGTCCAATCAATGCTATCACCGTGCGTTATCGACATCCTATACCGCGTCTTGATGACATGCTTGATGAGTTATGTGGAGCCACTATATTTTCGAAAATTGATCTTCGTAGTGGTTACCATCAAATTCGCATGGATGAAGGTGATGAGTGGAAAACCGCCTTCTAGACCAAGCTTGGTCTCTATGAATGGTTGGTTATGCCGTTTGGCTTATCAAATGCCCCATCTGCCTTCATGCGCCTCATGAACCACATCTTGAGATCTCTCATTGGGAAGAGTGTAGTCGTATACTTTGATGATATCCTTGTCTATAGCAAGTCACTAGAGGAGCATGTTACTCATGTTAAGGAGGTCCTTCAAATCCTTCGTCATGAAAAGCTTGATGCTAATCTCCCAAAGTGCACTTTTGCAAAAGACAAGCTGATTTTCCTTGGTTTTGTTGTGTCTTCTAATGGCATTGAAGTTGATGTCTCAAAAGTTAAGGACATACGAGATTGGCCCATCCCTACAAATTTTAGTGAACTTCGTAGTTTTCATGGGTTAGCTGGCTTTTACCGTCGTTTTGTCAAAGACTTTTCTACAATTGCTTGTCCCCTCAACAAATTGACCAAGAAAAATGTCACGTTTGTTTAGGGAAAAGAACAACAAAAGGCTTTTGATGAGCTCAAAAAGAGGCTCACCGAAGCAACACTTCTTGCATTGTCGGATTTCACAAAAACCTTTGAGATTGAATGTGACGCTAGTGGTATTGGCATTGGTGGCGTCCTTATGCAAAATGGGCGTCCTATTGCATACCATAGTGAGAAACTTGATGGCGCACGCCTTAACTATCCCATTTATGACAAAGAACTTTTTGCCTTGGTTCGAGTCCTTCAAGTGTGGCAACATTATCTTTGGCCCAAAGAATTTATCATCCATTCCGACCATGAGTCGTTGAAGTATCTCAAGGGCCAAGCCAATTTGAGTAAAAGGCACGCCAAATGGGTTGAGTTCATGGAGTCTTTTCCTTACATTGTCAAATACAAGAAGGGCAAAGAAAATGTGGTAGCGGACGCCTTGTCTCGCAAAAACACAAGTCTTCTTACACGACTCGAAGTAAATGTCTTGGGTCTTGATGACATCAAATCTTTGTACGCGTCTGACCCTTTCTTTGGACCAATTTTTGCAAAATGTTCAATAGACAAAGGGATTGATGATTTCTATTTGCATAAGGGTTTTCTTTTCAAACAAAACAAGCTTTGCATTCCGAAATCGTCTCTCCAACTTTTGCTTGTTCAAGAGTCCCATGGTGGAGGCCTTATGGGTCACTTTGGCCGTGACAAGAAATATGACATGCTCTCCACTCACTACTTTTGGCCAAAGATGAAGCGCGACGTGGAGCGCCACGTCCAACGATGCACTACATGTATCCAAGCTAAGTCCAAGTCCAACCCCTTTGGTCTTTATATGCCATTGCCTATTCCTCATGCACCTTGGTCGGACATTAGCATGGACTTTGTGTTAGGCTTGCCTAGATCTAAACATGGACATGATTCTATATTTGTAGTAGTGGATCGCTTTTCAAAAATGGCACATTTCATTCCGTGCCATAAGACCGATGATGCTTCACATGTAGCAAATTTGTTTTTTAGGGAAATAATTCGGCTACACGGTGTGCCAAGAACAATCGTCTCCGACCGCGACGTAAAATTCATGAGCTACTTCTGGAAGACTCTCATGCCCAAGCTCGTCATCAAGCTCCTCTTCTCGTTCGCCTCGCATCCTCAAACCGATGGACAAACCGAGGTCGTCAATCGAAGTCTTGGCACACTCCTCCGGGTGTTGATAAAGAAGAACCTTAAAGACTGGGAGGAATGTATTCCACACGCCGAGTTCGCCTACAACTGCGCCAAGCAATCCACCACCATGAGGAGCCCGTTCATGATCGTCTACGGCTTCGAGCCTCTCACCGCGCTCGATATCATTCCACTACCACTTCATGAACATGCCAATATGGACGTTGTCAAGCGCGCCCACACAATGAAGAAACTGCATGAAGACACAAGAGCTATGATCGAGCAACACGTCCTTCGCCAAGCATCAAAACTAAACAAGAACAAGAAAGAGATGATCTTCGAAGAAGGCGACCTCGTGTGGATACACTTAAGTAAAGACCGCTTCCCCAAGGAACGCGACTCCAAACTCAAGCCAAGAGGTGATGGACCATTCAAAGTGCTAAAGAGGATCAACAACAACGCTTATATCATCGATATCCCAACGTCAAAGTATCTTGTGAGCTCGACATTCAATGTCAAGGACCTCTCACCCTACCATGGAGAAGATGAAGTTGAGAAGGTTGAAGAGTCGAGGACGACTCTTTCCCAAGGGGGGGAGCTGATGCAGCCCGTCCTACAACCGCTACTACATCTACTCCCACGAGCTCCCGAAGTGGACCAATTTTCTTTCCATCATGCATAAGAGAATAGTGATTAGTTTTGCCATTATAAACAGATTCTCTATCAAATTGCCATGGTCTACCAAGTAACAAAGAACAAGCTTGCATAGGTACAACATCACAATCAAGAAAATCATAATATGTACCAATAGTAAAATGCACGCGTACCGTTCTTGTTACCTTGATCTTGGGAGAACTCTCAAATCATTGGATGTAATATGAATGTGTGCGTTGCCTTGGTGGAAGTGCAAGCTTCTCTACCATGTCAACACTAGCCAGATTGTTTGATGCAGCCCGTCCTACGACCACTACTACATCTACTCCCACGAGCTCCCCAAGTGGACCCATGACTCGCGCCCGAGCCAAACTCCTTCAAGCTAAGGTGAACTCGCTCCTCTCCTTGTGTGACTTCGATACACCCTTGGATGGCCTGCTACTTCATACGCATACCTTGTGCATCATCAGGTACGAAGAGAAGGACCCACAGAACGGAGGAGCACCTGCGGAAGAGACCAAATGCTCTGTCGCCGGTAATTACTACGGACCTGGCGACCGGTACTACCGCCTCGCCCTCTCGCTACCGCCTGTGACACCAACAGAAGCCAAATACTCTGCATCATGGCGGTACTACGGCCAGACACAGTACTACGGACGGCAGACTACTGCCACCGCCCGCCACCAACAGAAGACTCCTGCGGAAGTCCCAGGTCGACAAGCGGTACTACCGGGCCAGGAAGCGGTACTATCGGCTGACCGGTACTACCGGATGAGCTGGACCGGTACTACCGGACGACACAGAACTTGATCGTGTTAAGTCGTCCCAGCGCCTTGTAACCCTCTCTATATTTCGCTATTTGTTCCTAAAATACCCCTGTTTATGTGGTTGGCCTATATATAGCCCCCACCCTCCATTGTAAACCCTAGACTTGGATAATAATAGATTAAGGAAACCCTTTGAGGAACTTACATCTATTGGTCTCATGCTCCTACCAAGGAGCACCCTATTATCCAACCCTTGTAACACCGCGGTTCTGAAAAGACCGTGGCTTCTATGTGACATGCCAATCCCTGGATCGGTTCATTGGCCCACAATAGAATAAGATGAATAACCTAGCAAAATATCCGTGTATCATGAATAACAAGGATCCAGAGTACCATTATTACAATAAAAGCTTAGCCCAAAGCTAGATCAAATTATTCAGGTAGCAACATAAATAAAGTAAATCCTCCATTCTTCAAATTGCCCACAAGTGAACAAGTGCCGAGTGGAGTACCGTGGCCTATATCGATTACTCAGAATCGGAATAACCTACAACATGAAACGTAGCAGCCCCGAAGGGTCAATACATGGAATGTATGGCAAGTAGAGCTAGTAATGGAGACAATAGTACTAACATCTACATGCGTATTTGGCAATTGGAGCTGTGTCTGGCTTGCATTTGCAAATAACTTTGTCCTACTTTCATAAACAGTTTTTGATTTTCTTTGAAAAGATCCCAATTAAGTTAACCCAACAATATTAAAGCAATTATGAAATTAGAATGAGCGAGAAACTTGTCATGGAATCAATATCAAGCAACTCAGATGTCGATAACCGGGGACACGGCTAATCGATTAGATTATACACCCTGCAGGGGTTAGTACACTTTACCCATGTGAATTGGCCAGCCCAGCTCGTACCATCACTCTCATTTTGAGTGATGATAGGGAGAATTCCAAGAAGAGACTGTTCGGGAAGTAGCTCCTCAATCCCGACGCGCACCGGTCCAACCTACCAAAATTCTACATCTCTGGATACGCGGGTTCGAGTTACCACAACCTACTAAGTCAAACCAACCGCCCATTCCATTATTGGCACATGGTTGTACACGTAAGCTACACAATAAAGAAGCCAATCATTCTCTCTTGATACCTGGGTGCCTTTCCGCAATGAAACCACCAAAAATTATCAATACCATCACACCCAGGAGATTCATTGATTAAGTTGTTTTAGTTTTCACAAACCAATACTTTTAGAAACAAGTCTCAATGATGTAACCCAGCCCTCGTTCAACATAGCATAGGTATTGCTAATTAGAAACAGTACCAACTGGAATTACTCAAAAAGGAATTATAAAACTCCCCGATTAATTAAAACACCGCGGAAAGCCACTAGACAGTTTCTACAGAAGTTTTCACTGTAAGCCTATCTTTTTAATTCACGATGAGATTCCCCTCGTTCCACTGAATCCAGGGACATATCATACGCGATTTTTAGAGCTACGGATCTTTTTCTACGAATTAATTACTCCAAAAAGGACACTAACTAGTTTGATTAAACTGTATTTAATCTTGCTGCAAAAGTCTTAACCAAAGGTACAACAAGATCCTACACGACTCACTGAATCTACACATATTTTATTTGCAATTTTTGGCCCAGCGGTTTAATTTCTACGCAATTTACAAGTTTATACCGAAATCTGTCAACTAAAACGATTAACGAAATTAACAAGTCAACTGTGTTCATTGGTCAACGTCTGTTGTTGGCTATTGGTGTCTAACTAGTCAACCCCTGAGTGCTGACCAGTCACGATCGATCGAACCGGCTGATCTCGAGATCTAACGGTGCTAGACTTATCGAAACGAGCGCAAGCAGACGGCGGGAAGTTCGGACGGTGGCGGCGATCGGTTCGGCGTCGGCATTTTCTGTCTTGGAGGCGGTCAGCGCGATAGATCAACACGGTTAACACGGCGGCGGTGCGGCATACGGACGAAGACGGCTGCGCAGCGCGGCGACGCAACGTGCGTCGCAACGCGACAAGCGGCAGCGGCGGCATAAGCGCAGCCAGCCGAAAGCGGCGCGGCAACCGCGCGGCGCGGCCATAGCAGTAGCGGCAGCGGCGGCAGCGATGTATGTGAGGCGAGTCTGGCGCGGGGCGAGCGGCGTGGTGCGAAGTGCTTTGGGCGAGGTGGCGGCAAAGCGGGTCGGGCGGAGCGGGAGGCCAAGTACAGGCGGCGGGGTGCGACTTAGTGGCAGGAGGCGGATCGGGCGCGATCGAGGAGATCGGGGTGGCGGGCTCGGGTCCGGGCGGCCTTCATGGGGTTTCGAGGCGGGCGATCGCAGGCGGTGCTCGGTTTCTGAGCGAGCGGCTGCCTTTTGTGGGGCCCGCGGTCCTAGTCCGATTCGGGCGGTTGGATATTTAACTCGAAAATCGGCCCGATTTTCGGCCCGTTTTTCTAACTTTTCATAAAACGGCGATAACTTTTCCGTACGAGCTCCGAATCGAGCGATTCTTGCTCCTACGGTTTTGTGAAATCGAGGGGAACAATCTAGGGTCAAGGTTCGAGCGAAACCACTAGGCTACAAGGGTGTACAACGCAGGTCCTACTAAAGCCTTCCGTAGGATCCTCGTAGCAAAATAGAATAGGGTTTCGAAAATAGCGTTTCGCCGATTCATTTCGATCGACGGTTTTGTATAGAAAAGCATGATGCAATGATATGAATGATATGCAGAACCAAATCTAAAATTTGGGATGTGACAAGACTAACCCCCTTAAGATGAATCTCGTCCTCGAGATTCGGCGCGGCTAGCAAATAGGTGTGGGTATTCCTCTCGGATGTCATCCTCACGCTCCCAGGTGGCTTCCTCGTCGGTGTGGTGGCTCCACTATACCTTGCAAAACCTGATTGTCTTGGTACGGGTAGTCCTCTCTGCTGTCTCCAGAATCTTGACCGGTTTCTCCTCATAGGTCAAGTCGTTCTCAAGCTGAACCTCCTCTAGCGGTACAGTGTCTCTCAATGGTGTATCCACCATCTCTGGATGGCACTTCTTCAGCTGGGATATGTGGAACACATTGTGAACAGCGGACAGAGCCTCTGGCAACTCCAACTGATAGGCAACCTCTCCTTTGCGTGCTAAGACTCGATATGGTCCAATAAATCGAGGTGCCAGCTTACCCTTAATTCCAAATTTCTTATTCCACGAAGTGGCAACACTCTGAGGTATGCTCTATCACCAATCTCATACACCACTTCCTTGCGCTTGGCGTCAGCGTAGCTCTTCTGCCTTGATTGTGATACCTTCAGCCTGTCCCTAATCAAGGCGACCTTCTCCTCAGCATTCTTGATCAAATCAGGTCCAAACAACTGACGTTCTCCTACTCCATCCCATAGCAATGGTGTCCGGCACCGTTTCCCATACAGCACATCGAACGGTGACGTCTTGATGCTGGTTTGATAGCTGTTATTATAGGAAAACTCAGCATACGGCAAATTCTCATCCCAACTAGAACCATGAGCCAAGGCGCAAGCTCTCAACATGTCCTCCAAAATCTGATTCACCCTCTCGGCATCCATCACCATGCGGGTGAAACGCTGCTAAACTCAATCTAGTGCCAAGTGACTCGTGCATTTGGCGCCGGAAGTGAGGTAAATTGGGTGCCTCTATCGATACAATACTCTTGGGAATTCCGTAGGCACACAATTACATCCATATAAATCTTGGCCAACTTTGCACTCGTATAGGTTGTCTTTACCGGTATAAAGTGGGCTACATTGGTCAAATAGTCGACCACTACCCAAATAGAGTTATATCCTGACCTGGTCCTGGGCAATCCTGTGATAAAGTCCATTCCCACTCTATCCCACTTCCAATTCGGCACGGGCAATGGTCAGCAGTCCTGGCGCTTCGTGTTCTGCCTTCACTCGGCTACATACATCACATAGGGCAATATGCTCTGCGATGTCTCCCTTCATGTTGTTCCACCAGAATCTGTCCTTTAGGTCCATATACATCTTCGTATTGCCCGGATGTATGGAATACGGCGAGTCATGAGCTTCTTGCAGAATCAACTTCCTTATCTCCGGATCGTTGGGGACGCACAAACGATCTCCATACCACAAGGTTCCTTGCTCATCCTCGCGGAATTCCCTTGATCGATCCTCCTTCATCTTTTCCCTTATTTCATCTATCTCTTTGTCTCCCACTTGAGCCTTCCTGATCCTGTCCTGTAGCGTTGGTTGGACTTCCATTGCTGTCAACTATCCTTCAGACACTACCTCCAGTCTAAGGTCCTTGAATTGCTTGCACAAATCCTCAGGCAATTCCCCAATTGTCAATCCATTGGCATAAACCTTCCGGCTCAGAGCATCTGCTACTACATTGGCCTTTCCTGGGTGGTATTGCAGATTCATATCGTAATCCTTGATAAGTTCCAACCATCTCCTTTGTCTCATATTCAGTTCCTTCTGTGTAAATATGTACTTCAGGATCTTGTGGTCGGTGTACACATCACAGTGTTTTCCCATTAAGTAATGCCTCCATACCTTGAGCGCATGAACCACTGACGCTAACTCCAAGTCGTGTGTTGGGTAATTCCGCTCATGGTTCTTGAGTTATCGCGAGGCATATGACACTACTCTCCCATCTTGCATCAGCACACTCCCAAGTCCCTGTCGAGAAGCATCACAGTACACCTGGAAATCCTTCTGAAGGTCCGTAAACATGAGCAGTGCGGTCACTAGTCGACGCCCAGCCTCTGAAGCTGGCTTCACACACGTCGACCATTTAAACTTCCTTTCCTTCTTGAAGTTCACCATCGGCTTAGCAATCTTGGAAAAGTTTTCAATGAACCTCCTGTAATATCCAAAGAAGTCCCAAAAGCTTGAATCTCTCCCGCATTCTTGGGTGCTTCCCACTCAGTTACTGCAGTCACTTTGCTTGGATCAACAGCGACTCCTTCCCCTGACACTACGTGTCCAAGAAATCCAACAGTGTTAAGCCAGAATTCACACTTGCTGAATTTGGCATACAACTTGTGTTCCCTCAGCTTCTCCATAATCAGTCGTAGATGCTTCTCATGCTCAGCATCATCCTTGGAATATATCAGTATGTCATCAATAAATACCACCACGAACTTGTCCAAGTACTCCATAAATACCTTGTTCATCATGGTCATAAAGTATGCCGGGGCATTCGTTAGTCCAAAAGACATAACTGTATACTCATATAGACCATACCTAGTGGTGAAGGCGGTTTTTGGTACGTCCTCCTCCCGGATCTTCAATTGGAAGTAGCCTGATCGCAGATCAATCTTGTCAACACCTTTGCTCCTTCCATTGATCAAACAAATCATTTATGTTCTAGAGGGTACTTGTTTTGATGGTTACTTCATTCGGTGAGCGATAGTCCACCACTAATCTCTTGCTATCTTTCTTCTCCACAAATGTAATGTGCACCCCATGACGACGAACTAGGCTGAATGAATCCCTTCTCCAGCTGCTCTTTCAACTGCTTCTTCAATTCCTTCAGCTCATCCACATCCATCTTATATGGTTTCTTTGCTATTGGTCCTGTTCCTGGCATCAGGTCGATAAGAAACTCTACATCCCTGTCAGGTGGCATCCCTGGCAGTTCTTCTGGAAACACATCGTGGTAATCCCTAATCACTGGCACTGTATCCATGCTAACCCCCTTAAGAGAATTCAACTTACACCTTGCTGGTTGTGCAGCCGACTTGAATCTAATCCTCTTACCATCCGGGGTTTTGAGTGAAACAGCTCGCTGTGCACAATCTATGTGTCCCCCATGCATAGACATCCAATCCATTTCCAGAATAACATCTAACCCCTGTGATTCCAACACTACCAAATGTGCACTGAAGTTGTGTGTTCCAATCCTCACAGTTAAATCGCGGCATCCCGCGCTAGCTATCATATCTCCTCCAGGTGAACTCACTCTAATAGACCTTTTCATAGACTCAGTAGGTAGCTTATACTTGTCCACAAATGCCCTTGATATGAATGAATGCGATGCACCAGTATCGAAAAGTATAAGTGCAGGGTGAGTGTTGATTGGAAATTTACCAATCACAAGGTCAGGCTCATCTAGAATCTCCTCCACATTCATGTGGTTCACTGTGGCCTTCTCGTTGTTGGTTGGCTTCAGTCCTTTTCTCTCCGGACAGTTGTCAGCATAGTGTCCCTTCTGCTTACATTTGAAGCATGTCACCTCACTCAGATCCTTCTTCCCAAAGCTGCGATCACGGTTGCGGTCATGTCCACCGTGTCCTCCAGAGTGGTGAGAGTGTCCTCCCTTGTGGCTGTGGTGGGTGCTCCTATGGTTGTCATGACGATGCCCATCGCCTCCATGGTGGTGGCGGTCATGGCTCCCATGGTCACTCCCTCCATGCTTGGAGTATCCATCATATGAAGTGCGAGACTTGTGATGCGAACCAGAGTGGTGATTGTTACTCTTTCTCTTGCGGCTTTCCACCTGTTTGTGCTTCCCTTCCAAGATCCTGGCCTTGTCCATAAGCTCCTGGAAAGTGGGGCAATAAACCACCAGTAGCTGCACTGAAATCTCATCACTGAGGCCATCCAGGAATCTCTCCCTCCTTTTTGCATTAGTGTCAACATCCTCAAGTGCATAACGGGACATGTTGTTGAACTCCTCAATGTACTCAGCCACGGTGCGATTGGTTTGGCGCAAGTTGCGGAACTCCTTCCTCTTTAGGTTCAGAACTCCTGAAGACACGTGGTTGGTCCTGAAACCTTCCTCAAACATTGCCCAAGTCACGATTCATCCGGTGGGTGATCCGGAAAGTGTCCCACCAAGAAGCGGTGGTCCCTCCAAAGAGGTGAGCCAAACCTCACCTTCTCAGCATCGTGCATCCAACGTTACTAGATCCTTGTTGACCGAACAACCAATGAGAGCTACCATTGGTTCCGCTGCAGTAGAGAACTTAGCTGGCCTTAGCCTCATAAATCTGGTGAGAGCATCTTCCTGAGGCTGATTGTTTCCATTGTTGTTGTTCTGATTTGCCATGAACTGAGTCATCACTTGGGTCAGCTGTGCCTGAGCTGCCATGAGCTGCTCCAACTCAGTGGGTTGATGGCGGGGAGGCATCTGCGGTTCAACACAGGTAAGTTTAGAAAGAATCAACTACGACAATAGGATTTTACCCATGCATATTATCAATCAACAACAAACAATAGCAGACAATCACAAGCAAGCAACACATCAACAAACAAGTGATCTAGCAATATCCCAGGGGTTATCCTAGCAGTATATACCTACTGAAATAGTTTTACAAGAGTTGGCAATGGTTAACTAAATAGTTGATCAACTAAACGAAAACAAAGAATCTGCCGTATCAGTCCAAAGCGTTCACGAATTTTTCCGCCTGACTTAAACTCGTCAGAAAATTTAGCTGATTTTTGCACATACAGCACAGAGAGTTTCGCATCAGCCCAATTTTTTTTCAGATTTTTCCCAGTTACGAAAAAAATATGAAAAATCGTACAGTACTGCTATATCAGCAGAAAAACTGCAGCGAAAATAACATAGATAGTAACCAACTTGCCATAACTCTTTCATAAAATTCGCACAAATAAATCCTGGGATATTGGAGTACACAAATAAGCAACTAATCACTCTTAAACTAACACGAACTAAGCTTCACACCGATCGAGACTAATCCTAACAAATTTGCCTAACATGGACTAATTGGTGGACTTCTATCTACTCCTTGAAGAGGTTGCGGTAGGTCCTTGCTGTCATGCGTTGGCGCTTGCTCATGGTACAACCATGGCGGAGTGTACACCTCTCCTGAATCATCACTTGAGATCTCAAACTCCACCTCTTCGGATCCTCCTCTTCTTCTTCACTCTCACCGAACCGCAATGACTTCATCTCCTCCACCATCATCGTCTCCATCATCATCATCCTCGTCCTCATCATCATCATCGTTCCCACTGTCATCATCATCCCCATTGTTGCCATCATCTCCATTGTCATCATCGAGGGTGGATTCATTTCCGCTTGGAGAGCGGCAATCTGGCTGTCATAGCTTCAATAGTTTGATCCCTTTCCTGGACGGTCCCTTGCAACTGTTGTATGTTCTGGGTGTTCTCCTGCACAGTACCATGAAGATGAGCTATGGTTGCATCTCTGGCTATCAGGGCATTCTCCAGAACTCCCACAGCTTCATGCAAGGTGTCAATCTCCTGTCCTTGGACCACCATACCATTGCTAGCAAAGTCTGCAATCTCCTTTATCATCATCACCTTCTCAACTAGAGCTCCATTCTCCCTTTCCATGTCCTCTATGTGCCTCCGACGGGGTGGCATGTTGTTCCTGTCGCCCGGGGTAACCACAATGTGCCCATCTTCATCACGCCTCCCATAGTCACGGTAGGGTGAATCTTCTGGTAGTAGGTGTCGGACTTGATGGCACTGGCGAGACAGGGCTTCATGTATGGCCAAGTTGATTCCAAGTCCCCAGTTGCAGTATGTCTTGGTGTAGATCAAATGCACTGGATTTGGCAAGGCGGTATCTCTGTATATGAAGGTAGTGATCTCCCATGCATCCTCTCCATATCCATAGGTGTAAAGTCTTCTTCCCTTGAACATGGGCAGTGGAAATCCCAATGACTGCGAGAGCTGAGCTAAAAGGGCCTTGGTGACTCCATGGTTGCATACTCAGTCCTAACTTCTCCCATCTATCAAGTAAAAGAGGAAAGTGTGAGAATAGCATATGGTAAGAATTTACGAGGGTGAAAGACATAAGATGAAAGACAGAGTTAATATAGGCTTTAATAAATCTATGACTTCCTAATCCAATCCTAGGTCACGATCCTACAGTCGACACACGGACTCTGATACCATCTTGTAACACCGCGGTTCTGAAAAGACCGTGGCTTCTATGTGACATGCCAATCCCTGGATCGGTTCATTGGCCCACAATAGAATAAGATGAATAACATAGCAAAATATCCGTGTATCATGAATAACAAGGATCCAGAGTACCATTATTACAATAAAAGCTTAGCCCAAAGCTAGCTCAAATTATTAAGGTAGCAACATAAATAAAGTAAATCCTCCATTCTTCAAATTTCCCACAAGTGAACAAGTGCCGAGTGGAGTATCGTGGCCTATATCGATTACTCAGAATCGGAATAACCTGCAACATGAAACGTAGCAGCCCCGAAGGGTCAATACATGGAATGTATGGCAAGTAGAGCTAGTAATGGAGACAATAGTACTAACATCTACATGCGTATTTGGCAATTGGAGCTGTGTCTGGCTTGCATTTGCAAATAACTTTGTCCTACTTTCATAAACAGTTTTTCATTTTCTTTGAAAAGATCCCAATTAAGTTAACCCAACAATATTAAAACAATTATAAAATTAGAATGAGCGAGAAACATGTCATGGAATCAATATCAAGCAACTCAGATGTCCATAACCGGGGACACGGCTAATCGATTAGATTATACACCCTGCAGGGGTTAGTAAACTTTACCCATGTGACTTGGCCAGCTCGTACTGCATCATCACTCATTTTGAGTGATGATAGGGAGAAGTCCAAGAAGAGACTCGGAAGTAGCTCCTCAATCCCGACGCGCACCGGTCCAACCTACCAAAATTCTACATCTCTAGATACGCGGGTTCGAGTTACCACAACCTACTAAGTCCAACCAACCGCCCATTCCATTATTAGCACATGGCTGTACACGTCAGCTACACAATAAAGAAGCCAATCATTCTCTCTTGATACCTGGGTGCCTTTCCGCAATGAAACCACCAAAAATTATCAATACGATCACACCCAGGAGATTCATTGATTAAGTTGTTTTAGTTTTCGCAAACCAATACTTTTAGAAACAAGTCTCAATGATGTAACCCAGCCCTCGTTCAACATAGCATCGCTAAGAACATCTACCAACGGTGGTTCATCTACAAGGAAATCCCTACCACATAATAGGTCATAGCATAGCGATAGTATCATCCTACACATGCATCTACAAAAATACACGACAATGCATTGAAAATAGTAGGACAATATCATGAACAAAGTAGCATCTACTTGCCTTGGTTGTAGCGGTCGGAAGAACAATCCACACACGAGTAAGCGTTGCACTCGTCACAATCTACACGATACAATTGCAATCATAAACAAACAATCCACAAGCATATGCAACAAAGATGATGCATGAATGCATGCACGACAAGTGAATTGGTGCTACAGCTGCACCACATAATCCTATTCAATAAAGCTACTGATTGCATGCATGGAAAATAGTTTTAGCGCAAGAAAAACTATTATGCAAAATATAGTGCTCAAAACTAGAGCTAGAACTCAAATAATTCACTACCGGTAGCATACTGTTTGTAAAATCTTGGGAAAATTCTACCGCATAGGTATTGCTAATTAGAAATATTACCAACTGGACTTACTCAAAAAGGAATTATAAAACTCCCCGAGTAATTAAAACACTGCGGAAAGCCACTAGACAGTTTCTGCAGAAGTTTTCACTGTAAGCCTATCTTTTTAATTCACGATGAGATTCCCCTTTCCACTGAATCCAGGGACATATCATACGCGATATTTGGAGCTATGGATTTTTTTCTACGAATTAATTACTCCAAAAAGGCAACTAACTAGTTTGATTAAACTGTACTAAATCTTGCTGCAAAAGTCTGAACCAAAGGTGCAGCAAGATTCTACACGACTCACTGAATCTACACATATTTTATTTGCAATTTTTGGCCCAGCGGTTTAATTTCTACGCAATTTACAAGTTTCTACCGAAATCTGTCAACTAAAACGATTAACGAAATTAACCACCAATCGTGTTCTGTTGATCGTCAACGTCACGATCAAGGCCGCTGACTAGGCGTCGACTAGTCAACGCCGAGTGCCGATCAATGATCGATCTGAACCGCTGATCCGAGATCTAACGGTGGTGTAGACTTACCGGAACGAACGGCGAAAGCAGACGGCGAGTTCCGGACGGTGATGGCGGTTCCGGCGTCGGCGTTTTCTTGGAGAGGACGGTCAGCGATAGATCAACACGGTCAACAAGACGGCGGCGGCAAGCGGCATGACACGGACGAAGCGCGCGCAAGCGGCAGGCGTGCGTCGTGTGTCTTGGCGTAAGGCCATAGCGACAAGAAGAAGAAGAAGCGGCGGCAAAGCGGCAGCGCTGGCGAAGCGGCAGCGCCTTGCGGCCGAGCAGCAGCTGGCGGCAGTATGCGGCGAGGGCGGAAGCGGTGTGCGCTGCGGGGCGAGGTGGCGCGGCAGGAGGCGGGGTCGGCGGAGCCGGCGTGAGGCGGTGAGTACTTGGGCGGCGGGGTGCGGCTTCGAGGCGGCAGGGAGGCGGCTCGGGCGCGACGATCGAGGAGATCGGGGTGGTGGCGGGGCTCGGGTCACGGGGGCGGCGCTGGCGCGGGTTTTCGAGGAGGGGACGGGCAATCGCGGGCAGGGGGAGGCTCGGTTTACGAGGCAGGGCGGCAGCGGCTGCCTTTTTGTGGGCCCCGCGCGGTCCTAGTCCGATTCGGGCGCGGTTGAATACGAACTCGGAAAATCGGCCCGATTTTCGGCCCGTTTTTCTAACTTTTCATAAAACGGCGATAACTTTTCCGTACGAGCTCCGAATCGAGCGATTCTTGCTCCTACGGTTTTGTGAAATCGAGGGGAACAATCTAGGGTCAAGGTTCGAGCGAAACCACTAGGCTACAAGGGTGGACAACGCAGGTCCTACTAAAGCCTCCCGCAGGAGCCTCGTAGCAAAATAGAATAGGGTTTCGAAAATAGCGTTTCGCCGATTCATTTCGATCGACGGTTTTGTATGGAAAAGCATTATGCAATGAATGATATGCAGAACCAAATCTAAAATTTTGGATGTGACAACCCTCCTCTTGGATCTTGCCTAGTGCGTTCAAGTTGTACAAGGCCTTGGGTTCTCGGTTTCTCGCCCCCAAGTCGTCAAGATCTCACCAACACCTCGTCCCCCGTTGTTGGCGTGGAGAGAGAGCTTCGCCCAACACCGATCCTAGATATTACGTTGGACCGGTTGCCACCGACGTGAGTTATCGGCGTGTATCGTGTTTTGTGTGCGTGAGTTCATCGGGTTCTTCGTGTGCGTGTGTTCGTGGATTTCATCCCCTTTCCCCCTTCCACCGCTTTACCCTCGATTCCCGCAGAGATTCGTGAAAGATCGGGCCACCCCAAGGGGTCCCCCCATAACACTTTGCTTGTTTTATTGCTCTGAAGTGTGGCCACTTGTACGATACGATCTTCCAAGGTAAAGTAACGTTTGATGTTGTATCCCTAACTCCCACTACCTGATGTGGATATCCCTACTATTGATACAACCGTTGTACCTACAGCAACACACATACAAGGACCCATCACAAGATCTCGTGCCAAACAACTTAACTATCAGGTACTTTCGTTTCTTGGAACTATTCCTTACATACATGAGAATATGATGATGCCTAAGTCAGATACATTTCTTACTCTTAGGAATGATGGACCAAGCATGGATGAGAGGGACAAGCATTGGAGCATGGCCATGCATGGAGATGGCAGCAAGCATGTGATGATCCAAGAGAAGGCCACGGATGAAGATTTCAGAACTTTGAGGCCACCATAATGAAGAAAAGAAGGCTTGGACGAAATATTCAAGATCAATACTTTACGAATTCGTCCATAGCTTAATATGGTGTCATGACACCTTTATTTTGGGCCAGCCCATGTAATTTTCGCAGGATTTTAATTAGCCACTTTTTAGAGTCCGTATTTGAGGGGAAAAGGACTTTTAGGGTTGGATTCGGCCACCACTTCCATGGCTGGCCGAAACCCCACCTTTTCGCCCTTAAATACTCCCCATAGCCGACCTCCTAGACTCGGATTTTGTTTAGACATTAAGTTAGCCATAGTCGCAACTTCGCCAAGGCTCGAGCGTCGCAGAGGCCTCTTGTACTTCGCACCTATTCAGGATCCCACCTCTTTCAATAAAGCTTTCCTCTTAATCCGCAATATCTTGATTGCAATATTGGTTCTTACTTGTTCTCGATTTCAGGTAGGAATTAAGACCCTCGCTGGTCAGGCTGATCGTGTTCCCGCAGGATCGGTAACCTCCAGGAGATTGGCCTAGCGATTGCATTGGCGCTCGTTTCGACGCAGTAGTCGGATCGTCAAGCCCGAACTCCACCAAATCGACTATCATCATCTCATCGAAAGATCGGACACCTTTGCCATATCAAGTGGTATCGATTTCGTGTTGCTCGGTGAGATTTTACCGTTTTCGTAGATTAGATCTGTTTTTACCTATAACCCACGAAAAGCCAAAACACGCTTAGAATTTAGATCCATCCCATAACCAATCTACGCCTCGCATTATCTTTTCAGTTTTTGCATTGTTGAATTTGTGTCTACATCGTCGCGTCGAGTTGCTGGTCTTAGTGTCTCGTCCCTTAGAGTTTCGAGTTCTAATCATACTAGTCACCGCCACACTCGCCGATCACCGCCACCATATTCCGCCACCATATTCCGCCGCCATATACCCTGCCACCATAAACCCAAACACTCCGCCACCGCCTTCCTACCGCGACACGGATCCGATCACCTTTCCTGCCGCGGCACGAGTCCGAGTTGAGTCATTATTTCCTAGTTATTTCTTTTGACTTTCCTTCTTTGTTGTTTACGTATTCCGCTAAAGTCCGTGTCGAGCTAAGAGTCCGGTCGTAAGTCCAGAAGGAGAGCAAAAAAAAAAAAAATCTGGCTATACTGGTTTTCGGCTTTGGGGATCACTTTTCTCCATCGGCCGTTATAGCGATATTTTTTTGGCGCTTCGCTTTCGAGCAAAATAAAAATTTCGAAAAAAATTTTGGGGCTAACCTCTTTTAGACCCGTAGATCTTCTAGACACTCGCCATCCTAGTAATTTTCTGCATCTCGGATCGCTTTTCAGGGTGCTATATCATCTACAGTGCTTGTTGTGTCGCGTCGTGACATCGTTGGTGATCTAGGCTCGCGTCTCTAGTACGGTCTAGCCTAGGACCAAGACAGATCGTCGTTGAGCATTCTTTCAACTTTTGCATTGCTGTTTTGATAATTGCTGACCCCTTTGCTAAGCCTTCCCAGAGCTCCACAGATACTCTCCACGTGCGGTGTTTCGACTCCTGGTAATCGCTTGGTTCAATCTCTGGACCCACTGATCCTCGTGGTTGCACATCACCTTTTTCCTGCTGTTTGGTAAGAACTTGTAAGAGCTTCGTATATTGCTTGACCGATTACGCGTGACTTCCACCATATTCCTGTAGTATATACCTATGCTTTTAAGGATTAACCATGACAGATACTTCGCGGAACCCTGCCACCATGACGAACGAAGAACTACATGCCCACTTCTCCGCGCTCTTGGTCACCGGCGAAGACGTGGATACGCCTAGGGAGTTTGACACTAAGCTCACCAACGCCGTGGACAAGATCGATGGACTCGAGAAATCCTTCAACGCCAAGCTTGACGCTCGGTTCAAGGAGCTTTTGAACCGATTGCACCGCACGGCACCCACACATGGCGCGCGCGCATTCGATCACAGTCGGACCATTGTTCGGCTCACGCACTTCGGCTCTGCGATCGACGTTCTCGACTTCCGCCATTGCTGCGACATTGGGGACGTACGACGGTACTACTACGACCCGACGACGATTTATCTGTTTGACGAGGAGGTTGAACAACCTCCACAGTACTGCTGGTCGTCCCGACATTACTACCGCAACGCCATGCCGATGCGTAATGATGATGATCATGTTGCAAAGCTTAAATTAAATATTCCATCTTTTGAGGGTAAATATAATCTCGATGCATATCTTACATGGGAGATGGAAGTAGAACAACGTTTGCATGCTTAAAATATCCCGAGAATATGCGTGTTAGTCGCTACATGTGAATTTACTAAATTTGCTTCCCTTTGGTGGTCCGAGTATTGTCGTTTAAATCCTACTACTATTCCTAGTACTTGACTGCTTTAAAACTGCTATGCGTGTTCGCTTTGTACCTCCCACTTATCAACGTGATTTACTAAAGAATCGACACGCTTAGAGCAAGGGAAAAATTTGTAGAAGAGTATTATCGTGAATTGCAAACGGGATGGTTAGGTGTGGTCTTGTTGAATCTAATGAACAAATGCTTGCACGTTTCTTTGGTGGATTAAACAAGGACATTCAGACATATTAGATTATAAGGAATATAATTCTATCACTCGTTTGTTTCATCTTGCTTGCAAAGTGAACGTGAAGTGAGGATCGCCAAACACCATGGAGGAGGACTAATAATTCGCAGTCGCACATCCACTTGGACATCCCGACAATCAGCGCCTCGTGATTCGCCTCCATTACTACCACATCCAAGGCCACCACAAGATTTCCAAATGCTCCTCCACCATCATCCAATGCTCCCGTCAGAGTGCATCTTCTATGGCTTCCACGGTAAGACAAAGGATATACAATGCCGCAAGTGCCGGGTTTTGGTCATATTGAGAGATGCACAACACAACGTGTGATGATGGTGCGAGAAGATGGTGAATACGATTCAGAGTGACTTGATGAAGATACAATGTGCCCTTATTTCGCCGAGATGGAGACAATTCGATGATGATGAAGAGCCAGAGGTAATGGGAGTCAAGCTGCTGATCAATACAAGAGTTTAATTACACAACGTGTGTTGAGTGTGCAATTGAGCAAATCTGAGCAAGATCAACGCCACAACCTGTTCCAAACACGTGGTGTTGTCAAGGAAAGAGCTATACGGATCATCATTGATGGAGGGAGTTGTAATAATCGCCGGTGTTGACATGGTAGAGAAGCTTGCGCCCAACAAGACAACGCCCACATTCATACTACATCCAATGGTTTGAGAGTTCTCGAAGATCAAGGTAACAAGAACGACGCAGCGTGCATTTTACTATTGGTACATATTCTGATTTTGTTGATTGTGATGTTGTACCTATGCAAGCTTGTTCTTTGTTACTTGGTAGACCATGGCAATTTGATAGAGAATCTGTTCATAATGGCAAAACTAACCACTATTCTCTTATGCATGATGGAAAGAAAATTGGTCTAAAACCTATGACTCCCGAACAGATTTTAAAAGATGATCTTGCTAGAGCTAGTAGAGCTAAAACTGAGGAAAAAATAAAAGTGAGAATCAGATTGTTGCTGCAGATTTTATACCACCAAAGAACACTAAATCTGATTCTACACATGCTACTGAAATTCGTTTGAAGAGTCCATGTATGCTTGCAAATAAAATTGATATTGCTGAACTAGATGTAAACAATACTCAATGTTATGCAATTGTCTGCAAAGAGGTTTTGTTTTCATTTGAGGATATGCCTCCTTCTTTGCCACCCGTTGTTGCTAACCTTTTGCAGGAATATGAGGACGTCTTTCACCGAGTTGCCACCAGGACTACCTCCTATTAGAGGAATTGAGCATCAAATTGATCTCATTCCTGGTGCCACGTTGCCCAACCGCGCGCCATATAGAACCAATCCAGAGGAGACAAAGGAGATACAACGCCAAATTCAGGAACTACTCGACAGAGATCATATTCGTGAGTCCCTTAGCCCTTGTCTTTGTTCCTATTATTTTGGTACCTAAGAAAGATGGTTCTTCGCATGTGTACCGATTGTAGAGCTATCAATAATATTACTATTCGATATCGTCATCCTATTCCACGTTTAGATGACATGCTTGATGAATTGAGTGGCTCTACCATGTTTTCTAAAGTTGATTTGCGTAGTGGTTACCAGATTCGTATGAAATTAGGAGATGAATGGAAAACAGCATTTAAAACTAAGTTCGGTTTATATGAGTGGTTAGTAATGCCTTTTGGTTTAACTAATGCACCTAGCACTTTCATGAGATTAATGAACGAGGTTTTACGTGCTTTCATTGGACGTTTTGTGGTAGTCTACTTTGATGATATTCTGATTTATAGCAAATCTTTAGAGGAACATTTGGATCATTTACGTGCTGTTTTCAATGCTTTACGTGATGCACGTTTGTTTGGTAACCTTGAGAAGTGCACCTTTGCACCAATCGAGTTATGCTTCTTGGCTATGTTGTTACATCACAGGGTATTGAAGTGGATCCAGCCAAGATTGAAGCTATTGAGAATTGGCCGCAGCCCAAGACGGTCACACAAGTGAGGAGTTTTCTTGGCCTCGCTGGTTTTTATAGGCGCTTTGTTAAAGACTTTGGATCAATTGTCACCATTGAATGATCTTACCAAGAAGGATGTGCCCTTTGTTTGGGCGATGCACAACAACAGGCCTTCGTCATATTGAAAGATAAGCTAACACATGCTCCCTTACTCCAACTTCCTGATTTTACTAAGACTTTTGAGCTTGAATGTGATGCTAGTGGAATTGGTTTGGGAGGGGTGTTATTACAAGAGGGAAAACCTGTTGCATATTTTAGTGAGAAATTGAGTGGGTCTAGTCTGAATTATTCTACTTATGATAAAGAATTATATGCGTTGGTTCGAACATTAGAAACTTGGCAACATTATCTATGGCCTAAGGAATTTGTTATTCATTCTGATCATGAATCTTTGAAGCATATTCGTAGTCAAGCTAAGTTGAATCGTCATCATGCAAAGTGGGTTGAATTTATTGAGTCTTTTCCTTATGTTATCAAACACAAAAAGGGTAAAGATAATGTTATTGCTGATGCTTTGTCACTGCTATGCTTTGTTATCTCAACTTGACTTCAAAATATTTGGATTGGAAACTATTAAGGAACAATATGTGCATGATGCTGAATTTAAAGATGTGTTGCGTAATTGTAGAGATGGTAGAACTTGGAACAAGTTCGTCTTCAATGATGGATTTGTGTTCCGCTAACAAACTATGCATTCCAAATAGCTCTGTTCGTCTTTTTGTTGTTACTGAGGCGCATGGAGGAGGATTGATGGGACACTTTGGTGTCAAGAAGACGGAGGATGTTCTTGCTGCACACTTCTTTTGGCCACGTATGCGTCGAGATGTTGAGAGATTTGTGGCACGATGCACTACTTGTCAAAAAGCTAAGTCTCGCCTTAATCCACATGGTTTATATATGCCTCTTCCTGTTCCTAGTGTTCCTTGGGAGGATATTTCTATGGACTTTGTTTTGGGATTGCCACGAACACAGAAGGGGTGGGATAGTATTTTTGTTGTTGTGGATCGGTTTTCCAAGATGGCACACTTTATTCCTTGTCATAAGACGGATGATGCTGCGCATATTGCTGATTTGTTCTTTCGTGAAATTGTTCGTTTGCATGGTGTGCCAAATACTATTGTCTCTGATCGTGATACTAAATTTCTTAGCCACTTTTGGAGATGTTTATGGGCTAAGTTGGGGACTAAATTGCTGTTTAGTACTACATGTCATCCCCAAACCGATGGTCAAACCAAGTAGTAAATAGAACTTTGTCTACTATGTTACGGGCTGTTTTAAAGAAGAACTTAAAATTGTGGGAAGAGTGTTTACCTCATATAGAATTTGCTTATAATCGTTCATTGCATTCTACCACAAAGATGTGCCCATTTGAGATTGTGTATGGTTTTGTTCCTCGTGCACCTATTGATTTATTGCCTTTACCTTCTTCAGTGCAACATAATTTGGATGCTACACAACGCGCTGAACTGATATTAAACTTGCATAATACTACTAAAGATAACATTGAACACATGAATACTAAGTATAAACTTGCTGGGGATAAAGGGAGAAAGCATGTTGTGTTTGATGTTGGCGATCTTGTTTGGTTACATTTGCGTAAAGATCGTTTTCCTGATTTACATGCAAGTCTAAGTTAATGCCACGTCTTCTGGTCCCTTTAAGGTGTTAGAGAGAATCAATGATAATGCATATAAACTTGAGTTACTGCAGACTTTGTGCAGTTAGTCCTACATTTAACATTGCATTTGAAGCCTTACTTTGGTGAGGAAGATGATATTGCGTCGAGGGCGACTTCAATTCAAGAAGGGGAGCATGATGTGGACATCCCTACTATTGATACAACCGTTGTACCTACAAAGAACACATACAAGGACCCATCACAAGATCTCGTGCCAAACAACTTAACTATCAGGTACTTTCGTTTCTTGGAACTATTCCTTACATACATGAGAATATGATCTTGCCTAAGTCAGATACATTTCTTACTCTTAGGAATGATGGACCAAGAATGGATGAGAGGGACAAGCATTGGAGCATGGCCATGCATGGAGATGGCAGCAAGCATGTGATGATCCAAGAGAAGGCCACGGATGAAGATTTCAGAACTTTGAGGCCACCATAATGAAGAAAATAAGGCTTGGACGAAATATTTAAGATCAATACTTTACGAATTCGTCCATAGCTTAATATGGTGCTGCGACACCTTTATTTTGGGCCAGGCCCATGTAATTTTCGCAGGATTTTAATTAGCCACTTTTTAGAGTCCGTATTTGAGGGGAAAAGGACTTTTAGGGTTGGATTCGGCCACCACTTCCATGGCTGGCGAAACCCCACCTTTCGCCTTAAATACTCCCATAGCCGACCTCCTAGACTCGGATTTTGTTTAGACATTAAGTTAGCCATAGTCGCAACTTCGCCAAGGCTCGGCGTCATAGAGGCCTCTTGTACTGCACCTATTCAGATCCCACCTCTTTCAATAAAGCTTTCCTCTTAATCCGCAATATCTTGATTGCAATATTGGTTCTTACTTGTTCTCGATTTCGTAGGAATTAAGACCCTCGCTGGTCGGTGATCGTGTTCCCAGGATCGATCGATAACCTCCAGGAGATTGGCCTAGCGATTGCATTGGCGCTCGTGCTCTCACGTGTAGTCGGATCGTCAAGCCCGAACTCCACCAAATCGACTATCATCATCTCATCGAAAGATCGGACACCTTTGCCCTATCACTACCACTTCCATATACACCGCTTGGTCTTGTGCGTCATGTCTAGGGACTCCGGAACCGAGGATGATATCTATAAAGAATCCATGATGAGCCACCATGACTACGACTCCACAAGTATAAAGGACATGACGGAGCACAACACCGACAATGGCTCCGCATGGTTTGAGGACCCGGAGCACTACACCTACGACGACTCCACATGCATGGAAGACATGGAGCTCTACGTCGACAATGGCTCCTCATGCATGGAGGATATGGAGCACTACACTGATAATGGCTCCACATGCTTGGGCGATATGGAGTACTACACCAACAATTACTCCCCAAGCATGGATGACTTCGAGTGTGACATCGACGATGCCTCGCCAAGCATGAAGGAAACGGAGAACTTCATCGAGTTTGATGGCTCCTCCATGAGCCATGAAGAATTCATCCACCGCGTGGAATGGAAGCCTACTACGCCAAGCAAGAGGAGGCGCATCATCAAGATTCCATGACCTTCAAGGCCAAGCGTGCCACACCAAAGGGCACCACCTACTTCGATGATCCACCTCCATGGCGACAAGTGCCACCACCTAGATGGCGTCAAGCGCCACCATCTCCAAGGCGCCAAGCTCCATCACCTCCAAGGCGTCAAGCTCCACCATCTCCAAGGCGCCAAGCTACATCACCTCCAAGGCGCCAAGCTCCAACTCCTATCCAAACAAGAGTGGCGTCCAAACATCATATACATCAAGAGGCGCCAAGAAACAAGAATCTTCATCGACAAACATCTTCTCATGAACATCTCCACCATAAAGAGGATACAAGAAATCGTCTAAGGCATCTTCGCCACCAAGACGAAGAATTCAAGATGAGCACCAACCATAATGCTTAATCAAGCTCAAGAAGGCACCACAAGCACAAGAAGAGTGCCAAGGAAAATGATCACCGTCGCGAGCGTCATGTGGATGACCAAGTGCTTCACCAACATCAACCATCGGCAAGGCACGCCAATGACCTCCGTTGACACCATCATAGGGCACCTTCAACTACTCGTGCCACCACCACAATGGCACCAAGAGCAAGCCTTCCTCCACACCATCAAGCTTCAACGCCTACGCTTGACTTCCACGACCTCGCGAACGAGGAAAATGAAGACCTCTACTTCGCCAAGTTGGATAGCATGAGCCTACCTCCACCACTACTACGAGATGGCCACAAGACGGTCGAGCATGGGATTTTCCCTTCGACCATGGAGGAGAGCGATGATGCTCACCTTATGGCATCCAACCTTGAAGGCGACACGGTCAAGAATGGTGAGCATGGGATTTTCCCTTCACCAAAGGAGGCGCATGGAGTTGAGGAAACCGAGCCTATCCCCATATGCTTGAGTGATGATGTGGTACCAATCCCATGTGAGTATGAGAGCCACTTAGCCCACTTGAGTGAGAAAAAGAGTGAGATGAGTTACTCCACCTTATGTGAGATTGAGTGCTTCCACTTGGAGGGCATGAGCGATACTCTTAGTGAGTTGAGAGTGGTAGTTGATAGGTCAAGTCAGACCATTTCGATTTCTAACAACTTACCCTCTACCTCTAGTGTGTTCTCTTATGTTATGCTAGGTTCCATGGATGAAGACGCGCCAAGCCATGTACCAACGATGCCTCAATTGGAGAAGATGTACATGGTGCACGAAGATGATGCTACGCCATGGCTACATCAAGAAGACGAAATCGTCCACAAGGAGGCCACTACTTCCACAACACCCACTTCATATGAGAGGTATGAACAAGGTAACAATAAGGGTGTTGATGATGCCATGATCCCACTAGTGGACATGATGAATTGTGAGGATATGCATGCTATGGATGATACTTGTGACATTACATATGATTCATCCACTTTCCCATGTGATGATTTGCCTCTGCATAATATTGATCATGTGGAATTGTTTGATTGCGATATCATTGCCATAAACATGCCATGCTATGCATCTTGTGTGTATCCTCCAATTGCTTCGAACTTGCCTTGTCATGCTAGTCATTCAATTTCTCCCGTTGCTTGCGATAAGATGAATGCTTGCTATTTCACTTGTTTGGCTTGCAACAATATTGATCTTATGCGTTATAATGAGATGGCCCCCGTAGCTTTCTCAATTTTTGATGTAGCCATGGCGTAGCATCATCTCGGTACCCGCATGAGAATGTCAACCTCGGTTGAGCACGAGTTGACAAAAAGAGCTCTAGAGAGCATCCCACAAGTGAGTTCAAGATCGAACCCAACTCTGATACCTTTTGCATGCTTTGCATCTTTCATGTTGGCAAATTGCTCTTTCCTATGGTTTGATTGCAAGCATGTTAATGGTATTATCTTCCCTTGTGACATTCATGTTTCTTCGCTTCTAGATAATGACGTTTTATGTGTTGCAACAAAAATGTTGAACATTTTATCTTTCCGATGTTTTGGGTGCAACCACAATTCCATTAAGAGCATGTATTGTCATGAGAGCTTCCAAGAATCTCGTCTTGTTGTTGCAACAAACATAAGGACCACTTGCTCTTTCATTTGGTTTGTTTGCAAATATATTGTTTTTGCTTCTGCTTGGGATACTCATATTCCCATGATATTGGCTATCAATGATTTGTGTGTGACATCCAACATGTCAAACAATTTCTCTTTCCAATGGTTGGTTGACACACATAATGATGTTGTTTTGGACATTCTTCCTTTTGTGTTTTTGCCAAATTCTCCAAGCTTTGCATCAAAGATGTTGATAAAATTTCTATTCGATTGCTTTGAGTGCCACAATAAGATGTTATATGGATTTTTTGAGTTCCCACATTTGGATGATGTTCAAACGATTTCCATGCACATTGACCATGCATATGCATCCCCTTTGCTATACTTGAGTTGTGCTAATCGTGTTGTGAACAAGAATGGACATGCCAAAAATGACATGCTCCTCTATCACACACAAACAAATGTTGCTTGGTCTTTGTTGTATGAAGGTACAAATGCATACATGTCAACCTCTATGGACTATATGTTGACAAGAAGAACCGAAGAGAGTTACCTATGGCTACCCTTCATCGAGCTATCTCTACAAGCTAAGGTGACTTCCTTCTACTTGCGCACTCATGTTATAATCTTCGTGAATTGGCTACGCTTTGAGTGTTGCTTTGCTTTTGTTGTGAGCTTTCTAGGCTTCAAGGAAGGTGAAGGAACATTGAAGTGTTGTCAAGTCACTCTTCCCGAGGACGACTATATGGTGAACCCCAGGATCAAGGATGTCCTTCGACCGCTTCTACTTTGTGATGAGCATGTAGAGTCGAGGACGACCCTTTTTGAAGGGGGGGAGCTGATGTAGCCCGACCTACGGTCGTTACTACATCTTGGTCTCCAACTTACGCCAAGTCGTCATGGACTCCAAAGGTGAATCCATTCCTCTATGCGAGCCCCCTTCCTACCCTATTGAATGGTATGCTACTTCATACTCCGTCACATATGCATGATAGGTTCACATTGACAAGTACGGAGGCAAGGGAGGAAGCCCGGAGCATCAAGCCCGACAAGACGGAGGCTTGGAAGAGGAGGCGGATGAAGACAGATCGCCAAATGCTCTCATGCCAGTACTAGGACCTGGCGATTACTCTGCCCGCGGCTACATCTTCACTACGCCAACAGACGACACCAAATAAGAAGCCAAATGCTCTCTGTCACCGTGTACTCGGCCCCGGATCCGGGTACTGCCACGCCACGTCACTACCAACAGCCGGCTCGGTGAGCTCGGGACGCCAAGCGGTACTATCGGTCCCAGGCGGTACTCTGGGACCAAGCGGTACTACCGGTCCCAAGTCCGGGATACCGCTCTGGCGATCACTGGCGCACTAGTTGGGCCACAGCCCATGTATCCCCCTTTACTTACCAAACCCTAGTTTTATCCCCAAACTACCCTTGTTTAGTGGTTGGCCTATAAATAGAGCCCCTACCCCTCATGTATCCCTTAGGCATAGATGATAGACTAAAGACAACCCCCATTGTGGAATCTCTAGTTTTGCCTCATCCCCTTTACCAAGGGGACCGACTATCGTCACCAACCTCGATTGGACTTTGCATCACGCATCCATCGTTGAACAAGGCCTTGGGTTCTCGGTTTCTCGCCTCCAAGTCGTCAAGACCCTCCTCAAGGTGTTCTTCCCTCTCCGATGTGGATTTGAGGGAGCACGTTGACCGATCTTTCCTTGCGAGGATTCTATCGGACCGGTGGCCGCCGTTCGGGAGCAATCGTCCTTGTATCGTGTGAGTTTTGCGTGTGTTCATCGTGTTCTTCGCGAGGTGTGTGTTCGCTTCCGCTACCTTCTCCCTTTCCCCTCGCTTTCCCATCGATTTGACCACGGGATCCGTGAAGATCGGGCACCCAAGAGGTTAACCCCTCCATCATTGGCGAAGTAGAGGTCTACATTTTCCTCGTTGGCGAGGTCGTGGAAGTCAAGCGTAGGCATTGAAGCTTGATGGCGTGGAGGAAGGCTTGCTCTTGGTGCCATTGTGGTGGTGGCACGTGTAGTTGAAGGTGCCCTATGATGGTGTCGACGGAGGTCATTGGCGTGCCTTGCCGATGGTTGATGTAGGTGGCGCACTTGGTCGTCCACATGACACTCGCGACGATGATCACTTGCCTTGGCACTCTTCTTGTGCTTGTGGTGCCTTCTTGAGCTTGCTTGAGCATTATGGTTGGTGCTCATCGCGAATTCTTCGTCTTGGTGGCGAAGATGCCTTAGACGATTTCTTGTATCCTCCTTATGGTGGCGATGCTCATGAGAGGATGTTTGTCGATGACTATTCTTGTTTCTTGGCGCCTCTTGATGTATATGATGTTTGGACGCCACTCTTGTTTGGGTAGGATGTGGATCTTGGCGCCTTGGAGGTGATGTAGCTTGGCGCCTTGGAGATGGTGGAACTTGACGCCATCTAGGTGGTGGCACTTGTCGCCTTGGAGGTGGATCATCGAAGTAGGTGGTGCCCTTTGGTGTGGCACGGTTGGCCTTGAAGGTCATGGAATCTTGATGATGCGCCTCCTCTTGCTTGGCGTAGTAGGCTTCCATCTCCACGCGGTGGAGGAATTCTTCATGGCTCGTGGAGGAGCCATCAAACTCGATGAATTTCTCCGTGTCCTCCATGCTTGGCGAGGCGTCGTCGATGTCGCACTCGAAGTCGTCCATGCTTGGGGAGTAGTTGTTGGTGTAGTACTCCATATCACCCAAGCATGTGGAGCCATTGTCGGTGTAGTGATCCATAGGCTCCATGCATGAGGAGCCATTGTCGACGTAGAGCTCCATGTCTTCCATGCATGTGGAGTCGTCGTAGGTGTAGTGCTCCGGGTCCTCAAAGCATGCGGCGCCATTGTCGTTATTGTGCTCCGTCATGTCCTCTATACTTGTGGAGTCGTAGTCATGGTGGCTCATCATGGATTCTTCATATCATCCTCTGTTCGGGAGTCCCTAGACATGATGCACAAGACCAAGTGGTGTATATGGAAGTGGTAGTGGGAGTTAGGGATACAACGTCAAACCTTACTTTACCTTGGAAGATCGTATCATACAAGTGGCCACACTTGAGAGCAATAAACCAAGCAAAGTGAAGTTCACGCGGAACACCAAAACCAACTACGAACCAAAAACACACACACACAAGGCCTATGGTGGTGAGGTATGGAAAGTGGCATGTCAAGAAACAATCCGAAATCAAGATGTTGTAATGGCAAGTAAAGAACCACAATGATCACAAAGCAAAACAAGTTAACCCACAAGATAGGAAATATGTACAAGGAAACACACACGGTGTGATGTGGACATCCCTACTATTGATACAACCGTTGTACCTACAGCAACACACATACAAGGACCCATCACTAGATCTCGTGCCAAACAACTTAACTATCAGGTACTTTCGTTTCTTGGAACTATTCCTCACTTACATGAGAATATGATGCTGCCTAAATCAGATATATTTCTTACTCTTAGGAATGATGGACCAAGCATGGATGAGAGGGACAAGCATTGGAGCATGGCCATGCATGGAGATGGCAGCAAGCATGTGATGATCCAAGAGAAGGCCACGGATGAAGATTTCAGAACTTTGAGGCCACCATAATGAAGAAAAGAAGGCTTGGACGAAATATTCAAGATCAATACTTTACGAATTCGTCCATAGCTTAATATGGTGCTGCGACACCTTTATTTTGGGCCAGGCCCATGTAATTTTCGTAGGATTTTAATTAGCCACTTTTTAGAGTCCGTATTTGAGGGGAAAAGGACTTTTAGGGTTGGATTCGGCCACTTCCATGGCTGGCGAAACCCCACCCTTAAATACTCCCCATAGCCAACCCCTAGACTCGGATTTTGTTTAGACATTAAGTTAGCCATAGTCGCAACCGCCAAGGCTCGGCGTCAGAGGCCTCTTGTACTGCACCTATTCGGGATCCCACCTCTTCAATAAAGCTTTCCTCTTAATCCGCAATATCTTGATTGCAATATTGGCTCTTACTTGTTCTCGATTTGGTAGGAATTAAGACCCTCGTGGTCGGTGATCGTGTTCACGCGGATCGGTAACCTCCGTGAGATTGGCCTAGCGATTGCATTGGCGCTCGTGCTGCACGTGTAGTCGGATCGTCAAGCCGAACTCCAACCAATCGAATATCACCATCTCATCGAAAGATCGGACACCTTTGCCCTATCAAGTGGTATCGATTTCGTGTTGCTCGGTGAGATTTTCTGTTTCGTAGATTAGATCTGTTTTTACCTATAACCCACGAAAAAGCCAAAAACACAGTTAGAGTTTAGATCCATCCCATAGCCAATCTACGCCTCGCATTATCTTTTCAGTTTTTGCATTGTTGAATTTGTGTCTACATCGTCGCGTCGAGTTGTTGGTCTTAGTGTCTCGTCCCTTAGAGTTTCGAGTTCTGATCATAATAGTCACCGCCACACTCGCCGATCACCGCCACCATATTCCGCCACCATATTCCGCCGCCATATACCCTGCCACCATAAACCCTAATACTCCGCCACCGCCTTCCTAGCGCGACACAGATCCGATCAGTTTCGTGCCGTGGTACGAGTCCGAGTAGAGTTATTGTTTCCTAGTTATTTATTTTTACTCTCCTTCTTTGTTGTTTCCGTGTTAAGCTAAAGTCCGTGTCGAGCTACAAGTCCAGTCGTAAGTCCAGAAGGAGAGCAAAAAAAAAATCTGGCTATACTAGTTTTCGGCTTTGGGGATCACTTTTCTCCATCGGCCGTTATAGCGATATTTTTTTGGCACCTGCGCGCTTTCCGGAGCAAAATAAAAAATTTCGAATTTTTTTTTTGGGCTAATCTCTTTTTAGACCCCGTAGATCAGTTCTAGACACTCGCCATCATAGTGATTTTCTGCATCTCGGTTCGCTTTTCAGGGTGCCATATCATCATTCAGTGCTTGTTGTGTCGCGTCGTGACATCGTTGGTGATCTAGGCTCGCGTCTCTAGTACGGTCTAGCCTAGGACCAAAGACTGATCAGTAGTTGAGCATTCTTTCAACTTTTGCATTCTTTGTTTTGATAATTGCTAACCCCCTTGCTAAGCCTTCCCAGAGCTCCACAGATATTCTCCGTGCGGTGTCTCGACTCACGGTAATCGCTTGGTTCAATCTGGACCTTGATCCTCGTGGTTGCACATCGCCTTTCCGCTGTTTGGTAAGAACTTGTAAGAGCTTCAGATATTGCTTGACGGATTACGTGACTTCCACCATATTCCAGTATATACCTTTGCTTTTTAAGGACTAACCATGACAGATACTTCGGAACCTGCCACCATGACGACGAAGACCTACACGCCCACTTCTCCGCGCTCTTGGTCAGTCACGCGGAAGACGTGGATACGCGCCTAGGGGCGTTTGACACCAAGCTCACCAACGCCGTGGACAAGATCGATGGACTCGAGAAATCCTTCAACGCCAAGCTTGACGTTCGGTTCAAGGAGCTTTTGAACCGATTTTCCGCTGCCGCACCCACACATGGCGCCTGGCGCATTCCGATCACGGGTCGGATGCTGGTTCGTTGCCGCATTCCCGGCTACGGTGACGCTCCTCGGACTTCTGCCAGCTAACTGCGACATTGGGGACAGACGACGGGTACTACTACGACCCCGACGACGACGATCTGTTTGACGAGGAGGTTGAACAACCTCCACAGGTACCTGCTGGCCGTCCCCGACATTACTACCGCAATGCTCGCCCACCGGTACGTGATGATGATCATGTTGCAAAGCTTAAATTAAATATTCCATCTTTTGAGGGTAAATATAATCCTGATGCATATCTTACATGGGAGATGGAAGTAGAACAACGTTTTGCATGCTTAAAATATCCTGAGAATATGCGTGTTAGTGCTGCTACATGTGAATTTACTAAATTTGCTTCCCTTTGGTGGTCTGAGTATTGTCGTTTAAATCCTACTACTATTCCTAGTACTTGGACTGCTTTAAAAACTGTTATGCGTGTTCGTTTTGTACCTCCTACTTATTAACGTGATTTACTAAAGAATCTGACACGTTTAGAGCAAGGGAAAAATTCTGTAGAAGAGTATTATCAGGAATTGCAAACAGGGATGGTTCGGTGTGGTCTTGTTGAATCTAATGAAGAAATGCTTGCACGTTTCTTTGGTGGATTAAACAAGGACATTCAGCACATATTAGATTATAAGGAATATAATTCTATCACTCGTTTGTTTCATCTTGCTTGCAAAGCTGAACGTGAAGTGCAGGATCGCCAAACACCATGGAGGAGGACTAATAATTCTGCAGGTCGCACATCCTCTTGGACATCCCGACAATCAGCGCCTCCTCGTGATTCGCCACCAGCTACTACCACATCCAAGGCCACCACAAGATTTCCAGCTGCTCCTCCACCATCATCCAATTCTCCTGCTCGTAGTGCATCTTCTATGGCTTCCACGGGTAAGACAAAGGATATCCAATGCCGTAAGTGCTGGGGTTTTGGTCATTGAGAGACAGTGCACAACACAACGTGTGATGATGGTGCGAGAAGATGGTTAGTACGATTCAGCGAGTGACTTCGATGAAGATACACTAGCCCTTATTTCTGCTCGAGATGGAGACAATTCTGATGATGATGAAGAGCCAGAGGTAATGGGAGCTGAAGCTGCTGATCAATACAGGAGCTTAATTACACAACGTGTGTTGAGTGTGCAATTGAGCAAATCTGAGCAAGATCAACGCCACAACCTGTTCCAAACACGTGGTGTTGTCAAGGAAAGAGCTATACGGATCATCATTGATGGAGGGAGTTGTAATAACTCGCGGTGTTGACATGGTAGAGAAGCTTGCGCTTCCAACAAGACAACGTCCACATTCATATTACATCCAATGGTTTGAGAGTTCTCGCAAGATCAAGCTAACAAGAACGGTACGCGTGCATTTTACTATTGGTACATATTCTGATTTTGTTGATTGTGATGTTGTACCTATGCAAGCTTGTTCTTTGTTACTTGGTAGACCATGGCAATTTGATAGAGAATCTGTTCATAATGGCAAAACTAATCACTACTCTCTTATGCATGATGGAAAGAAAATTGGTCTAAAACCTATGACTCCCGAACAGATTTTAAAAGATGATCTTGCTAGAGCTAGTAGAGCTAAAACTAAGGAGAAAACTAAAAGTGAGAATCAGATTGTTGCTGCAGATTTTATATCACCAAAGAACACTAAATCTGATTCTACACATGCTACTGAAATTCGTTTGAAGAGTCCATGTATGCTTGCAAATAAAATTGATATTGCTGAACTAGATGTAAACAATACTCAATGTTATGCAATTGTCTGCAAAGAGGTTCTATTTTCATTTGAGGATATGCCTCCTTCTTTGCCACCCGCTGTTGCTAACCTTTTGCAGGAATATGAGGGCGTCTTTCCACGAGTTGCCACCAGACTACCTCCTATTAGAGGAATTGAGCACCAAATTGATCTAATTCCTGGTGCCACGTTGCCCAACCGCTGCGCCATATAGAACCAATCCGGAGGAGACAAAGGAGATACAGCAAATTCAGGAACTACTACGGAGAGATCATATTCGTGAGTCCCTTAGCCCCTGTGCTGTTCCTATTATTTTGGTACCTAATAAAGATGGTTCTTCGCGCATGTGTACTGATTGTAGAGCTATCAATAATATTACTATTCGATATCGTCATCCTATTCCACGTTTAGATGACATGCTTGATGAATTGAGTGGCTCTACCATGTTTTTTAAAGGTTATTTGCGTAGTGGTTACCACCAGATTCGTATGAAATTAGGAGATGAATGGAAAACAGCATTTAAAACTAAGTTGGGTTTATATGAGTGGTTAGTGATGACGTTTGGTTTAACTAATGCACCTAGCACTTTCATGAGATTAATGAACGAAGTTTTACGTGCTTTCATTGGACGTTTTGTGGTAGTCTACTTTGATGATATTCTGATTTATAGCAAATCCTTAGAGGATCATTTGGACCATTTACGTGCTCTTTTTAATGCTTTACGTGATGCACGTTTGTTTGGTAACCTTGAGAAGTGCACCTTTTGCACCAATCGAGTTGCTTTTCTTGGCTATGTTGTTACATCACAGGGTATTGAAGTGGATCCAGCCAAGATTGAAGCTATTGAGAATTGGCATGACCCAAGACGGTCACACAAGTGAGGAGTTTTCTTGGCCTCACTGGTTTTTATAGGCGCTTTGTCAAAGACTTTGGATCAATTGCCGTGCATTGAATGAGCTTACCAAGACGGATGTGCCCTTTGTTTGGGCGATGCACAACAAGGCCTTCGTCATATTGAAAGATAAGCTAACACATGCTCCCTTACTCCAACTTCCTGATTTTACTAAGACTTTTGAGCTTGAATGTGATGCTAGTGGAATTGGTTTGGGAGGGTGTTATTACAAGAGGAAAAAACATTGCATATTTTAGTGAGAAATTGAGTGGGGCTAGTCTGAACTATTCTACTTATGACAAAGAATTATATGCGTTGGTTCGACATTAGAAACACAGCAACATTATCTATGGCCTAAAGAGTTTGTTATTCATTACGATCATGAATCTTTGAAGCATATTCATAGTCAAGCTAAGTTGAATCGTCGTCATGCAAAGTGGGTTGAATTTATTGAGTCTTTTCCTTATGTTATCAAACACAAAAGGGTAAAGATAATATTATTGCGATGCTTTGTCATGCCGTTATGCTTTGTTATCTCAACTTGACTTCAAAATATTTGGATTGGAAACTATTAAGGAACAATATGTGAATGATCTGAATTTAAAGATGTGTTGCGAATTGTAGAGATGGTAGAACTTGGAACAAGTTTGTCTTCAATGATGGATTTGTGTTCGTGCTAACAAACTATGCATTCGAGATAGCTCTGTTGTCTTTTGTTGTTGCGAGGCGCATGGAGGAGGATTGATGGGACACTTTGGTGTCAAGAAGGCGGAGGATGTTCTTCTTGCACACTTCTTTTGGCCACGTATGCATCGAGATGTTGAGCGATTTGTGCACGCTGCACTACTTGTCAAAAGCTAAGTCTCGCCTTAATCCACATGGTTTATATATGCCTCTTCCTGTTCCTAGTGTTCCTTGGGAGGATATTTCTATGGACTTTGTTTTGGGATTGCCACGAACACGAAGGGAGGGATAGTATTTTGTTGTTGTGGATCGGTTTTCTAAGATGGCACACTTTATTCCTTGTCATAAAGCATGATCTTTCTGCATATTGCTGATTTGTTCTTTCGTGAAATTGTTCGTTTGCATGGTGTTCCAAATACTATTGTCTCTGATCGTGATACTAAATTTCTTAGCCACTTTTGGAGATGTTTATGGGCTAAGTTGGGGACTAAATTGCTCTTTAGTACTACATGTCATCCCCAAGCTGATGGTCAAACTGAAGTAGTAAATAGAACTTTATCTACTATGTTACGGGTTGTTTTAAAGAAGAACTTAAAATTGTGGGAAGAGTGTTTACCTCATATAGAATTTGCTTATAATCGTTCATTGCATTCTACCACAAAGATGTGCCCATTTGAGATTGTGTATGGTTTTGTTCCTCGTGCACCTATTGATTTATTGCCTTTACCTTCTTCGGTGCAACATAATTTGGATGCTACACAACGCGGTGAAATGATATTAAACTTGCATAAGACTACTAAAGATAACATTGAACACATGAATGCTAAGTATAAACTTGCTGGGGATAAAGGGAGAAAGCATGTTGTGTTTGATGTTGGCGATCTTGTTTGGTTACATTTGCGTAAAGATCGTTTTCCGATTTACGCAAGTCTAAGTTAATGCCACGTCTTCTGGTCCCTTTAAGGTGTTAGAAAATCAATGATAATGCATATAAACTTGAGTTACTGCAGACTTTGGTACAGTTAGTCCTACATTTAACATTGCGATTTGAAGCCTTACTTTGGTGAGGAAGATGAGATTGCGTCGAGGGCGACTTCAATTCAAGAAGGGGAGCATGATGTGGACATCCCTACTATTGATACAACCGTTGTACCTACAAAGAACACACATACAAGGACCCATCACAAGATCTCGTGCCAAACAACTTAACTATCGTACTTTCGTTTCTTGGAACTATTCCTCACATACATGAGAATATGATGCTGCCTAAATCAGATATATTTCTTACTATTAGGAATGATGGACCAAGCATGGATGAGAGGGACAAGCATTGGAGCATGGCCATGCATGGAGATGGCGAGAAGCATGTGATGATCCAAGAGAAGGCCACGGATGAAGATTTGAACTTTGAGGCCACCATAATGAAGAAAAGAAGGCTTGGACGAAATATTCAAGATCAATACTTTCTGAATTCGTCCATAGCTTAATATGGTGTTTGCGACACCTTTATTTTGGGCCAGGCCCATGTAATTTTCGAGATTTTAATTAGCCACTTTTTAGAGTCCGTATTTGAGGGAAAAGGACTTTTAGGGTTGGATTCGCCACCACTTCCATGGCTGGCGAAACCCACCTTTTCGCCTTAAATACTCCCCATAGCCACCACCTAGACTCGGATTTTGTTTAGACATTAACTTAGCCATAGTCGCAACTTCGCCAAGGCTCGGCGTCATGAGAGGCCTCTTGTACTTCGCACCTATTCAGGATCCCACCTCTTCAATAAAGCTTTCCTCTTAATCCGCAATATCTTGATTGCAATATTGGTTCTTACTTGTTCTCGATTTCAGGTAGGAATTAAGACCCTCGCTGGTCAGGCTGATCGTGTTCACGCAGGATTGGTAACCTCCAGGAGATTGGCCTAGCGATTGCATTGGCGCTCGTGCTTGCACGTGTCGTCAGATCGTCAAGCCCGAACTCCACCAAATCGAATATCACCATCTCATCGAAAGATCGGACACCTTTGCCCTATCACGGTGGGATAAATGGGACTTGTGCGACGGAGAAAGTGAGCTAAGAACCAAATGATTACCTAGCGAAGACTATAAGCTCGTGTCACACAAGTACAAGGAGAGACGCTAGTTCGATTGCACAAAATTGGTGGGCTACAAGATATGCACAATAATTACCACCTATATGATGTTCATCGAGCTTGCGCTTCCTATTCTATGACGCACATGTATATCTCTTTCTTTTTCTTTTTTTTCTTTTTGTATCACTCTTTTTCTTTTTATTTCTTTTTCACTTGCCTCTTCCTTGTGCCAACAACTATACAAGATAACTATCTGAGATAGCGCTCACAATGTTTGCTCGGAATCTACAAGGTATCAAATGTGCATAGCCCAACCAATCATAAGAGGAACTAGTCTCAATAGGTGTTTGTTGCTTCATAAAGATAGGGGTTCACAAAGGAATGCAAGTGGGGAGAAGTCGCGGAATGTTTATACCTTTCGTCGACGATCTTCACCCTTTATTGTTGGATTCCGCCTTGCTCACGGAATTTGGATGGAGTAGATAGCATGAACAACGTGGATGATGATGTAGAGCTCCTTCTTATCTTCGAAACGAGCTAAAACACATCAAAATCCGAGTTCGAATGCAAAAGTTATGCTCCAAACGGTGAGCGGCTGAAATCTGGGAACCTGCTGTTTTCTTTCTGTATTGGGCGGTAGTACCGGATTTTGGGCCCGGTAGTACCGGAAAAGGGCGGTAGTACCGGATTTTAAGCCCAGTAGTACCGCTGGGTCCAGAAACTCCCAGTTTTGACGCGTTTTCACGATTTTGGGGTGATTTGGGCGGAAAATCTTCAAGAAAAGCACCAAATCGAAGGGGGAAATCAAGGAATTAGGCCATGGGAAGGCAAAGTAAGGTAGATTAACAAGTTTAGCAAAAAATCCACGGATCAAAACCTACCAAAACGCACTCAAATCAAAGATCGATCCAAAACACGAATTGGGGCTATTTTCTGTGGAATTTTCGAATTTATGGGAAAAAGACCAAATCGATGAGAAATCCGTGGCAACCAAAAGCTGCTGATACCAGATGATGGAGGGGTTAACCTCTTGGGTGCCCGATCTTCACGGATCTCGTGGTCAAATCGATGGGAAAGCGAGAGGAAAGGGAGAAGGTAGCGGAAGCGAACACACACCTCGCGAAGAACACGATGAACACACGCAAAACTCACGATACAAAGGCGATTGCTCCCGAGCGGCGGCCACCGGTCTGATAGAATCCTCGCAAGGAAAGATCGGTCAACGTGCTCCCTCAAATCCACATCGGAGAGGGAAGAAAACCTTGGCGAGGGTCTTGACAACTTGGAGACGAGATGTCGAACTCCAAGGCCTTGTTCAACGATGGATGCGTGATGCAAAGTCCAATCGAGGTTGGTGACGATAGTCGGTCCCCTTGGTAAAGGGGATGAGGCAAACTAGAGATTCCACAATGGGGTTGTCTTTAGTCTATCATCTATGCCTAAGGGATACATGAGGGTGGGGGCTCTGTTATAGGCCAACCACTAAACAGGGGTAGTTTGGGGATAAACTAGGCGAATAGGTAAGTAAAGGGGATACATGGGTTGTGGCCCAAGTGCCTGTGACGGAGACATGACCGGTAGTCTGGGACTTAGGAGGACCGGTAGTACCGGTCATCACCTAATACTTAGCCTCTGCCGGTAGTAGCGCTTGCGGTCTTGGAGCATCCGTTGGAGCCGTCGAGAGCGGCCGGTAGAAGGCGGTACTGCGACCGGTAATACCGGTTCCGTCAACCCAATCTTACCGCTTGGACTGCAGCTATCGACTGTCTTCTTCCGTCTCCTCTTCAAGCCTCTGTCTTGTCGTGCTTGATGTTAGGGCTTCCTCCCTTGCCTCCGTCTTGGTTGTGAACCTATCATGCATATGTGACGGAGTATGAAGTAGCATACCATTCAATAGGGCAGGAAGGGGGCTCGCATAGAGGAACGGATTCACCTTTGGAGTCCATGACGACTTGGCGTAAGTTGGAGACCTTGATGTAGTAACGACCGTAGGTCGGGCTGCATCATCTGGACCCGGTACTACCGGACCCAAGTCCGGTACTACCGGTCCTGTGTGCATGCGCGCACCTATTGGGCCTTCGGCCCATGTACCCCTCTAGCTCGTCCAAACCCTAGTTTTATTCCTAAACTCCCCCTGTTTATGTGGCTGGCCAATATATAGAGCCCCCACCCCTCATGTAGCCCTTAGGCATAGATGATAGACTAAAGAAAACCCCCTTGTGTGGAATCTCTAGTTTTGCCTCATCCCCTTTACCAAGGGGACCGACTATCGTCACCAACCTCGATTGGACTTTGCATCACGCATCCATCGTTGAACAAGGCCTTGGAGTTCGGTGTCTCGTCTCCAAGTTGTCAAGACCCTCCCCAAGGTGTTCTTCCCTCTCCGATGTGGATTTGAGGGAGCACGTTGACCGATCTTTCCTTGCGAGGATTCTATCGGACCGGTGGCCGCCGTTCGGGAGCAATCGGCCATGTATCGTGTGAGTTTTGCGTGTGTTCATCGTGTTCTTCGCAAGGTGTGTTCCCGCTACCTTATCCCTTCCTTGCTTTCCCATCGATTTGACCACGAGATCCGTGGAAGATCGCCACCCAAGAGGTTAACCCTCCATCATCCGGGTATCAAGCTTTTGGTTGCCACGGATTTCTCATCGATTTGGTATTTTCCATAAATTCGAAATTCCACCAAAATAGCCCCAATTCGTGTTTTGGATCGATCTGTGATTTGAGTGCGTTTTGGTAGGTTTTGATCCGTGGATTACTTGCTAAACTTGTTGATCTACCTTCCTTTGCTCCCATAGCCTAATTCCTTGATTTCCGTCGATTTGGTGTTTTCTTGAAGATTTTCCGCCCAAATCGCCCCAAAATCGCGAAACGCTCGATCTGGCGTCTGTCTCCGGGTACTACGCTCCAAATATCCGGTACTAACGCTCACACTACTACCGCCCAAAATCGTACTACCGCCCGATGAGAAGAAAAACAGATTCCCAGATTTCAGCCTCTCACCGTTTTGAGCATAACTTTTACATTCGAACTCGGATTTTGGTGTTCTTTAGCTCGTTTCGAAGAGGAGAAGGAGCTCTACATCATCATCCACGTTTTTCATGCTATCTACTCCATCCAAATTCCGTGAGAAAGGCAGAATCCAAAAATAAAGGGTGAAGATCGTCGACGAAAGGTATAAACATTCCGCGACTTCTCCCCACTTGCATTCCTTTGTGAGCCCCGCTATCTTTGCGAGCAACAAACACCTATTGAGACTAGTTCCTCTTATGATTGCTTGGGCTATGCACATTTGATACCTTGTAGAATTCCGAGCAAACATTTGTGAGCGCTATCTCATATAGTTATCTTGTATAGTTGTTGGCACAAGGAAGAGGCAAGTGAAAAGAAAATAGAAAGAAAAAATAGAAAAAGGAAAAGAGAAAAAGAAAGAAATATACATGTGCCTCATAGAATAGGAAGCGCAAAATCGATGAACATCATATAGGTGGTACTTATTGTGCATATCTTGTAGCCCACCAATTTTGTGCAATCGAACTAGCATCTCTCCTTGTACTTGTGTGACACGATCTTATAGTCTTCGCTAGGTAATCATTTGGTTCTTAGCTCACTTTCTCCGTCGCACAAGTCCCATTTATCCCACCGTGTGTGTTTCCTTATACATATTTCCTATCTTGTGGATTGACTTGTTTTGCTTTGTGATCATTGTGGTTCTTTACTTGTCACTACAACATGTTATGGGGGTAACCCTGGGGTTGGCCCGATCTTTCACGAATTCCACGAGGAACGAGGGGAAGAAAGGTGGTCGGGTATGAAATCGGGGAAGGCGATGAAAACCACGAACACACGCACACCAAAACACGATACACGCCTACTCCTTTCGCCGGTGGCAACCGGTCCAACATAATCCCTAGGATCGGTGTTGGCGGCTCGCTCCACGCCAACAACGGGGATGAGGTGCTTGGTGAGACCTTGACGACTTGGGGCGAAACCGAGAACCCAAGGCCTTGTACAACTTGAACGCACTAGGCAAGATCCAAGAGGGGTGGATAATCCGTGCTCTGGTAGGAGCATGAGACCAATAGATATAAGTCCTCAAAGGGTTTCCTTAATATCTATTATTATCCAAGTCTAAACGTTTACAATAGAGGTGGGGGCTATATATAGTCCACCACAAAACAGGGGTAGTTTGAATGGAGAGATAAATGATAGGTTGGGTTACAAGGCACAGGGCGAACTTAGGTGATCGTGGTCAGCAGGACCCGGTGGTACGGTCCGTAATCGTAGTATCTGGTGGTGACCGTAATACCGCTCCAGTAGTACCGCTGGAGCTTCCGTCGGGCGTCGATGGCGAAAGTGGGAGGCGGTAGTACTGCCAACGGTAGTACCGGTTCTGAGGACAGTGAGTACCGCTGCGTCTGGGGCATGGGGTAGTGCTTCTGTGGCGAGCGGTAGGAGGCGGTAGGTCCGCTTGGAGTACGGTCGTCCCAACCGTAGTACCGCTATGCCCTGGCGGCATCGTGGCTTCTTCTGCACTGATGATGCATGAGTTTGCGTGTGAAGTAGCAAGCCATCCAAGGGGTGTCAAGTCACACAAGGAGAGCGAGTTCACCTTAGTTTGAAGGAGCTTGGCTCGGGCCAGTCATGGGTCCATTGGGTAGCTCGTGGGAGTAGATGTAGTAGCGGTGGGAGGGGCTGCATCAGCTCCCCCTTGGAAAGAGTCGCCTCGACTCTTCAACCGCACAACTTCCTCTTCGCCATGGTAGGGTGAGAGGTCCTTGACATTGAATGTCGAGCTCACAAGATACTTCGATGTTGGTATATCGATCACATAGGCGTTGTTGTTTATCCTTTTAGCACCTTGAATGGTCCGCCTCGTGGCTTTAGCTTGAGTCGCGTTCCTTGGGAAGCGGTCTTTACTCAAGTGTATCCATACAAGGTCGCCTCATCAAAGATCATCTCTTTCTTGGTCTTGTTTAGCCTTGATGCTTGGCGAAGGACTTGTTGCTCGATAGTAGCTCGTGTGTCTTCATGGAGTTTCATCATTGCTTGGGCACGCTTGACAACGTCCATATTGGCACGTTCATGAAGTGGAAGTGGAAGGATATCGAGCGGTGAGAGGCTCGAATCCATAGACGATCATGAACGGGCTCCTCATGGTGGTGGAGTGCTTGGCGCGGTTGTGGCGAACTTCGGCGTGTGGAATGCATTCCTCCAGTCTTTACGGTTCTTCTTTATCAACACGGAGAAGTGTGCCAAGACTTGATTGACTACCTCGGTTTGTCCATCGGTTTGAGGATGCGAGGCGACGAGAATAGGAGCTTGATCGAGCTTGGCCATGAGGGTCTTCGAAGTAGCTCATGAATTTTACGTCACGTCGGAGACGATTGTTCGTGGCACCGTGTAGCCAATTATTTCCACTGAAAAACAAATTTGCGACATGTGAAGCATCATCGGTCTTATATGGCACGGAATTAAATGTGCCATTTTTGAAAAGCGATCCACTACAAATATGGAATCGTGACCATGTTTAGATCTAGGCAAGCCTAATACAAAGTCCATGCTAATGTCCCACCAAGGTGCATGAGGAATAGGCAATGGCATATAAAGACCAAAGGGTTGGACTTAGACTTAGCTTGGATACATGTAGTGCATCGTTGAGCGTGGCGCCACGTCAAGGCTTCATCTTTGGCCAAAAGTAGTGAGTGGAGAGCATGTCATATGTCTTGTCACGGCCAAAGTGACCCATAAGGCCTCCACCATGGGACTCTTGAAGAAGCAAAAGTTGGAGAGAGGATTTGGAAGGCAAAGCTTGTTTTGTTTGAAAAGAAAACCCTTGTGCAAATAGAAATCGCCAATCCCTTTGTCTATTGAACATTGTGCAAATATTGGTCCAAAGAAAGAATCGGACGCTGCATAAAGATTTGATGTCCTCAAGACCCAAAACATTGACTTGAGTCGTGTAAGAAGGCTTGTGGTTTTTCGAGACAAGGTCCGCCACCACATTTTCTTTGCCCTTCTTGTATTTTACAATGTAAGGAAAAGACTCCATAAACTCAACCCACTTTGCGTGCCTTTTACTCAAGTTGGCTTGGCCCTTAAGGTACTTCAACGACTCATGGTGAATGGATTATAAATTCTTTGGGCCAAAGATAGTGTTGCCACACTTGAAGAACACGAACCAAGGCAAAAGTTCTTTGTCATAAATGGGATAATTGAGGCGTCGCCATCAAGTTTCTCACTATGGTAAGCAATAGGACGCCCATTTTGCATAAGTACGCCACCAATGCCAATACCACTAGCGTCACATTCAATCTCAAAGGTTTTTGTGAAATCCGCAATACAAGAAGTGGTGCTTGGTGAGCCTCCTTTGAGCTCATCAAAGCCTTTTGTTGTGCTTTTCCCCAAGCACGTGACATTCTTCTTGGTCAATTCGTTGAGGGGCAAGCAATTAATGAAAAATCTTTCACAAAGCGACGGTAAAAGCCACCAACCCATGAAAACTACGAAGTTCACTAACATTTGTAGGGTGGGCCAATCTCGTATGTCCTTGACTTTTGATACATCAACTTCAATGCCATTAGAAGACACGACAAAACCAAGGAAAATCGACTTGTCTCTTGCAAAAGTGCACTTGGGGAGGTTAGCATAAAGCTTTTCATGACGAAGGATTTGTAAGACCTCCTTAACATGAGTAACATGCTCCTCTAGTGACTTGCTATAGACAAGAATGTCATCAAAGTAAACAACTACACTCTTTCCAATGAGTGACCGCAAAATATGGTTCATGAGGCGCATGAAGGTAGATGGGGCATTGGATAAGCCAAATGGCATAACCAACCATTCATATGGACCAAGCTTGGTCTTGAAGGCGGTTTTCCACTCATCACCTTGACCATGCGAATTTGATGGTAGCCACTACGAAGATCAATTTTTAAATATAGTGGCTCCACATAACTCATCAAGCATGTCATCAAGACGCGGTATAGGATGTCGATAACGCACGGTGATAGCATTGATTGGGCGATCCATGCATAACCGCAACGTATGATCCGTTTTGGACTAGGATCACGGGAACCCGCTTGGGCTAGTGCTTACTTGGATCAAACCTTTGGAGACGAGTTGGTTGATTTGGCCTCGATCTCCTTTGTCTCTTCGGGTTGTCACGATCTGCTGCAGTTTGGTAGTGGTCTTGCGCGGTATGAGGTCGATACGGTGCTCGATTCCACGAAGAGGAGGAAGGCCATGAGGAAGCTCTTTGGGAAATACATCTTGGAATTCTGCAAAAGCCATCAAAGAAGGAGGAATATTTGTCAAGTCATTAGTTCCTTCGCTAGTCCCTTGCATACGAGGACGTGGTGCAAGATGGATGGTGTTCCTCACTTCTCATCTCACTTTTGGTGGCAAGAAGAACACTCGTAGTTTTTCCGCTCGAGTTTGGCTTGTAGCTCTCACTCACTATGGTGTGGTTCTCGCTCACCACTCTTCTCACAAGGTGTTTTTGTGTTAGCCCTCGCTAAAGCCTTTGCATTGTCCGCAATTATTTGGCTAGGAGTCATTGGTTGCAACACAAGTTTTATCAAGCCATTTGAAAGTGTAGGTGTTTGAGTGACCATTATGCAAAGCACACTTGTCATATTGCCACGGCCTTCCGAGCAACATGTGACAAACCGTCATTGGAACCACGTCATATTCCACGTGTCCTTGTAGTGTCCAATGGAGAACGTCACCGAGACGGTGTGCTTGATCTTGACGGATCCTTGGTCACTTAGCCATTGGATATGGTAGGGGTGTCTATGTGGGTGAAGGGTGAGGTTGAGTTTCTCACACAATTCCGTGCTTGCGAGGTTGTGGCAACTTCCTCCATCGATGACAACTTTGATGGACTTCCCATTGATGCCTAAGCGAGTTTGGAAGATGTTCGAGCGTTGGTCTTCCTTTTCATTGGCTTGGGTAGTCAAGACCCTTGTGACCACAAGCGATGGACTTGCGTCATGCTCACACACAAGAAGTTGTTGGTCCTCTTCCAAGTGTTGCCTTGCCATGGCTTCCTTGACCCTTGCATCAAACTCTTCTTCACTCAAGTATTCTTCATCGCCGTTGTCATGGATGAACAAAACTTTTTTGTTTCCACATGCATTGGACTTGTGCCCTTTGCCTCCACACTTGTAGCATTCACCATTGAATGGTTGATCATCCCGTGTTTGTTTGCCACTTGGGGGCTGTTTTCCTTGGGGAATAGTTGGCTTGAAGGGAAGCTTGGTTGTACTTGGGGATCTTCCACTTGGTGTTGTTGGAGTAGTGGTTGGCGATTGCTTGTAGGTGAAGTACGTCTTTGGCTTGTTGTACTTGATGTCCTCTTGCACTTGGCGCTCGGCCTTGGATGCGATGTGCACAAGCTCAACCATGTTGTTGTACTTTTGGAACTCGGTGATGCGTTTGATGGGATGGTTCAAGCCATTGAGGAAGCGTGCCATTGTTTGCTCATCTCGCTCTTCAATGTTGGCACGGATCATGTTGAGCTCCATTTGCTTGAAGTACTCTTCCACGGTCTTTGTCCCTTGACTAAGCGTTTGAAGCTTGTTGAAGAGGTCTCGCGTGTAGTGTGAAGGAACAAAGCGGGATCTCATATGAGCCTTCATATCTTGCCAAGTGGCGATTGGAGGCTCTTCTTTTGCTTCATGACGAGTTGGACTTGTTCCCACCAAAGGTTGGCATACTCATCAAACTCGAGGGATGCCATGGCCATCATCTTCTCATTGCTATAATTGTGCATGCAGAAGATCTTGTCGACCTTGAGTTCCCAAGAGAGATATTCCTCGGGCTCATTGGAACCGGTGAACTTGGGCATGGTGAATTTGAGCTTGCCGAAAGTTTCTTCTCCATTGCGGTTCCGGTTGCGTCGGTTGCCATTATTTGGACGGACATCATTATCATCCGAGCTCTCATGTCTTGCTTGGTGATTGTTGCGATGCTCGCGTGGTTGTTGAGGTGCCGCGTTTGGTGGAGGAACTTGTTGTTGACCACGAGCTTGGGGAGCGTGCTCGTTTTCTTGTCGCGGATGCGGACGAGGAGGAGGTTGGTGGTCCTCACGACGAGCTTGGGGAGCTCGCTCTTGCTCTTGTCGTGGTTGAAGGCGAGGAGCATTAGCTTGCGCCATGTGGCGAGGACGTCGGCCGTATGCGCCATGGACCCTCTTCTTCTTGGTGTAGGGAGGCTCGTCATGACCATTATGTTGGCGGCAGGGCGCTCATGTCTATGATGACGCCTTGGAGGATCTTCGAGTGCTTCACGTCGACGATGATCTTGTTCGTCCTCTTGAAGTTGCACTTGTTGTTGAAGGGCGTGTCGGCGTCGATGGCCGTGGTGGTCTGCGAGGTTGCTCTTGTTGAATCACGGTGCCCTTGGTTGTTGTTGGTTTGCTTCACGTCTTGGAGGTCTTGCGGAGAGGTCACCATCATAGCTTGATGTCGCGGCGTGGCGCGGAGATGGTACCACTTGCGAAGAGCTTATGGATTGAAGAACGGGTCCATCCCGGTGCCTTGAAGCGTGATCGAGGTGCACTTGTTTCACTTGACGAGTGCGAGATGAGCTTGATTCGCGCGGCGTGTCCTTGCGAGTCCATCGATGATGTGTTGGAGCTTCTCATCCGTTGAGGCGAGTGCGACCAAGAGCTTCATTTTGATGCGAGGTTGTGTTGCATGGCATGCATTTGTACGGACTTCTTGAGCGGTTGTCGATGTTCTTGAATTCCACACGGCTCGCTAAATTGTTCATCTTGGCGCTCGAGAGCTTCACAACGATAGTTGAATTCTCCTCGGATCTTCCAATGGTCCCATCTTGTCATGAATTGGTTATCATCCTCTGGAGGTGGTGGTGGTTGGGATGGCTCTCCATGCATCCATGATGCAAAGCCAACAATGGTTGTATATGGAGAAAGGGTGTGGAGAGTTAGCCTGTTACCTCAACTTGGAGATTATATCAAACCAATTGCCACACAAATGAGAAAAGCGTGCAAAGTGAAATGGCAAGAAACTCTCAAAGGCTTTTGGTGGAAGGTAAGGGTTGTGGAAAACCAAGCGAAGCGATCCAAGCAAAAGGTTATTGTCCTCGTGGTAAAGAACCAAAGATCAAAAGCAAAAAGGATACGATCTACCAAAAACACGGAAAACACACACGTGGAGAAAACGGGGTTAGCACGACTATGAAAATGAGCACAAAAGGTCCTAACGAAGACTACGCTCGGCTGTCGTGCCAACACAAGGAGAGACCACAACTCGTTTGCCAAAAGAGGGTAAGCAATAGATTTGTGCACTTGCCGCGGAGCGCTCTTTCTTCTCTCTTTCTTGGCTTACAAGCTTGGTATTCTCTTTGTATTGGGGGACTATGTATCTTTTTTTCTCTTTTTTTTTTGATTCTTTTTCCTTTTTGTCCCTTGCTATGCTACTATGGTGGCTTTTGTATTTGGCGTCAAACTCTCACTTTCCGAAGGCAAGTGCACAATGCTTAGACAAACACAAAATGAGTTGCTCTCATAGGATAGATACACACAAAGGAAGATATGGTACATCGGTGGTGCAAGTTATACCTTTGGTATTGTTGACGACTTGCAACCGTTGGTGGGGAAAGATGTTCGAGTGTCGCGGTGTCGTTGAGCGGGATGGCGTTGATGCGGAAGCTGTTGTGAAAATGGCGACAAACGAAACACGAACAAGCGAGGTGGAAAAGGTCGTGAGCGAAATCGGCGTCAAAGGTCGGGAGCACCAGTATGGCGGCGGTAATCTTAGCAGGCGGTAGTACGGTGGTAGTAATGCAGCTTGTACTACCGGTAATCTGTAATAAGCGGTACCGCTTACCTGATACCGCTTGGCACAGCAGCACGGAGCAGGTGAACTTGCCAAAACCTCAAATTCTTGAAAAAGCGACGAAAATGAGCTAGAAACAAGAGGGCTATAGATCGACTCCCAAAAGCAGATCTATGGACCAAAACCACTAAAACTCACCAAATCCAGAGATCGATCCGAAGGTAAATTGGGCTCTTTTGGTAGGATTTTCGTTTTAAGATGGATAAAAGAAAAATTGGAAATTGATCAACCGTGCTCTTGATACCAATATGTTATGGGGTAACCACAGGGTTGGCCGATCTTTCACTAATTCCATGAGGAACGAGGGAAGAAAGGTGGTCGGGTATGAAATCGGGGCGATGAAAACCACGAACACACGCACACCAAAACACGATACGCCTACTCCTCACGCCGGTGGCAACGGTCCAACATAATCCCTAGGATCGGTGTTGGTGACTCGCTCTCACGCCAACAACGGGGATGAGGTGCTTGGTGAGACCTTGACGACTTGGGGCGGAAACAGAACCCAAGGCCTTGTACAACAGGAACGCACTAGGCAAGATCCAAGAGGGGTGGATAATCCGGTGCTCTGGTAGGAGCATGAGACCAATAGATATAAGTCCTCAAAGGGTTTCCTTAATATCTATTATTATCCAAGTCTAACGTTTACAATAGAGGTGGGGGCTATATATAGTCCAACAAAAGCAGGGTAGTTGAATGGAGAGATAAATGATAGGTTGGGTTACAAGGCCAGGGCCGAACTTAGGTGATCGGTCGAGCGGGACCCGGTAATCGTGGTAACAGTACCGTGGTGGCCAGAGTACCGCTCGGAGTGGTAGTACCGCTTGAGGGCTGGAGCTTCCGTCGGAGGCGTCGTGGCGCGGTAGGAGGGCGGTAGTACTGCCACCGGTAGTACCGATTCTGGGCCGGTACCGCTTCGTCTGGGGCATGGGGTAGTGCTTCTGTGGCGGCGGTAGGAGGAGGCGGTAGGTCGCTTGGAGGCGGTACTGGTCGTCAACCCAACCGTAGTACCGCTTGCGTCTGGCAAATTGGTGGCTTCTTCGTACCTGATGATGCACAGAGTTTGCGTGTGAAGTAGCAAGCCATCCAAGGGGGTGTCGAAGTCACACAAGGAGAGGAGCGAGTTCACCTTAGTTTGAAGGAGCTTGGCTCGGGCAAGAGTCATGGGTCCATTTGGGTAGCTCGTGGGAGTAGATGTAGTAGCGGTCGGAGGACGGGCTGCATCACAACATCTTGATTTCGGATTGGTTCTTGACATGCCACTTTCCATACCTATCCACCATAGGCCTTGTGTGTGTTTGTTTTTTTGTTGGTAGTTGGCTTTGGTGTTCCGCGTGAACTTCACTTTGCTTGGTTTATTGCTCTCAAGTGTGGCCACTTGCACGATACGATCTTCCAAGGTAAAGTAAGGTTTGACGTTGTATCCCTAACACCCTCTACCACTTCCATATACAACACTTGGTCTTGTGAAGCATGTCTAGGGACTCCGGGACCGAGAATGATTTCCATGAAGAATCCATGATGAGCCACCATGCATATGTCTCCACAAGCATGGATAACATGATGGAGCACTACACCGACAATGGCTCCACATGCTTGGGTGACATGGAGTGCTACAACAACAACGACTCCCCAAGCATGGGCGACTTCAAGAACGACAACGCCAAGCTCCTCACGTCGCACCGACCAAGACGGAGCCTCCAACTCGAGTGCGCCAAGGTCCACCATCAAATGGACAAGTTCAAGAGCGACCTCCACGACTTCAAGAAGGACATGGACAATGACTTCAAAAAAAACATGAGCATGGTCGCCAAGACTAATGATGCTTTGTGCTCATTAGAAGAACTTATAAGGAAGCGTGCCAAGGTCAAGGGCCATCGTCGTGAGCGTCATATGGATGACCAAGTGCGCCACCTACATCAACCATCGGCAAGGCACGCCAATGACCTCCGTCGACACCGTCACAAGGCACCTTCAACTACTAGTGCCACCACCAAAATGGCACCAAGAGCAAGCCTTCGTCCACACCATCAAGCTTCAACGACTACGCTTGCATTCGAAGACCTCATGAACGAGGAAAATGAAGACCTCTACTTCGCCAAGTTGGATAGCATGAGCCTACCTCCACCACTACTACAAGATGGCCACAAGACGGTCGAGCATGGGATTTTCCCTTCGACCATGGAGGCGAGCAATGATGCCCATCTTATGGCATCCAACCTTGAAGGCGACAAGGTCAAGAATGGTGAGCATGGCATTTTCCCTTCACCAAAGGAGGCGCATGGAGTTGAGGAAACCGAGCCTATCCCCATATGCTTGAGTGATGATGTGGTACCAATCCCATGTGAGTATGAGAGCCACTTAGCCCACTTGAGTGAGAACAAGAGTGAGATGAGTGACTCCACCTTATGTGAGATTGAGTGCTTCCACTTGGAGGGCATGAGCGATACTCCTAGTGAGTTGAGACTGGTAGTTGATAGGTCAAGTGAGACCATTTCGATTTCTAACAACTTACCCTCTACCTCTAGTGTGTTCTCTTATGTTATGCTAGGTTCCATGGATGAAGAAGCACCAAGCCGTGAAGCAATGATGCCTCGAATGGAGAAGATGTACATGGTGCACGAAGATGATGCTATGACATGGCTACATCAAGAAGACGAAGTCGTCCACAAGGAGGCCACTACTTCCACAACACCCATTTCATATGAGAGGTACGAACAAGGTAATAATAAGGGTGTTGATGATGCCATGATCCCACTAGTGGACATGATGAATTGTGAGGATATGCATGCTATGGATGATACTTGTGACATTACATATGCTTCATACCCTTTCCCATGTGATGATTTGCCTTTGCATAATATCGATCATGTGGAATTGTTTGATTGCGATATCATTGCCCTAAACATGCAAGGTTATGCATCTTGTGTGTATCCTCCAATTGCTTTGGACTTGCCTTGTCATGCTAGTCATTCAATTTCTCCCGTTGCTTGCGATAAGATGAATGCTTGCTATTTCACTTGTTTTGCTTGCAACAATATTGATCTTATGCGTTATAATGAGATGGCCCCCATAGCTTTCTCAATTTTTGGAGATTTTGATGATGGCCATGATAAGCATGTTCCCCACTTGCATACTCACCATGCATCTATTTCATACTTGAATGACATTAATGGTGATGTGCACAAGAAGAGATACGTCATGATGGATGATGTGTATCTCTACCATGCACACACGTTCTTCCTTTTACATATGATGTGTGTAGGTACCCGCACAAGAATGTCAACCTCGGTTGAGCACGAGTTGACAAAAAGAGCTCTTGAGAGCATCCAACAAGTGAGTTCAAGATCGAACCATTCGATACCTTTTGCATGCTTTGCATCTTTCATGTTGACAAATTGTTCTTTCCTATGGTTTGCTTGCAAGCATGTTAATGGTATTATCTTCCCTTGTGACATTCATGTTTCTTCGCTTTTATATAATGATGCTTTGTGTGTTGCAACAAAAATGTTGAACAATTTACCTTTCCGATGTTTTCTGTGCAACCACAATTCCATTAAGAACATGTATTGTCATGAGAGCTTCCAAGAATCTCGTCTTGTTGTTGTAACAAACATACGGACCACTTGCTCTTTCATTTGGTTTGTTTGCAAACACGTTACTCTGCCTTCCGCTTGGGATACTCATATTCCCATGATATTTGCTTTTGATGATTTGTGTGTGACATCCCACATGTCGAACAATTTCTCTTTCCAATGGTTGGTTTGCACACATATTGATGTTGCTTTGGACATTCTTCCTTGCGTGTTTTTGCCGAATTCTCCTATTCTCGCATCAAGGACGTTGATCAAAATTCTAGTCAATTGCCTTGCGTGCCACACTAAAACATTGTATGGAGTTTTTGAGTTCCCACATTTGGATGATGTTCAGACGATTTCCATGCACTTTCACCTTGCATATGCACCCCATTTTCTATACATGCATTATGCTAATACTGTTGTGAAGAAGAATGGACATGCCACATTTGACATGCTCCTCTATCACGCACGAAAATATTTTGCTTGGTGTTTGTTGTGTGAAGGTACAAGTGCATACACGTCAACCTCTACCAATGATGCAGCCCGACCTACGGTCGTTACTACATCAAGGTCTCCAACTTACGCCAAGTCGCCATGGACTCCAAAGGTGAATCCGTTCCTCTATGAAAGCTCACTTCCTACCCTATTGAATGGTATGCTACTTCATACTCCGTCACATATTCATGATAGGTTCACACCGACCAGTACGGAGGCAAGGGAGAAGCCCGAACATCACGCCCGACAAGGCGAGCTTGGAAGAGGAGGAGGAAGAGACAGATCGGCATTGCTGGTTCAAGCGGTACTACCGGTCGGAAACCCGGTACTGCCGGCCAGATTACTACCGCCCCTGCATCTTGAAGCTGCGCCATCGCCATCGGATGCCCTTGATCGGCTTGCGGTACTACCGCCATAATACTCTGGGTCCCAAAGCGGTACTAGGTGATGACCGGTACTACCGTCCCAAGTCCCAGATTACCCGTCATGTCAAGACTGCAGCACTAGTTGGGCCACAGCCCATGTATCCCCCCCTTTACTTACCTATTCGCCTAGTTTATCCCCAAACTACCCTTGTTAAGTGGTTGGCCTATAAATAGAGCCCCACCCTCATGTATCCCTTAGGCATAGATGATAGACTAAAAACCCCCATTGTGGAATCTCTTGTTTTGCCTCATCCCCTTTACCAAGGGGACCGACTATCGTCACCAACCTCGATTGGACTTTGCATCACGCATCCATCGTTGAACAAGGCCTTGGAGTTCGATGTCTCGTCTCCAAGTTGTCAAGACCCTCCCCAAGGTGTTCTTCCCTCTCCGATGTGGATTTAAGGGAGCACGTTGACCGATCTTTCCTTGCTAGGATTCTATCGGACGGTGGCGCCGTTCGAGCAATCGGCCTTGTATCATGTGAGTTTTGTGTGTTCATCGTGTTCTTCGCGAGGTGTGTGTTCGCCCGCTACCTTCTCCCTTTCCTCGCTTTCCCATCGATTTGACCACGAGATCCGTGAAGATCGGGCACCCAAGAGGTTAACCCTCCATCATCTGGTATCGGCAGCCTTTTGGTTGCCACGGTTCTCATCGATTTGGTCTTTTCCCCATAAATTGAAAATTCCACCAAAACAGCCCCAATTCGTGTTTTGGATCGATCTGTGATTTGAGTGCGTTTTGGTAGGTTTTGATCCATGGATTACTTGCTAAACTTGTTGATCTACCTTCCTTTGTTCCCATGGCCTAATTCCTTGATTTCCCCTTGATTTGGTGTTTTTCTTGAAGATTTTCCGCCCGCTTAAATCACCCCAAAATCGCAAACGCGTCAAATCTGGGCGTCCAAGCGGTACTACGGGTCCAAAAAGTACTACCGCCCTTAACCGATACTACCAGGCCCAAACAACCGGTACTACTTCCTCTTGATCCAAACAGAAGTTCATTTCAGTTGACCTCTCATAGTTTGGGCATAACTTTTGCATAACTCGGATTTTGGTGTTCTTTAGCTCGTTTCAAGAGGAGAAGGATCCCTACATCATCATCCACGTGGTTCATGCTATCTACTCCATCCAAATTCCGTGAGCAAGGCGGAATCCAACAATAAAGGGTGAAGATCGTGACTAAAGGTATAAACATTCATGACTTCTCCCCACTTGCATTCCTTTGTGAACCCCACTATCTTTATGAAAGCAACAAACACCTATTGAGACTAGTTCCTCTTATGATTGCTTGGGCTATGCACATTTGATACCTTGTAGATTCCGAGCAAACATTGTGAGCGCTATCTCATATAGTTATCTTGTATAGTTGTTGGCACAAGGAAGAGGCAAGTGAAAAAGAAATAAAAAGAAAAAGAGTGATACAAAAAGAAAAAAAATAGAGAAAAGAAAAGAAAAGAAAGACATATACATGTGCCTCATAGCATAGGAAGCGCAAGCTCGATGAACATCATATAGGTGGTACTTATTGTGCATATCTTGTAGCCCACCAATTTTGTGCAATCGAACTAGCGTCTCTCCTTGTACTTGTGTGACACGAGCTTATAGTCTTCGCTAGGTAATCATTTGGTTCTTAGCTCACTTTCTCCGTCGCACAAGTCCCATTTATCCCACCGTGTGTTTCCTTGTACATATTTCCTATCTTGTGGATTAACTTGTTTGCTTTGTGATCATTGTGGTTCTTTACTTGCCATTACAACACCTTGATTTCGGATTGGTTCTTGACATGCCACTTTCCATACCTATCCACCATAGGCCTTGTGTGTGTGTGTTTTTTGGTTCGTAGTTGGTTTTGGTGTTCCGCGTGGACTTCACTTTGCTTGGTTTATTGCTCTCAGTGGCCACTTGTACGATACGATCTTCCAAGGTAAAGTAAGGTTTGACGTTGTATCCCTAACTCCCACTACCACTTCCATATACACCACTTGGTCTTGTGCATCATGTCTAGGGACTCCGAAACCGAGGATGATATCTATGAAGAATCCATGATGAGCCACCATGACTACGACTCCACAAGTATAGAGGACATGACGGAGCACAACACCGACAATGGCTCCGCATGCTTTGAGGACCCGGAGCACTACACCTACGACGACTCCACATGCATGGAAGACATGGAGCTCTCGTCGACAATGGCTCCTCATGCATGGAGCCTATGGAGCACTACGACAATGGCTCCACATGCTTGGGTGATATGTAGTACTACACCAACAACTACTCCCCAAGCATGGGCGACTTCGAAAAGTGCGACATCGATGGCCAAGCATGGAGGACACGGAGAACTTCATTGACTTTGATGGATCCTCCATGAGCCATGAAGAATTCCCCACCGTGTGGAGATGGAAGCCTACATTACGCCAAGCAAGAGGCACATCATCAAGATTCCATGACCTTCAAGGCCAAGCGTGCCACACCAAAGGGCACCACCTACTTGATGATTCACCTCCAAGGCGACATGTGCCACCACCTAGATGGCGTCAAGCGCCACCATCTCCAAGGCACCAAGCTCCATCACCTCCAAGGCCAAGCTCTACCATCTCCAAGGCGCCAAGCTTCATCACCGCCAAGGCACCAAGCTCCAACTCCTATCGAAACAAGTGGCGTCCAAACATCATATGCATCAAGAGGCGCCAGAAACAAGACTCTTCATCGACAAACATCCTCTCATGAGCATCGCCACCATAAAGAGGATACAAGACATCGTCGAAGGCATCTTCGCCATAAAGGCGAAGAATTCAAGATGAGCACCAACCATAATGCTCAAGCAAGCTCAACAAGGCACCACAAGCACAAGAAGAGTGCCAAGGCAAATGATCATCGTCGCGAGTGTCATGTGGACGACCAAGTCGCCACCTACATCAACCATCGGCCAAGGCACGCCAATGACCTCCGTCGACACCATCATAGGGCACCTTCAACTACTCGTGTCACCACCATAATGGCACCAAGAGCAAGCCTTCCTCCACGCCATCAAGCTTCAAAGCCGACGCTTGACTTCTCGACCTCATGAGGAAAATGTAGCCACCTACTTCGCCAAGTTGGATAGCATGAGCCTACCTCCACCACTACTACGAGATGGCCACAAGACGGTCGAGCATGGGATTTTCTCTTCGACCATGGAGGAGAGAAATGATGCCCATCTTATGGCATCCAACCTTGGAGGCGACAAGGTCAAGAATGGTGAGCATGGGATTTTCCCTTCACCAAAGGAGGCGCATGGAGTTGAGGAAACCGAGCCTACCCCCATATGCTTGAGTGATGATGTGGTACCAATCCCATGTGAGTATGAGAGCCACTTAGCCCACTTGAGTGAGAACAAGAGTGAGACGAGTGAGTCCACCTTATGTGAGATTGAGTGCTTCCACTTCGAGGGCATGAGTGTACTCCTAGTGAGTTGAGAGTGGTAGTTGATAGGTCAAGTGAGACCATGTCGAATTCTAACAACTCACCCTCTACCTCTAGTGTGTTCTCTTGTGTTGTGCTAGGTTCGATGGATGAAGACGCGCCAAGCCATGAAGCAATGATGCCTCATTTTGAGAAGATGTACATGGTGCATGAAGATGATGCTACGCCATGGATACATCAAGATGAAGTCGTCCACAAGGAGGCCACTACTTCCACAACACCCACTTCATATGAGAGATATGAACAAGGTAACAATAAGGGTGTTGATGATGCCATGATCCCACTAGTGGACATGATGAATTGTGAGGATATGCATGCTATGGATGATACTTGTGACATTACATATGCTTCATCCACTTTCCCATGTGATGATTTGCCTTTGCATAATATTGATCATGTGGAATTGTTTGATTGCGATATCATTGCCATAAACATGCCATGCTATGCATCTTGTGTGTATCCTCCAATTGCTTCGGACTTGTCTTGTCATGCTAGTCATTCAATTTCTCCCGTTGCTTGCGATAAGATGAATGCTTGCTATTTCACTTGTTTTGCTTGCAACAATATTGATCTTATGCGTTATAATGAGATGGCCCCCATAGCTTTCTCAATTTTTGGAGATTTTGATGATGGCCATGATAAGCATGTTCCCCCCTTGCATACTCACCATGCATCTATTTCATACTTGATTGACATTAATGGTGATGTGCACAAGAAGAGATACGTCATGATGGATGATGTGTATCTCTACCATGCACACACGTTCTTCCTTTTACATATGATGTGTGTAGGTACCCGCACGAGAATGTCAACCTCGGTTGAGCACGAGTTGACAAAAAGAGCTCTAGAGAGCATCCCACAAGTGAGTTCAAGATCGAACCCAGCTCTGATACCTTTTGCATGCTTTGCATCTTTCATGTTGGCAAATTGCTCTTTCCTATGGTTTGATTGCAAGCATGTTAATGGTATTATCTCCCCTTGTGACATTCATGTTTCTTCGCTTTTAGATAATGATGCTTTGTGTGTTGCAACAAAAATGTTGAACATTTTCTCTTTCCGATGTTTTGGGTGCAACCACAATTCCATTAAGAGCATGTATTGTCACGAGAGCTTCCAAGAATCTTGTCTTGTTGTTGCAACAAACATAAGGACCACTTGCTCTTTCATTTGGTTTGTTTGCAAACATAATACTTTTGTTTTGGATATGCTTTCTTGTGTGTTTTTGCCAAATTCTCCTATTCCTGCATCAAAGATGTTGTTTGAAATTTGGACCCAATGCTTTGAATGCACCACTTATATGTTATATGGAGTTTTTGAGTTCCCACATTTGGATGATGCTCAAACGATTTCCATGCACATTGACCTTGCATATGCATCCCGTTTGCTATACTTGAGTTGTGTTAATCGTGTTGTGAACAAGAATGGACATGCCACAAATGGCATGCTCCTCTATCACACACAAACATATGTTGCTTGGTCTTTGTTGTATGAAGGTACAAATGCATACACGTCAACCTCTCTGGACTATATGTTCACAAGAAGAACCGAAGAGAGTTACCTATGGCTACCCTTCATCGAGCTATCTCTACAAGCTAAGGTGACTTCCTTCTACTTGAGGACTCATGCTATAATCTTCATGAATTGGCTACGCTTTGAGTGTTGCTTTGCTTTTGTTGTGAGCTTTGTAGGCTTCAAGGAAGGTGAAGGAACAATGAAGGGTTGTCAAGTCAATCTTCCCGAGGACGACTATAAGGTGAACCCCAGGATCAAGAAGGTCTCGTGCTTCTACTTTGTGATGAGCATGTAGAGTCGAGGACGACTCTTTTTTAAGGGGGGGAGATGATGCAGCCCGACCTACGGTCGTTACTACATCAAGGTCTCCAACTTACGCCAAGTCGCCATGGACTCCAAAGGTGAATCCGTTCCTCTATGAAAAAGCTCACTTCCTACCCTATTGAATGGTATGCTACTTCATACTCCGTCACATATTCATGATAGGTTCACACCGACCAGTACGGAGGCAAGGGAGGAAGCCCGGAGCATCACGCCTGACAAGACGGAAGCTTGGAAGAGGAGGAGGAAGAAGACAGATCGGCAGGTTCAAGCGGTACTAGGTCGTGGCGGTACTCTGGGTCGGCAGATCTCGCTACTCTGCTTCGCAGAAGCTGCCATCGCCCGGATGCCCCAGATCGCTTGCTTGCGGTACTACCATAAAGGTACTACCGGTCCCCAAGCGGTACTACAGGTCCGGTCAGTACTACCGGTCATGTCAAGCCTGGCGCACTAGTTGGGCCACTGACCCATGTATCCCCCCTTTTACCTATTACCTAGTTTATCCCCAAACTACCCTTGTTAAGTGGTTGGCCTATAAATAGAGCCCCCACCCTCATGTATCCCTTAGGCATAGATGATAGACTAAAGAAAACCCCCATTGTGGAATCTCTAGTTTTGCCTCATCCCCTTTACCAAGGGGACCGACTATCGTCACCAACCTCGATTGGACTTTGCATCACGCATCCATCGTTGAACAAGGCCTTGGAGTTCGATGTCTCGTCTCCAAGTTGTCAAGACCCTCCCCAAGGTGTTCTTCCCTCTCCGATGTGGATTTGAGGGAGCACGTTGACCGATCTTTCCTTGCGAGGATTCTATCGGACCGGTGGCCGCCGTTCGGGAGCAATCGGCCTTGTATCGTGTGAGTTTTGTGTGTGTTCATCGTGTTCTTCGCGAGGTGTGTATTCGCTTCCGCTACCTTCTCCCTTTCCCCTCGCTTTCCCATCGATTTGACCACGAGATCCGTGAAGATCGGGCACCCAAGAGGTTAACCCCTCCATCAACCAACCATGTGTTGACAAGAAGAACCGAAGAGAGTTACCTATGGCTACCCTTCATCGAGCTATCTCTACAAGCTAAGGTGACTTACTTCTACTTGAAGACTCATGCTATAATCTTCATGAATTGGCTATGCTTTGAGTGTTGCTTCGCTTTTGTCGTGAGCTTTGTAGGCTTCATGGAAGGTGCAGGAACATTGAAGTGTTGTCAAGTCAACCTTCCCGACGACGACTATATGGTGAATCCCAGGATCAAGAAGGTCTCTCGACCGCTTCTACTTTGTGATGAGCATGTAGAGTCGAGGACGACTCTTTTTGAAGGGGGAGGCGATGTGGCCGACCTCTGGCCGTTACCACATCTTGGTCTCCAACTTCCAAGTCGTCATGGACTCCAAAGGTGAATCCGTTCCTCTATGCGAGCCCCTTCCTACCCTATTGAATGGTATGCTACTTCATACTCCGTCACATATGCATGATAGGTTCACATTGACAAGTGCGGAGGCAGCGGAGGAAGCCGGAGCATCAAGCCCGACAAGACCGGAGGCTTGGAAGAGGAGGCGGAAGAAGATCGCCAAATGCTCTTTGTCTCCGGTACTACGGATCGCGGCCAATCCGGTACTCTGGCCACGGTACTACCGCTCACTACTGCCCATACAAGCAGCGTAGCAGAAGTCCTAGGGCTGCACCAGCGTACTCTGGACCGACCTCTTGGTCGTGGTACTCTGGGACCCAAGTCTCGATACTACGGTCGTGTGTGCTGCCTTTGTTGGCCTTGCCCATCCCCTCTAGCTCGTCAAACCCTAGTTTTATTCCTAAACTACATGTGTTTGTGGGTGGCCTATATAGAGCCCCACCCTCATGTACCCTTAGGCATAGATGATAGACTAAAGAAAACCCCTTGTGTGGAATCTCTAGTTTTGCCTCATCCCTTTTAAAGGGGACCGACTATCGTCACCAACCTCAATTGGACTTTGCATCACGCATCCATCGTTGAACAAGGCCTTGGATTTGTCTCGTCTCCAAGTTGTCAAGACCCTCCCAAGGTGTTCTTCCTCTCCAATGTGGATTTGAGGAAGCACGTTGACCGATCTTTCCTTGCGAGATTCTATCGGACCGGTGGCCCCGTTAGAGCAATCGGCCTTGTATCGTGTGAGTTTTGCGTGTGTTCATCGTGTTCTTCGCGAGGTGTGTGTTCTCTTCCGCTACCTTATCCCTTCCCCTCGCTTTCCCATCGATTTGACCACGAGATCCGTGAAGATCGGGCCACCCAAGAGGTCCCCTCCATCAGGAGAGGGAAGAACACCTTGGGGAGGGTCTTGACAACTTGGAGACGAGACGTCGAACTCAAGGCCTTGTTCAACGATGGATGCGTGATGCAAAGTCCAATCGAGGTTGGTGACAATAGTGTCCCCTTGGATAGGGGATGAGGCAAAACTAGAGATTCCACAAGGGGTTGTCTTTAGTCTATCATCTATGCCTAAGGGATACATGAGGTGGGGCTCATTTATAGGCCACCACTAAACAAGGGTAGTTGGGGATAAACTAGGCGAATAGGTAAGTAAAGGGAATACATGGGTGGCCCAACTAGTGCGCATGAGCACCGACATGACCGATAGTATCAACTTAGTACGGTAGTACCGTCATCACCCGATACCGCCTGGGACCGGTAGTACTGGCTCTGAGCGTCGATTGGAGCCGTCGATAACGAATGGCGGTATCAGCGATACCCGGCAGTTACGATGGAGGGTTAACCTCTTGGGTGCCCGATCTTCACGGATCTCGTGGTCAAATCGATGGGAAGCGAGGGAAAAGGAGAAGGTAGCGGGCGAACACATACCTCGCGAAGAACACGATGAACACACGCGATACAAGGCCGATTGCTTCCGAGCGGCCACGGTCCGATAGAATCCTCGCAAGGAAAGATCGGTCAACGTGCTCCCTCAAATCCACATCGGAGAGGAAGAACACCTTGGGGAGGTCTTGACAACTTGGAGACGAGACATCGAACTCCAAGGCCTTGTTCAACGATGGATGCGTGATGCAAAGTCCAATCGAGGTTGGTGACGATAGTCGGTCCCCTTGGTAAAGGGGATGAGGCAAAACTAGATATTCCACAATGGGGTTTTTCTTTAGTCTATCATCTATGCCTAAGGGATACATGAGGGGTGGGGGCTCTATTTATAGGCCAGCCACTAAACAAGGGTAGTTTGGGGATAAACTAGGCGAATAGGTAAGTAAGGGGAATACATGGGCTGTGGCCCAACAGGTGCGCGTAGGTACACATGACCGGTAGTACCAGACTTAGAACCGGTAGTACCGGTCATCACCGGTAGTACCGCTCTAGGACCGGTAGTACCGCTCTAGCACCGGTAGTACCGCTTGCGGTCTTGGAGCATCCGTTGGAGCCGTCAGTAGCGAGCGGTAGAAGGGGGCGGTAGTACCGCTGACCGGTAGTACCGGTTCCGACAACCGGTAGTACCGCTTGGACCTAGAAGCTATCGACCTGTCTTCTTCCGTCTCCTCTTCCAAGCCTCCGTCTTGTCTGGCTTGATGTTCCGGGCTTCCTCCCTTGCCTCCGTACTGGTCGGTGTGAACCTATCATGCATGTGACAGAGTATGAAGTAGCATACCATTCAATAGGGCAGGACGGAGGCTCGCATAGAGGATCGGATTCACCTTTGGAGTCCATGACGACTTGGCGTAAGTTGGAGACCTTGATGTAGTAACGACCGTAGGTCGGGCTGCATCATCTCCCCCCTTCAAAAAGAGTCGTCCTCGACTCTACATGCTCATCACAAAGTAGAAGCGGTCGAGAGACCTTCTTGATCCTGGGGTTCACCATATAATCGTCCTCGGGAAGATTGACTTGACAACACTTCAATGTTCCTTCACCTTCCTTGAAGCCTACAAAGCTCACAACAAAAGAAAAGCAACGCTCAAAGCGTAGCCAATTCATGAAGATTATAGCATGAGTCCTCAAGTAGAAGGAAGTGACCTTATCTTGTAGAGATAGCTCTATGAAGGGTAGCCATAGGTAACTCTCTTCGGTTCTTCTTGTCAACATATAGTCCATAGAGGTTGACGTGTATGCATTTGTACCTTCATACAAAAAAGACCAAGCACCATATGTTTGTGTGTGATAGAGGAGCATGTCATTTGTGGCATGTCCATTCTTTTTCACAACACGATTAGCACAACTCAAGTATAGCAAACGGGATGCATATGCAAGGTCAATGTGCATGGAAATCGTTTGAACATCATCCAAATGTGGAAACTCACAAACTCCATATAATATAGAAGTGGGGCATTCAAAGCATTGGATCCAAATTTCAAACAACATCTTTGATGCAAGAATAGGAGAATGTGGCAAAAACACACGAGGAAGAATTCCAAAGCACCAACAATAGGTGTGCAAACCAACCTGATGGAGGGGTTAACCTCTTGGGTGCCCGATCTTCACGGATCTCGTGGTCAAATCGATGGGAAAGCGAGGGGAAAGGGAGAAGGTAGCGGAAGCGAACACACACCTCGCGAAGAACACGATGAACACACGCAAAACTCACACGATACAAGACCGATTGCTCCCGAACGGCGGCCACCGGTCCGATAGAATCCTCGCAAGGAAAGGTCGGTCAACGTGCTCCCTCAAATCCACATCGGAGAGGGAAGAACACCTTGAGGAGGGTCTTGACGACTTGGGGCAAGGAAACCGAAAAGGCCTTGTTCAACGATGGATCGTGATGCGTGATGCAAAGTCCAATCGAGGTTCGAGGTGACGATAGTCGGTCCCCTTGGTAAAGGGGATGAGGCAAAACTAGAGATTCCACAATGGGGTTTTTCTTTAGTCTATCATCTATGCCTAAGGGATACATGAGGGGTGGGGGCTCTATTTATAGGCCAACCACTAAACAAGGGTAGTTTGGGGATAAACTAGGCGAATAGGTAAGTAAAGGGGGGATACATGGGCTGTGGCCCAACTAGTGCAGACCGACATGACCGGTAATCTGGGACTTGGGACCAGAGTACGGTCATCCTGTAATCCGCTTTGGGGACCCAGTAGTACATGATGATAGTACCGCAAGCCAAGACGGGCATCCGATTGGCGATGGCGCAGGCTTGATGCATCGGTGGCAGTAAGGCTGTGCCCGGTAGTACCGGTAGCATGCTTGAACTCGGCAATGCTAATCTGCTTCTTCCTCCTCCTCTTCCAAGCTTCCGTCTTGTCGGGCTTGATGCTCAAGACCTCCCTTGCCTCCGTCTTGGTCGGTGTGAACCTATCATGAATATGTGACGGAATGAAGTAGCATACCATTCAATAGGGTAGGAAGTGAGCTTTCATAGAGAACGGATTCACCTTTGGAGTCCATGGTGACTTGGCGTAAGTTGGAGACCTTGATGTAACGACCGTAGGTCGGGATGCATCACAACCATTGGATAGGGAAATTGTTTGACATGTTGGATGTCACACACAAATCATCGAAAGAAAATATCATGGGAAAATGAGTATCCCAAGCGGAAGCAAAAACAACAATTTTGCAAACAAACCAAATGAAAGAGCAAGTGGTCCTTATGTTTGTTGCAACAACAAGACGAGATTCTTGGAAGCTCTCATGACAATACATGCTCTTAATGTAATTGTGGTTGCACCCAAAACATCGGAAGAAAATGTTCAACATTTTTGTTGCAACATAAAGCATCATTATCTAAAAGCGAAGAAGCATGAATGTCACAAGGTGAGATAATACCATCAACATGCTTGCAATCAAACCATAGGAAAGAGCAATTTGACAACATGTAAGATGCAAAGCATGCAAAAGGTATCAGAGCTGGGTTTGATCTTGAACTCACTTGTGGGATGCTCTCTAGAGCTCTTTTTGTCAACTCGTGCTCAACCGAGGTTGACATTCTCGTCTTGGTACCTACACACATCATATGTAAAAGGAAGAGCGTGTGCATGGTAGAGATACACATCATCCATCATGACGCGTATCTCTTTTTGCACATCACCATTAATTTCAATCAAGTATGAAATAGATGCATGGTGAGTATGCAAGTGGGAACATTCTTATCATGGCCATCATCAAAATCTCCAAAATTGAGAAAGCTATGGGGGCCATCTCATTAGAACGCATATGATCAATATTGTTGCAAGCAAAACAAGTGAAATAGCAAGCATTCATCTTATCGCAAGCAACGGGAGAAATTGAATGACTAGCATGACAAGGCAAGTCCAAAGCAATTGGAGGATACACACAAGATGCATAGCATGGCATGTTTATGGCAATGAGTTCGCGATCAAACAATTCCACATGATCAATATTATGCAAAGGCAAAGCATCACATGGGAATATGAGTGAAGCATATGTAATGTCACAAGTATCATCCAAAACATGCATATCCTCACAATTCATAATGTCCACTAGTGGGATCATGGCATCATCAACACCCTTATTGTTACCTTGGTCATACCTCTCATATGAAGTGGGTGTTATGGAAGTAGTGGCCTCCTTGTGGACGACTTCGTTTTCTTGATGTAGCCATGGCGTAGCATCATCTTCGTGCACCATGTACATCTTCTCCAATTGAGGCATCATTGCTTCATTGCTTCGGGCGTCTTCCTCCATGGAACCTAGCACAACACAAGAGAACACACTAGAGGTAGAGGGTAAGTTGTTAGAAATCGAAATGGTCTCACTTGACCTATCAACTACCACTCTCAACTCACTAGGAGTATCACTCATGCCCTCCAAGTGGAAGCACTCAATCTCACATAAGGTGGAGTCACTCATCTCACTCTTGTTCTCACTCAAGTGGGCTAAGTGGCTCTCATACTCACAAGGGATTGATACCACATCATCACTCAAGCATATGGGGGTAGGCTCAGTTTCCTCAACTCCATGCGCCTCCTTTGGTGAAGGGAAAATCCCATGCTCACCATTCTTGACCTTGTCGCCTTTAAGGTTGGATGCCATAAGGTGGGCATCATCGCTCTCCTCCATGGTCGAAGGGAAAATCCCATGCTCGACCGTCTCGTGGCCATCGCGTAGTAGTGGTGGAGGTAGGCTCATGCTATCCAACTTGGCGAAGTAGAGGTCTACATTTTCCTCGTTGGCGAGGTTGTGGAAGTCAAGCGTAGGCGTTGAAGCTTGATGTCATGGAGGAAGGCTTTCTCTTGGTGCCATTTTGGTAGTGGCACTAGTAGTAGAAGGTGCCCGATGAAGGTGTCGACGGAGGTCATTGGCGTGCCTTGCCGATGGTTGATGAAGGTGGCGCACTTGGTCGTCCACATGACACTCGCGACGATGATCACTTGACTTGGCACTTTTCTTGTGCTTGTGGTGCCTTCTTGAGCTTGATTGAGCATTATGGTTGGTGCTCATCATGAATTCTTCGTCTTTATGGCGAAGATGCCTTTGACGATGTCTTGTATCCTCTTTATGGTTGAGATGCTCATGAGAGGATGTTTGTCGATTAAGAGTCTTGTTTCTTGGCGCCTCTTGATGCATATGATGTTTGGACGCAACTCTTGCTTGGCTAGCAGTCGGAGCTTGGCGCCTTGGCGGTGATGAAGCTTGGCGCCTTGGAGATGGTAGAGCTTGACGCCTTGGAGGTGATGGAGCTTGGTGCCTTGGAGATGGTGGCGCTTGACGCCATCTAGGTGGTGGCACATGTCGCCTTGGAGGTGGATCATCGAAGTAGGTGGTGCCCTTTGGTGTGGCATGCTTGGCCTTGAAGGTCATGGAATCTTGATGATGCGCCTCTTCTTGCTTGGCGTAGTGGGCTTCCATCTCCACACGGTGGAGGAATTCTTCATGGCTCATGGAAGAGCCATCAAAGTCGATGAAGTTCTCCGTGTCCTCCATGCTTGGCGAGGCGTCATCGATGTCGCACTCGAAGTCGTCCATACTTGGGGAGTAGTTGTTGGTGTAGTACTCCATATCACCCAAGCATGTGGAGCCATTGTCGGTGTAGTGCTCCATAGGCTCCATGCATGAGGAGCCATTGTCGACGTAGAGCTCCATGTCTTCCATGCATGTGGAGTCGTTGATGCAGCCCGACCTACGGTCGTTACCACATCAAGGTCTCCAACTTACGCCAAGTCGCCATGGACTCTAAAGGTGAATCCGTTCCTCTATGAAAGCTCACTTCCTACCCTATTGAATGGTATGCTACTTCATACTCCGTCACATATTCATGATAGGTTCACACCCCACCAAGACGGAGGCAAGGGAGGAAGCCGGGAGCATCAAGCCCGACAAGACAAGCTTGGAAGAGGAGGAGGAAGAAGACAGTCAATTGCCGGAGTTCAGCGGTACTACCGGTCGGCGGAACTGCATCGTGGTACTACCGCCCCTACTACCGCCTCTTTGATCAAGCCATCGCCCTTGGATGCCCCGATGGCTTGCGGTACTACTTGCATAATGGTACCGGTCCCCAAAGCGGTACTACGGTGATGACTACCGGTCCCAAGTCCCAGATACTGGGTCATGTCGATTGCTGGGCGCACTAGTTGGGCCACATCCCATGTATCCCCTTTACTTACCTATTCGCCTAGTTTATCCCAAACTACCCTTGTTTAGTGGCTGGCCTATAAATAGAGCCCCCACCTCATGTATCCCTTAGGCATAGATGATAGACTAAAGACAACCCCATTGTGGAATCTCTAGTTTTGCCTCATCCCCTTTACCAAGGGACCGACTATCGTCACCAACCTCGATTGGACTTTGCATCACGCATCCATCGTTGAACAAGGCCTTGGGTTCGGTTTCGCCCCCAAGTCGTCAAGACCCTCCTCAAGGTGTTCTTCCCTCTCCGATGTGGATTTGAGGAGCACATTGACCGATCTTTCCTTGAGGATTCTATCGGACCGGTGCCGCTCGGGAGCAATCGGCCTTGTATCGTGTGAGTTTTGCGTGTGTTCATCATGTTCTTTGCGAGGTGTGTGTTCGCTTCCGCTACCTTCTCCCTTTCCCCTTGCTTTCCCATCGATTTGACCACGAGATCCGTGAAGATCGGGCACCAAGAGGTTAACCCCTCCATCATCTGGTATCAGCAGCTTTTGGTTGCCACGGATTTCTCATCGATTTGGTCTTTTCCCCATAAATTCGAAAATTCCACCAAAAACAGCCCCAATTCGTGTTTTGGATCGATCTGTGATTTGAGTGCGTTTTGGTAGGTTTTGATCCGTGGATTGCTTGCTAAACTTGTTGATCTACCTTCCTTTGCGTTCCCATGGCCTAATTCCTTGATTTCCCCCTTCGATTTGGTGTTTTTCTTGAAGATTTTCCGCCCAAATCACCCCAAAATCGCGAAAACGCGTCAAATCTGGGCATCCCAGGTCCAAGCGGTACTACCGGGTCCAAAAACCGGTACTACCGCATACTACTGGGACCCAAAGACCGGTACTACCGCCCCATTCTGATCAAAAACAGCAAGTTTCAGATTTCAGCCTCTCACCGTTTTGGGCATAACTTTTGCATACGAACTCGGATTTTGGTGTTCTTTAGCTCGTTTCGAAGAGGAGAAGGAGCCCTACATCATCATCCACGTGGTTCATGCTATCTACTCCATCCAAATTCCGTGAGCAAGGCGGAATCCAACAATAAAGGGTGAAGATCGTCGATGAAAGGTATAAACATTCCGTGACTTCTCCCCACTTGCATTCCTTTGTGAACCCCACTATCTTTGCGAGCAACAAACACCTATTGAGACTAGTTCCTCTTATGATTGCTTGGGCTATGCACATTTGATACCTTGTAGAATTCCGAGCAAACATTGTGAGCGCTATCTCATATAGTTATCTTGTATAGTTGTTGGCACAAGGAAGAGGCAAGTGAAAAAGAAATAAAAGAAAAAGAGTGATACAAAAAGAAAAAAATAATAGAAAAAAGAAAAAGAAAGAGATACATATGTGCCTCATAGAATAGGAAGCGCAAGCTTGATGAACATCATATAGGTGGTATTTTTTGTGCATATCTTGTAGCCCACCAATCTTATGCAATCGAACTAGCGTCTTTCCTTGTACTTGTGTGACACGAGCTTATAGTCTTCGCTAGGTAATCATTTGGTTCTTAGCTCACTTTCTCCGTCGCACAAGTCCCATTTATCCTAAAGTGTGTGTTTCCTTGTACATATTTCATATCTTGTGGATTAACTTGTTTTGCTTTGTGATCATTGTGGTTCTTTACTTGCCATTACAACATCTTGATTTCGATTGGTTCTTGACATGCCACTTTCCATACCTATCCACCATAGGCCTTGTGTGTGTGTGTTTTTGGTTCGTAGTGGGTTTTGGTGTTCAAGTGAACTTCACTTTGCTTGGTTTATTGCTCTCAAGTGTGGCCACTTATGCGATACGATCTTCAAGGTAAAGTAAGGTTTGTTGTATCCCTAACTCACTACCACTTCCATATACACCACTTGGTCTTGTGCATCATGTCTAGGGACTCGGGCAGGATGATATCTATGAAGAATCCATGATGAGCCACCATTACTACGACTCCACAAGTATAGAGGACATGACCTGACACACAACGACAATGGCTCCGCATGCTTTGAGGACGGAGCACTACACCTCACGACTCCACATGCATGGAAGACATGGAGCTCTCGTCGACAATGGCTCCTCATGCATGGAGCCTATGGAGCACTACACCGACAATGGCTCCACATGCTTGGGTGATGAGTACTACACCAACAACTACTCCCCAAGCATGGGCGACTTGAGTGCGACATCGATGACGCCTCGCCAAGCATGGAGGACACGGAGAACTTCATCGACTTTGATGGCTCCTCCATGAGCCATGAAGAATTCCTCCACCGTGTGGAGATGGAAGCCCTACGCCAAGCAAGAGGAGGCGCATCATCAAGATTCCATGACCTTCAAGGCTGCGTGCCACACCAAGGGCACCACCTACTTCGATGATTCACCTCCAAGGCGACATGCCACCACCTAGATGGCATCAAGCGCCACCATCTCCAAGGCACCAAGCTCCATCACCTCCAGGCGTCAAGCTCTACCATCTCCAAGGCGCCAAGCTTCATCACCGCCAAGGCGCCAAGCTCCAACTCCTATCGAAACAAGAGTGGCGTCCAAACATCATATGCATCAAGAGGCGCCAAGAAACAAGACTCTTCATCGACAAACATCCTCTCATGAGCATCCCCACCATAAAGAGGATACAAGACATCGTCAAAGGCATCTTCGCCATAAAGACGAAGAATTCAAGATGAGCACCAACCATAATGCTCAAGCAAGATCAAGAAGGCACCACAAGCACAAGAAGAGTGCCCAGGCAAGTGATCATCGTCGCGAGTGTCATGTGGACGACCAAGTGCACCACCTACATCGACCATCGGCAAGGCACGCCAATGACCTCCGTCGACACCATCATAGGGCACCTTCAACTACTCGTGCCACCACCATAATGGCACCAAGAGCAAGCCTTCCTCCACGCCATCAAGCTTCAAAGCCGACGCTTGACTTCTACGACCTCGTGAACGAGGAAAATGTAGACGCCTACTTCGCCAAGTTGGATAGCATGAGCCTACCTCCACCACTACTACGAGATGGCCACAAGACGGTCGAGCATGGGATTTTCCCTTCGACCATGGAGGAGATAAATGAGGCCCATCATATGGCATCCAACCTTGGAGGCGACAAGGTCAAGAATGGTGAGCATGGGACTATCCCTTCACCAAAGGAGGCGCATGGAGTTGAGGAAACCGAGCCTACCCCCATATGCTTGAGTGATGATGTGGTACCAATCCCATGTGAGTATGAGAGCCACTTAGCCCACTTGAGTGAGAACAAGAGTGAGATGAGTGACTCCACCTTATGTGAGATTGAGTGCTTCCACTTGGGGCATGAGCGATACTCCTAGTGAGTTGAGTGGTAGTTGATAGGTCAAGTGAGACCATTTGATTTCTAACAACTTACCCTCTACCTCTAGTGTGTTCTCTTGTGTTGTGCTAGGTTCCATGGATGAAGAAGCGCCAAGTCATGAAGCAATGATGCCTCAATTGGAGAAGATGTACATGGTGCACGAAGATGATGCTACGCCATGGCTACATGAAGATGACGAAGTCGTCCACAAGGAGGCCACTACTTCCACAACACCCACTTCATATGAGAGGTATGAACAAGGTAACAATAAGGGTGTTGATGATGCCATGATCCCACTAGTGGACATGATGAATTGTGAGGATATGCATGCTATGGATGATACTTATGACATTACATATGCTTCACTCATATTCCCATGTGATGATTTGCCTTTGCATCATATTGATCATGTGGAATTGTTTGATTGCGAACTCATTGCCATAAACATGCCATGCTATGCATCTTGTGTGTATCCTCCAATTGCTTCGAACTTGTCTTGTCATGCTAGTCATTCAATTTCTCCCGTTGCTTGCGATAAGATGAATGCTTGCTATTTCACTTATTTTGCTTGCAACAATATTGATCATATGCGTTATAATGAGATGGCCCCCATAGCTTTCTCATTTTTTGGAGATTTTGATGATGGCCATGATAAGCATGTTCCACTTGCATACTCACCATGCATCTATTTCATACTTGATTGACATTAATGGTGATGTGCAAGAAGAGATCGTCATGATGGATGATGTGTATCTCTACCATGCACACGTTCTTCCTTTTGCGTTTAATGTGTGTGTAGGTACCGCATTATCATGTCAACCTCGGTTGAGCACGAGTTGACAAAAAGAGATCTTGAGAGCATCCACAAGTGAGTTCAAGATCGAACCCAGCTCGATACCTTTGCATGCTTTGCATCTTGCATGTTGGCAAATTGCTCTTTCCTATGGTTTGATTGCAAGCATGTTGATGGTATTATCTCCCTTGTGACATTCATGTTTCTTCGCTTTTAGATAATGATGCTTTGTGTTGCAACAAAAATGTTGAACAATTTACCTTCTCGATGTTTTGTGTAACCACAATTCCTTTAGGAACATGTATTGTCATGAGAGCTTCCAAGAATCTCGTCTTGTTGTTGCAACAAACATAAGGACCACTTGCTCTTTCATTTGGTTTGTTTGCAAACATAATACTTTTGTTTGGATATGCTTCCTTTTGTGCTTTTGCCAAATTCTCCAAGCTTTGCATCAAAGATGTTGATAAAATTTCTATTCGATTGCTTTGAGTGCCACAATAAGATGTTATATGGAGTTTTTGAGTTCCCACATTTGGATGATATTGCAACGACTTCCATGCACATTGACCATGCATATGCATCCCGTTTGCTATACTTGAGTTGTGCTAATCGTGTTGTGAACAAGAATGGACATGCCACATTTGACATGCTCCTCTATCACGCACGAAAATATTTTGCTTGGTCTTTGTTGTGTGAAGGTACAAGTGCATGCACGTCAACCTCTATGGACTATATGTTGACAAGAAGAACCGAAGAGAGTTACCTATGGCTACCCTTCATCGAGCTATCTCTACAAGCTAAGGTGACTTCCTTCTACTTGAGGACTCATGCTATAATCTTCATGAATTGGCTACGCTTTGAGTGTTGCTTTGCTTTTGTTGTAAGCTTTGTAGGCTTCAAGGAAGGTGAAGGAACATTGAAGTGTTGTCAAGTTAATCTTCCCGAGGACGACTATATGGTGAACCCCAGGATCAAGAACGTCTCTCGACCGCTTCTACTTTGTGATGAACATGTAGAGTCGAGGACGACTCTTTTTGAAGGGGGGGGAGATGATGCAGCCCGACCTACGGTCGTTACCACATCAAGGTCTCCAACTTACGCCAAGTCGCCATGGACTCTAAAGGTGAATCCGTTCCTCTATGAAAGCTCACTTCCTACCCTATTGAATGGTATGCTACTTCATACTCCGTCACATATTCATGATAGGTTCACACCGACCAGTACGGAGGCAAGGGAGGAAGCCCATAAACATCTCCAAAAGTGGCTAAGAAATTTAGTATCACGATCAGAGACAATAGTATTTGGCACACCATGCAAACGAACAATTTCACGAAAGAACAAATCAGCAATATATCGCGACATCATCCGTTTATGACAAGGAATAAAGTGTGCCATCTTAGAGAACCGATCCACAACAACAAAAATACTATCCTCCCTTACGTGTTCGTGGCAATCCCAAAACAAAGTCCATAGAAATATCCTCCCAAGGAACACTAGGAGCAGGAAGAGGCATATATAAACCATGTGGATTAAGGCGAGACTTAGCTTTTTGACAAGTAGTGCAATGCGTGCAAATCTCTCAACATCTCGACGCATACGTGGCCAAAAGAAGTGTGCGAAGAACATCCTCCGTCTTCTTGACACCAAAGTGTCCCATCAATCCTCCTCCATGCCTCTGTAATAACAAAGACGAGCAGAGCTATCTGGAATGCATAGTTTGTTAGCAGAACACAAATCCATCATTGAAGACGAACTTGTTCCAAGTTCTACCATCTCTACATTCTGCAACACATCTTTAAATTCAGCATCATGCACATATTGTTCTTTAATAGTTTCCAATCCAAATATTTTGAAGTCAAGTTGAGATAACAAAGCATAACAGTGACAAAGCATCGACAATAATATTATCTTTACCCTTTTGTGTTTGATAACATAAGGAAAAGACTCAATAAATTCAACCCACTTTGCATGACGATTCAACTTAGCTTGACTACGAATATGCTTCAAAGATTCATGATCGGAATGAATAACAAATTCCTTAGGCCATAGATAATGTTGCCAAGTTTCTAATGTCGAACCAACATATAATTCTTTATCATAAGTAGAATAGTTCAGACTAGCCCCTCAATTTCTCACTAAAATATGCAACAGGTTTTCCCTCTTGTAATAACACCCTCCCAAACCAATTCCACTAGCATCACATTCAAGCTCAAAAGTCTTAGTAAAATCGAAGTTGGAGTAAGGAGCATGTGTTAGCTTATCTTTCAATATGACGAAGGCTTTGTTGTTGTGCATCGCCCCAAACAAAGGCACATCCTTCTTGGTAAGCTCATTCAGGTAGCGGCAATTGATCAAAGTCTTTGACAAAGCGCCTATAAAAACCAGTGAGGCCAAGAAAACTCCTCACTTGTGTGACCGTCTTGGGCTGGCCAATTCTCAATAGCTTCAATCTTGGCTGGATCCACTTCAATACCCCGTGATGTAACAACATAGCCAAGAAAGCGCCTCGATTGGTGCAAAAGGTGCACTTCTCAAGGTTACCAAACAAGCGTGCATCACGTAAAGCATTGAAAACAAGACGTAAATGATCCAAATGATCCTCTAAAGATTTGCTATAAATCGAATATCATCAAAGTAGACTACCACAAAACGTCCAATGAAAGCACGTAAAACTTCGTTCATTAATCTCATGAAAGTGCTAGATGCATTAGTTAAACCAAACGGCATTACTAACCACTCATATAAACCGAACTTAGTTCTAAATGCTGTTTTCCATTCATCTCCTAATTTCATACGAATCTGGTGGTAACCACTACGCAAATCAACTTCAGAAAACATGGTAGAGCCACTCAATTCATCAAGCATGTCATCTAAACGTGGAATAGGATGACGATATCGAATAGTAATATTATTTATAGCTCTACAATCAGTACACATGCGAAGAACCATCTTTCTTAGGCACCAAAATAATAGGACACACAAAGGGCTAAGGGACTCACGAATATGATCTCTCGAGTAGTTCTGAATTTGGCGTTGTATCTCCTTTGTCTCCTCTGGATTGGTTCTATATGGCGCCAGCGGTTGGGCAGCAACGTGGCACCAGGAATTAGATCAATTTGATGCTCAATTCCTCTAATAGGAGGTAGTCTGGTGGCAACTCGGTGAAATCGTCCTCATATTCACGCAAAAGGTTAGCAACGGTGTGGCAAAGAAGGAGGCATATCCTCAAATGAAAACAAAACCTCTTTGGAACAATTGCATAACATTGAGTATTGTTTACATATAGTTCAGCAATATCAATTTTATTTGCAAGCATACATGGACTCTTCAAGCAATTTCGATAGCATGTGTAGAATCAGATTTAGTGTTCTTTGGTGGTATAAAATCTGCAGCAACAATCTGATTCTCACTTTTATTTTCTCCTCGATTTTAGCTCTACTAGCTCTAGCAAGATCATCTTTTAAAATCTGTTAAAGTCATAGGTTTTAGACCAATTTTCTTTCCATCATGCATAAGAGAATAGTGGTTAGTTTTGCCATTATGAATGATTCTCTATCAAATTGCCATGGTCTACCAAGTAACAAAGAACAAGCTTGCATAGGTACAACATCACAATCAACAAAATCAGAATATGTACCAATAGTAAAATGCACGCGTCGTTCTTGTTACCTTGATCTTCTTGAGAACTCTCAAACCATTGGATGTAGTATGAATGTGGGCGTTGTCTTGTTGGGCGCAAGCTTCTCTACCATGTCAACACGGCCGATTATTACAACTCCCTCCATCAATGATGATCCGTATAGCTCTTTCCTTGACAACACCACGTGTTTGGAACAGGTTGTGGCGTTGATCTTGCTCGATTTGCTCAATTGCACACTCAACACACGTTGTGTAATTAAACTCTTGTATTGATCGGCTTCAGCTCCATTACCTCTGGCTCGTCATCATCATCGAATTGTCTCCATCTCGAGCGAAATAAGGGCTAGTGTATCTTCATCAAGTCACTCGCGGAATCGTATTCACCATCTTCGCACCATCATCACATCGTTGTATTGTGCAATGTCTCTCAATATGACCAAAACCCCGGCACTTGCGGCATTGTATATCCTTAGTCTTACGTGGAAGCCATAGAAGATGCACTCTGACGGGAGCATTGGATGATGGTGGAGGAGCAGGAAATCTTGTGGTGGCCTTGGATGTGGTAGTAGCTGGAGGCGAATCACGAGGCGATTGTCGGGATGTCCAAGTGGATGTGCGACCTGAAATTATTAGTCCTCCTCCATGGTGTTTGGCGATCCTGCACTTCACGTTCAACTTTGCAAGCAAGATGAAACAAGCAGTGATAGAATTATATTCCTTATAATCTAATATGTCTTTGAATGTCCTTGTTTAATCCACCAAAGAAAGCGTGCAAGCATTTGTTCATTAGATTCTACAAGACCACCTAACCATCCCGTTTGCAATTCACGATAATACTCTTCTACTGAATTTTTCCCTTGCTCTAAGCGTGTCGATTCTTTAGTAAATCACGTTGATAAGTGGGAGGAACAAAGCGAACACGCATAGCAGTTTTAAAGGTCAAGTACTAGGAATAGTAGTAGGATTTAAACGACAATACTCGGACCACCAAAGGAAGCAAATTTAGTAAATTCACATGTAGCAGCACTAACACGCATATTCTCGGGATATTTTAAGCATGCAAAGCGTTGTTCTACTTCCATCTCCCATGTAAGATATGCATCGATTATATTTACCCTCAAAAGATGGAATATTTAATTTAAGCTTTGCAACATGATCATCATCGATGCGTCTTAGGTGGGCGGCGTTGCGGTAGTAATGTCGGGGCGACCAGCGGTACTGTGGAGGTTGTTCAACCTCCTCGTCAACAGATCGTCGTCGTCGGTCGTAGTAGTACCGTCGTCTGTCCCCAATGTCGCAGGCATACGGCGGAAGTCGAGAACGTCGGTCGCGGCGAGCCGCCGGGGTGCGGCGGTAGCCGCATCAGTCGAGCCGTGATCGGAATGCGTCGTGCACCATGTGGGTGCCTTGGTCGCGGGCAATCGGTTGAGCTCCTTGAACCGAACGTCAAGCTTGGCGTTGAAGGATTTCGAGTCCATCGATCTTGTCCACGGCGTTGGTGAGCTTGGTGTCAAACTCCCTAGGCGCGTGTCCACGTCTTCAAGCTTGACCCGAGCGCGGAGAAGTGGGCATGTAGTTCTTCGTTAAGTCATGGTGGCGGGGTTCGAAGTATCTCATGGTTAGTCCTTAAAAAGCACGGTATATACTACGGAATATGGTGGAAGTCGCGTAATCCGTCAAGCAATATCTGAAGCTCTTACAAGTTCTTACCAAGCGGGGAAAAGGCGATGTGCAACCACGAGGATCGGTGGGTCCAGAGATTGAACCAAGCGATTACCGAGTGAAACACGCCGTGGAGAGTATCTGTGGAGCTCGGGAAGGCTTAGCAAAGGGTCAGAATTATCAAAACAAGAATGCAAAAGTTGAAAGAATGCTCAACGACGCATCTTGCTGGTCCTAGGCTGAACCGTACTAGAGACGCCGAGCCTAGATCACCAACGATGTCACGACGCGACACAACAAGCATGTATGATGATATAGCACCACGGAAAGCGATCCGAGATGCGTAAAATCACTATGATGGCGAGTGTCTAGAAGATCTCTGAGGTCTAAAAGAGGTTAGCCCCAAAAATTTTTTTCAAATTTTTATTTTGCTCGAAAGCGCAGTGCCAAAAAAATATCGCTATAACGGCCGATGGAAAAAGTGATCCCGGGTCGAAAAATAGTATAGATTTTTTTTTTTTTTTTTTGCTCTCCTACGGACTTACTAGGACTCTTAGCTCGACACGGACTTTAGCTGAACACGGAAACAGCAAAGAAGGAAAGTCAAAAGAAATAACGAGGAAACAGTAACTCTACTCGGACTCGTACCACGGCAGAAAAAACTGATCGGATCTGTGTCGCGGTAGGAAGGCGGTGACTAGTATGATCAGAACTCGAAACTCTAAGGGACGAGACACTAAGACCAGCAACTCGACGCGACGATGTAGACACAAATTCAACAATGCAAAAACTGAAAAGATAATGCGAGGCGTAGATTGGTTAAGGGATGGATCTAAACTCTAACTGTGTTTTTGGCTTTTTCGTGGGTTATAGGTAAAAACAGATCTAATCTCTGACAGTAAAATCTCACCGAGCAACGAAATCGATACCACTTGATAGGGCAAAGGTGTCCGATCTTTCGATGAGATGGCGATAATCGATTTGGTGGAGTTCGGCTTGACGATCCGACTACGTCTTGAACGAGCGCCAATGCAATCGCTAGGCCAATCTCACGGAGGTTACCGATCCTGCGTGAACACGATCGGCTGACCGCGAGGGTCTTAATTCCTACGAAATCGAGAACAAGTAAGAACCAATATTGCAATCAAGATATTGCGGATTAAGAGGAAAGCTTTATTGAAAGAGGTGGGATCTGAATAGGTGCGAAGTACAAGAGGCCTCTGCGACGCCGAGCCTTGGCGGTTGCGACTATGGCTAACTTAATGTCTAAACAAAATCCGAGTCTAAAGGTTCGGCTATATGGCGTGTTAAGGGCGAAAAGGTGGGGTTTCGAGCCATGGAAGTGGTGACGAATCCAACCTAAAAGTCCTTTTCCCTCAAATACGGACTCTAAAAGTGGCTAATTAAAATCCGGCGAAAATTACATGGGCTGGCCCAAAATAAAGGTGTCATGACACCATATTATGCTATGGACGAATTCAAAGTATTGATCTTGAATATTTCGTCCAAGCCTTCTTTCTTCATTATGGTGGCCTCAAAGTTCGAAATCTTCATCCGTGGCCTTCTCTTGGATCATCACATGCTTGTCGCCATCACCATGCATGGCCATGCTCCAATGCTTGTCCCTCTCATCCATGCTTGGTCCATCATTCCTAAGAGTAAGAAACATATCTGATTTAGCGAGATCATATTCTCATGTATGTAAGGAATAGTTCCAAGAAACGAAAGTACCTGATAGTTCAGTTGTTTGGCACGAGATCTTGTGATGGGTCCTTGTATGTGTGTTGCTGTAGGTACAACGGTTGTATCAATAGTAGGGATGTCCACATCAGTTAACCTCTTGGGTGCCCGATCTTCACGGATCTCGTTGTCAAATCGATGGGAAAGCGAGGGGAAAGGGAGAAGGTAGCGGAAGCGAACACACACCTCACGAAGAACACAATGAACACACGCAAAACTCACACGATACAAGGCCGATTTCTCCCGAGCAGGCCACCGGTCCGATAGAATCCTCGCAAGGAAAGATCGGTCAACGTGCTCCCTCAAATCCACATCGGAGAGGGAAGAACACCTTGGGGAGGGCCTTGACAACTTGGAGACGAGACATCGAACTCCAAGGCCTTGTTCAACGATGAATGCGTGAGGCAAAGTCCAATCGAGGTTGGTGACGATAGTCGGTCCCCTTGGTAAAGGGGATGAGGCAAAACTAGAGATTCCACAATGGGGGTTTTCTTTAGTCTATCATCTATGCCTAAGGGATACATGAGGGGTGGGGGCTCTATTTATAGGCCAACCACTAAACAAGGGTAGTTTGGGGATAAACTAGGCGAATAGGTAAGTAAGGGGAATACTTGGGCTGTGGCCCAATAGGTGTAAGAGGCACACATGACGGTAATCTGGGACTTAGGACAGTAGTACCGGTCATCACCGGTAATCCGCTCTAGCACCGTAGTACCGCTTGCGTTCTTGGAGCATCCGTTGGAGCCGTCGATGTGGCGGTAGAAGAGGCGGTAGTCTTCGACCGGTAGTACCGTTCCGACAACCCAGGTACCGTGGACCTGCAACTATCGACCTGTCTTCTTCCGTCTCCTCTTCCAAGCCTCCGTCTTGTCGGGCTTGATTATCCGGGCTTCCTCCCTTGCCTCCGTACTGGTCGGTGTGAACCTATCATGCATATGTGACGGAGTATGCATACCATTCAATAGGGCAGGACGGAGGCTCGCATAGAGGAACAGATTCACCTTTGGAGTCCATGACGACTTGGCGTAAGTTGGAGACCTTGATGTAATGTAACGTAGGTCGAGGCTGCATCAGTTCCATGACCGTAGTACCGCATGGCACAGCATGCCGATCTGTCTTCTTCCGCTCCTCTTCCAAGCTTAGTCTTGTCGGGCTTGATGTTTCGGGCTACCTCCCTTGCCTCCGTACTGGTCGGTGTGAACCTATCATGCATATGTGACGGAGTATGAAGTAGCTTACCATTCCATAGGGTAGGAAGTGGGCTCGCATAGAGGAACGGATTCACCTTTGGAGTCCATGACGACTTGGCGTAAGTTGGAGACCTTGATGTAGTAACGACCGTAGGTCGGGATGCATCATATCATCCTCGGTTCCGGAGTCCCAAGACATGATGCACAACACCAAGCGGTGTATATGGAAGTGGTAGTGGGAGTTAGAGATACAACGTCAAACCTTACTTTACCTTGGAAGATCGTATCGTGCAAGTGGCCACACTTGAGAGGAATAAACCCAGCAAAGTGAAGTTCACGCGGAACACCAAAACCAACTACTAACCAAAAAAACACACACACAAGGCCTATGGTGGATAGGTATGGAAAGTGGCATGTCAAGAAACAATCCGAAATCAAGATATTGTAATGGCAACTCAAGAACCACAATGATCACAAAGCAAACAAGTCAATCCACAAGATAGGAAATATGTACAAGGAAACACACACGGTGGGATAAATGGGACTTGTGCGATGGAGAAGGTGAGCTAAGAAACAAATGATTACCTAGCGAAGACTATAAGCTCGTGTCACACAAGTATGATAGGGCAAAGGTGTCCGATCTTTCGATGAGATGGCGATAATCGATTTGGTGGAGTTTGGGCTTGACGATCCGACTACACGTGCGAGCACGTGCACCAATGCAATCGCTAGGCCAATCTTCTGGAGGTTACCGATCCTGCGGGAACACGATCAGCCTGACCAGCGAGGGTCTTAATTCCTACCTGAAATGGAGAACAAGTAAGAACCAATATTGCAATCAAGATATTGCGGATTAAGAGGAAAGCTGATGTAGCCCGACCTACGGTCGTTACTACATCTTGGTCTCCAACTTACGCCAAGTCGTCATGGACTCCAAAGGTGAATCCGTTCCTCTATGCGAGCCCCCTTCCTACGCTATTGAATGGTATGCTACTTCATACTCCGTCACATATGCATGATAGGTTCACATTGACAAGTACGGAGGCAAGGGAGGAAGCCAGGAGCATCAAGCCCGACAAGACGGAGGCTTGGAAGAGGAGGTGGAAGAAGATAGATCGCCAAATGCTCTCTGTCGTCAGCGGTACTACCGGACTGGCGTGTACTACCCACTACCACTTGACAGACGCCAGCATGTGAAGCCAAATACTCTGTCTCGGGTACTCTGGGACTGAACCGCTCTTGCAAGACTACCGCCTTACAACCGCCTCTCCACTGAAAGCCGACGGAAGCCCGGGATCCAAGCGGTACTATCGGTCGAGCAAGACTCTGGGACCAGCGGTACTACGGTCCCAAGTCCGGATTACCGCTCTGGCGATGCCTGCGCACTAGTTGGGCCACGACCCATGTATCCCCCTTCTTACCTATTAGCCTAGTTTATCCCAAACTACCCTTGTTTATGTGGTTGGCCTATAAATAGACCCCCCACCCCTCATGTAACCCTTAGGCATAGATGATAGACTAAACACAACCCCCATTGTGGCATCTCTAGTTTTGCCTCATCCCCTTTACCAAGGGGACCGACTATCGTCACCAACCTCGATTGGACTTTGCATCACGCATCCATCATTGAACAAGGCCTTGGAGTTCGATGTCTCGTCTCCAAGTTGTCAAGACCCTCCCCAAGGTGTTCTTCCCTCTCCGGTGTGGATTTGAGGGAGCACGTTGACCGATCTTTCCTTGCGAGGATTCTATCGGACAGGTGGCCGCCGTTCGGGAGCAATCGGCCTTGTATCGTGTGAGTTCTGCGTGTGTTCATCGTGTTCTTCGCGAGGTGTGTGTTCGCTTCCGCCACCTTCTCCCTTTCCCCTCGTTTTCCCATCGATTTGACCACGAGATCCGTGAAGATCGGGCACCCAAGAGGTTAACCCCTCCATCATCTGGTATCAGCAGCTTTTGGTTGCCACGAATTTCTCATCGATTTGGTCTTTTCCCCATAAATTCGAAAATTTCACCAAAAACATCCCCAATTCATGTTTTGGATCGATCTGTGATTTGAGTGCGTTTTGGTAGGTTTTGATCCGTGGATTACTTGCTAAACTAGTTGATCTACCTTCCCCTACGTTCCCATGGCCTAATTCCTTGATTTCCCCCTTCGATTTAGTGTTTTTCTTGAAGATTTTCTGCCCAAATCGCCCCAAACTTCATAAAAGCAGCGTCGAGATCTGGCGTCTGTCTCAAAGCTTCGCTCAGAAAATCCGGTACTACCGCCCACCGGTACTACCGGGCCCAAAAAAACCGGTACTACCGCCCAAGACAGAAACAAAACAGCAGGTTCCAGATTTCAGCCTCTCACTGTTTTGAGCATAACTTTTGCATCCGAACTCGTATTTTGGTGTTCTTTAGCGAAGGAGCTCTACATCATCATCCACGTTGTTCATGCTATATACTACATCCAAATTCCATGAAAAAGGCGTAATCCAACAATAAAGGGTGAAGATCGTCGACGAAAGGTATAAACATTCCGCGACTTTTCCCCACTTGCATTTCTTTGTGAACCCCACTATCTTTGCGAGCATAAAACACCTATTGAGACTAGTTCCTCTTATGATTGCTTGGTCTATGCACATTTGATACCTTGTAGAATTCCGAGCAAACGTTGTGAGCGCTATCACATATAGTTATCTTGTATAGTTGTTGGCACAAGAAAGAGGCAAGTGAAAAATAAAAGAAAAAGAGAAAAAAAATATAGAAAAAAGAAAAAGAGAAAAAAGAAAGAAATATACATGTGCCTCATAGTATAGGAAGCGCAAGCTCGATGAACATCATATAGGTGGTACTTATTGTGCATATCTTGTAGCCCACCAATCTTGTGCAATCGAACTAGCGTCTCTCCTTGTACTTGTGTGACATGAGCTTATAGTCTTCGCTAGGTAATCATTTGGTTCTTAGCTCACTTTCTCCGTCGCACAAGTCCCATTTATCCCACCGTGTGTGTTTCCTTGTATATATTTCCTATCTTGTGGATTGACTTGTTTGCTTGGTGATCATTGTGGTTCTTTACTTGCCATTACAACATATTGATTTCGGATTGGTTCTTGACATGCCACTTTCCATACCTATCCACCATAGGCCTTGTGTGTGTGTGTTTTTTGGTTCGTAGTTGGTCTTGGTGTTCCGCGTGAACTTCACTTTGCTTGGTTTATTGCTCTCAAGTGTGGCCACTTGTACGATACGATCTTCCAAGGTAAAGTAAGGTTTGACGTGTATCCCTAACTCCCACTACCACTTCCATATACACCACTTGGTCTTGTGCATCATGTCTTGGGACTCCGGAACCGAGGATGATATCTATGAAGAATCCATGATGAGCCACCATGACTACGACTCCACAAGTATAGAGGACATGACGGAGCACGACACCGACAATGGCTCCGCATGCTTTGAGACCCGGAGCACTACACCTACGATGACTCCACATGCATGGAAGACATGGAGCTCTACGTCGACAATGGCTCCTCATGCATGGAGCCTATGGAGCACTACATCGACAATGGCTCCACATGCTTGGGTGATATGGAGTACTACACCAACAACTACTCCCCAAGCATGGACGACTTCGAGTGCAACATCGATGACGCCTCGCCAAGCATGGAGGACACGGAGAACTTCATCGACTTTGATGGCTCCTCCATGAGCCATGAAGAATTCCTCCACCGTTTGGAGATGGAAGCCTACTCGCCAAGAAGAGGCGCATCATCAAGATTCCATGACCTTCAAGGCCAAGCGTGCCACACCAAAGGGCACCACCTACTTCGATGATCCACCTCAAGGCGACATGTGCCACCACCTAGATGGCGCCAAGCTTCATCACCGCCAAGGCGCCAAGCTCCAACTCCTATCCAAACAAGAGTGGCATCCAAACATCATATGCATCAAGAGGCGCCAAGAAACAAGACTCTTCATCGACAAACATCCTCTCATGAGCATCGCCACCATAAAGAGGATACAAGACATCGTCAAAGGAATCTTCGCCATAAAGACGAAGAATTCATGATGAGCACCAACCATAATGCTCAAGCAAGCTCAAGAAGGCACCACAAGCACAAGAAGAGTGCCAAGGAAAATGATCACCGTCGCGAGCGTCATGTGGATGACCAAGTGCTTCACCAACATCAACCATCGGCAAGGCACGCCAATGACCTCCGTCGACAACGTCACAAGGCACCTTCAACTACTAGTGCCACCACCAAAATGGCACCAAGAGCAAGCCTTCGTCCACGCCATCAAGCTTGATGCCTCACGCTGACTTCCACGACCTCGCCAACGAGGAAAATGTAGACCTCTACTTCGCCAAGTTGGATAGCATGAGCCTACCTCCACCACTACTACGCGATGGCCACGAGACGGTCGAGCATGGGATTTTCCCTTCGACCATGGAGGAGAGCGATGATGCCCACCTTATGGCATCCAACCTTGAAGGCGACAAGGTCAAGAATGGTGAGCATGGGATTTTCCCTTCACCAAAGGAGGCGCATGGAGTTGAGGAAACCGAGCCTAACCCAATATGCTTGAGTGATGATGTGGTACCAATCCCATGTGAGTATGAGAGCCACTTAGCCCACTTGAGTGAGAACAAGAGTGAGATGAGTGACTCCACCTTATATGAGATTGAGTGCTTCCACTTGGAGGGCATGAGTGATACTCCTAGTGAGTTGAGAGTGGTAGTTGATAGGTCAAGTGAGACCATTTCGATTTCTAACAACTTACCCTCTACCTCTAGCGTGTTCTCTGTGTTGTGCTAGGTTCCATGGAGGAAGACGCCCGAAGCCATGAAGCAATGATGCCTCAATTGGAGAAGATGTACATGGTAGATGCTACGCCATGGATACATCAAGAAGATGAAGTCGTCTACAAGGAGACCACTACTTCCACAACACCCACTTCATATGAGAGGTATGAACAAGGTAACAATAAGGGTGTTGATGATGCCATGATCCCACTAGTGGACATGATGAATTGTGAGGATATGCATGCTATGGATGATACTTGTGACATTACATATGCTTCATCCACTTTCCCATGTGATGATTTGCCTTTGCATAATATTGATCATGTGGAATTGTTTGATTGCGATATCATTGCCATAAACATGCCATGCTATGCATCTTGTGTGTATCCCCAATTGCTTTGGACATGCCTTGTCATGCTAGTCATTCAATTTCTCCCGTTGTTTGCGATAAGATGAATGCTTGCTATTTCACTTGTTTTGCTTGCAACAATATTGATCATATGCGTTCTAATGAGATGGCCCCCATAGCTTTCTCAATTTTTGGAGATTTTGATGATTGCCATGATAAGCATGTTCCCCACTTGCATACTCACCATGCATCTATTTCATACTTGATTGACATTAATGGTGATGTGCACAAGAAGAGATACGTCATAATGGATGATGTGTATCTCTACCATGCACACACATTCTTCCCTTTGTGTATGATGTGTGTAGGTACCCGCATTATCATGTCAACCTCGGTTGAGCACGAGTTGACAAAAAGAGCTCTTGAGAGCATCCCACAAGTGAGTTCAAGATCGAACCCAGCTCTGATACCTTTTGCATGCTTTGCATCTTTCATGTTGGCAAATTTCTCTTTCCTATGGTTTGATTGCAAGCATGTTAATGGTATTATCTCCCCTCGTGACATTCATGTTTCTTCGCATTTAGATAATGATGCTTTGTGTGTTGCAACAAAAATGTTGAACAATTTCTCTCTCCGATGTTTTGTGTGCAACCACAATTCCACTAAGAGCATGTATTGTCATGAGAGCTTCCAAGAATCTCGTCTTGTTGTTGCAACAAACATAAGGACCACTTGCTCTTTCATTTGGTTTGTTTGCAAACACGTTGTTTTTGCTTCCGTTTGGGATACTCATATTCCCATGATATTTGCTTTTGATGATTTGTGTGTGACATCCAACATGTCGGACAATTTCTCTTTCCAATGGTTGGTTTCCACACATATTGATGTCGCTTGGGACATTCTTCCTTTTGTGTTTTTGCCAAATTCTCCAAGCTTTGCATCAAAGATGTTGATAAAATTTTTATTCGATTGCTTTGAGTGCCCCACTACTATGTTATATGGAGTCTTTGAGTTTCCACATTTGGATGATGTTCAAACTATTTCCATGCACTTTGACCTTGCAGATGCATCCCATTTGCAATACATGCATTGTACTAATAGTGTTGTGAACAAGAATGGACATGCCACATTTGACATGCTCCACTTCACGCACGAAAATATTTTGCTTGGTCTTTGTTGTGTGAAGGTACAAGTGCATACACGTCAACCTCTACCAACCACGTGTTGACAAGAAGAACCGAACAGAGTTACCTATGGCTACCCTTCATCGAGCTATCTCTACAAGCTAAGGTGACTTCCTTACTTGAGAACTCATGCTATAATCTTCATGAATTGGCTCGCTTTGAGTGTTGCTTCTTTTGTCGTGAGCTTTGTAGGCTTCATGGAAGGTGAAGGAACATTGAAGTGTTGTCAAGTCAATCTTCAGGGCGACTATATGGTGAACCCGGGATCAAGGATGTCCTTGACCTCTTCTGCCGTGATGAACATGGAGAGTCGAGGGCGACTCTTTTTGAAGGAGGGAGATGATGACGCCCGACCTACGGTCGTTACTACATCAAGGTCTCCAACGTACGCCAAGTCGTCATGGACACCAAAGGTGAATCCGTTCCTCTATGCGAGTCCAGTTCCTACCCTATTGAATGGTATTCTACTTCATACTCCGTCACATATGCATGATAGGTTCACACCGACCAGTACGGAGACAAGGGAGGAAGCCCGAAACATCCAGCCCGACAAGACGGAGGCTTGGAAGAGGAGACGGAAGAAGACAGGTCGACAGCTGCCAGGTCCAAGCGGTACTACCGGTTGTCGGAACCGGTACTACCGGTCAGCGGTACTATCGCCCCCTTCTACCGCTCGTTACTGATGGCTCCAACAGATGATCCAAGACCACAAGAGGTACTACCGGTCCCAGAGCGGTACTACCGGTGATGACCGGTACTACCGGTCCTAAGTCCGGTTGATAGGGCAAAGGTGTCCGATCTTTCGATGAGATGATGATAGTCGATTTGGTGGAGTTCGGGCTTGACGATCCGACTACGCGTCACGGCGCCAATGCAATCGCTAGGCCAATCTCCGGAGGTTACCGATCTGGGAACACGATCGGCTACCGACCAAAGGGTCTTAATTCCTACGAAATCGAGAACAAGTAAGAACCAATATTGCAATCAAGATATTGTGGATTAAGAGGAAATCTTTATTGAAGAGGCCTCTGACGCCGAGCCTTGAAGTTGCGACTATGGCTAACAATGTCTAAACAAAATCGAGTCTAGGGGTATGGGGAGTATTTAAGAGGCGAAAAGGTGGGGTTTCGCCAACCATGGAAGTGGTGGCGAATCCAACCCTAAAGTCCTTTTCCTCAAATCTGGACTCTAAAAGTGGCTAATTAAAATCCTGCGAAAATTACATGGGCTGGCCCAAAATAAAAGTCATGACACCATATTAAGCTATAGGCGAATTAAGTAGTATTGATCTTGAATATTTCGTCCAAGCCTTCTTTCTTTATTATGGTGGCCTCAAAGTTCAAATCTTCATCGTGGCCTTCTCTTGGATCATCACATGCTTGTTGCCATCTCCATGCATGGCCATGCTCAATGCTTGTCCCTCTCATCCATGCTTGGTCCATCATTCCTAAGACTAAGAAATATCCGATTTAGGCAGCATCATATTCTCATGTATATGAGGAATAGTTCAAAAGCGAAGTACGATAGTTAAGTTGTTTGTACGAGATCTTGTGATGGGTCCTTGTATGTGTGTTCTTTGTAGGTATAGCAGTTGTATCAATAGTAGGGATGTCCACATCATGCTCCCCTTCTTGAATTGAAGTCGTCTCCTATGATCTCATCTTCCTCACCAAAGTAAGGCTTCAAATCAATGTTAAATGTAGGACTAACTGTACCAAACTCTGCAGTAACTCAAGTTTATATGCATTATCATTTATTTTCTCTAACACCTTAAAGGGACCAAGACCGTGGCATTAACTTAGACTTGCGTAAATCAGAAAAGCGATCTTTCGCAAATGTAACCAACAAGATCGCCAACATCAAACACAACATGCTTTCTCCCTTTATCCCCTGACAATTTTATACTTAGCATTCATGTGTTTAATGTTATCTTTAGTAGTCTTATGCAAGTTTAATATCATTTCAGCGCGTTGTGTAGCATCCAAATTATGTTGCACCGAAAGGTAAAGGCAATAAATCAATAGGTGCGAGGAACAAAACCATACACAATCTCAAATGGGCACATCTTTGTGGTAGAATGCAACGACGATTATAAGCAAATTCTATATGAGGTAAACACTCTTCCCACAATTTTAAGTTCTTCTTTAAAACAGCCCGTAACATAGTAGACAAAGTTCTATTTACTACTTCATTTGACCATCGGTTTGGGGATGACATGTAGTACTAAAGAGCAATTTAGTCCCCAACTTAGCCCATAAACAACTCCAAAAGTGGCTAAGAAATTTAGTATCACGATCAGAGACAATAGTATTTAGCACACCATGCAAACGAACAATTTCACGAAAGAACAAATGAGCAATATGCAAGACATCATCCGTTTATGACAAGGAATAAAGTGTGCCATCTTAGAAAACCGATCCACAACAACAAAAATACTATCCCTCCCTTACGTGTTCGTGGCAATCCCAAAACAAAGTCCATAGAAATATCCTCCCAAGGAACACTAGGAACAGGAAGAGGCATATATAAACCATGTGGATTAAAGCGAGACTTAGCTTTTGACAAGTAGTGCGTGCCACAAATCTCTCAACATCTCGAAGCATCGTGGCCAAAAGAAGTGTGCGGCAAGAACATCCTCGTCTTCTTGACACCAAAGTGTCTCATCAATCCTCCTCCATCGCCTCCTTAACAACAAAAGGCAATGAGCTATCTGGAATGCATAGTTTGTTAGCACGAACAAATCCATCATTGAAGACGAACTTGTTCCAAGTTCTACCATCTCTACAATTTCGCAACACATCTTTAAATTCAACATCATGCACATATTGTTCCTTAATAGTTTCCAATCCAAATATTTTGAAGTCAAGTTGAGATAACAAAGCATAGCAGTGACAAAGCATCAACAATAACATTATCTTTACCCTTTTGTGTTTGATAACATAAGGAAAATACTCAATAAATTCAACCCACTTTGCATGACGATTCAAATTAGCTTGACTGAATATGCTTCAAAGATTCATGATCGGAATGAATAACAAATTCCTTAGGCCATAGATAATGTTGACAAGTTTCTAATGTCGAACCAAGCATATAATTCTTTATCATAAGTAGAATAGCTCGGACTAGCCCCACTCAATTTCTCACTAAAATATGCAACAGGTTTTCCCTCTTGTAATAACACCCTCCCAAACCAATTCCACTAGCATCACATTCAAGCTCAAAAGTCTTAGTAAAATCAGAAGTTGGAGTAAGGGCATGTGTTAACTTATCTTTCAATATGATGAAGGCACATTGTTGTGCATCACCCCAAACAAAGGGCACATCCTTCTTGGTAAGCTCATTCAAGCGTGACAATTGATCCAAAGTCTTTGACAAAGCGCCTATAAAAACCAGCGAGGCCAAGAAACTCCTCACTTGTGTGACCGTCTTGGGCTGCGGCCAATTCTCAATAGCTTCAATCTTGTGGATCCACTTCAATACCTGTGATGTAACAACATAGCCAAAAGCGCAACTCGATTGGTGCAAAAGGTGCACTTCTCAAGGTTACCAAACAAACATGTATCACGTAAAGCATTGAAAACAACACGTAAATGGTCCAAATGATCCTCTAAAGATTTGCTATAAATCGAATATCATCAAAGTAGACTACCTGGCGTCCAATGAAAGCACGTAAAACTTCGTTCATTAATCTCATGAAAGTGCTAGATGCATTAGTTAAACCAAGCGGCATTACTAACCACTCATATAAACCGAACTTAGTTTTAAATGCTGTTTTCCATTCATCTCCTAATTTCATACGAATCTGGTGGTAACGATCGCAAATCAACTTTAGAAAACATGGTAGAGCCACTCAATTCATCAAGCATGTCATCTAAGCGTGGAATAGGATGACGATGTCGAATAGTAATATTATTGATAGCTCTACAAGATCGGTACACATCTTGAAGAACCATCTTTCTTAGGTGCCAAAATAATAGGAACATCACAAGGGCTAAGGGACTCACGAATATGATCTCTGAAAGTAGTTCACGAATTTGGCATTGTATCTCCTTTGTCTCCTCTGGATTGGTTCTATATGGTAGCGGTTGGGCAACGAGCACCGATAATTAGATCAATTTGATGATCAATTCCTCTAATAGGAGGTAATCTGGTGGCTCAGGGAAAGACGTACTCATATTCACGCAAAGGTTATAGCAATGGGTGGCAAAGAGGCATATCCTCAAATGAAAACAAAACCTCTTTGCAGACAATTGCATAACATTGAGTATTGTTTACATCTAGTTCAGCAATATCAATTTTATTTGCAAGCATACATGGACTCTTCAAACGAATTTCAGTAGCATGTGTAGAATCAGATTTTGTGTTCTTTGGTGGTATAAAATCTGCAGCAACAATCTGATTCTCACTTTTATTTTTCTCCTCAGTTTTAGCTCTACTAGATCTAGCAAAGCTTAAATTAAATATTCCATCTTTTGAGGGTAAATATAATCCTGATGCATATCTTACATGGGAGATGGAAGTAGAACAACGTTTTGCATGCTTAAAATATCCTGAGAATATGCGTGTTAGTGCTGCTACATGTGAATTTACTAAATTTGCTTCCCTTTGGTGGTCTGAGTATTGTCGTTTAAATCCTACTACTATTCCTAGTACTTGGGCTTTAAAAGCGCTATGTGTTCTTTGTACCTCCCACTTATCAGCGTGATTTACTAAAGAATCGCACGTTTAGAGCAAGGGAAAAATTCTGTAGAAGAGTATTATCAGGAATTGCAAACCGGGAATGGTTCGGTGTGGTCTTGTTGAATCTACTGAACAAATGCTTGCACGTTTCTTTGGTGGATTAAACAAGGACATTCAGCACATATTAGATTATAAGGAATATAATTCTATCACTTATTTGTTTCATCTTGCTTGCAAAGTTGAACATGAAGTCTTGAGGATCGCCAAACACCATGGAGGAGGACTAAAAATTGCAGTCGCACATCCTCTTGGACATCCGACAATCGGCTCCTCGTGATTCGCCACCGGCTACTTCCACATCCAAGGCCACCAAGATTTCCATCTTACTCCACCATCATCCAATGCTCCTTTCGTAGTGCATCTTCTATGGCTTCCAGGTAAGACAAAGGATATACAATGCCGCAAGTGTTGGGGTTTTGGTCATATTGAGAGATGCACAACACAAATGTGATGATGGTGCGAGAAGATGGTCAATGATTCAATGAGTGACTTCGATGAAGATACACTAGCCCTTATTTACGCCGAGATGGAGAGAATTCGATCTTGATGAAGAGCCAGAGGTAATGGGAGCTGCTGCGATCAATACAAGAGCTTAATTACACAACGTGTGTGAGTGTGCAATTGAGCAAATCTGAGCAAGATCAACGCCACAACCTGTTCCAAACACGTGGTGTTGTCAAGGAAAGAGCTATACGGATCATCATTGATGGAGGGAGTTGTAATAATCGGCGGTGTTGACATGGTAGAGAAGCTTGCGCTTCCAACAAGACAACGCCCACATTCATATTACATCCAATGGTTTGAGAGTTCTCGCAAGATCAAGGTAACAAGAACGGTACGCGTGCATTTTACTATTGGTACATATTCTGATTTTGTTGATTGTGATGTGGTACCTATGCAAGCTTGTTCTTTGTTACTTGGTAGACCATGGCAATTTGATAGAGAATCTGTTCATAATGGCAAAACTAATCACTATTCTCTTATGCATGATGGAAAGAAAATTGGTCTAAAACCTATGACTCCCGAACAGATTTTAAAAGATGATCTTGCTAGAGCTAGTAGAGCTAAAACTGAGGAGAAAAATAAAAGTGATGCAGCCCGACCTACGGTCGTTACTACATCTTGGTCTCCAACTTACGCCAAGTCGTCATGGACTCCAAAGGTGAATCCGTTCCTCTATGCAAGCTCCCTTCCTACCCTATTGAATGGTATGCTACTTCATACTCCATCACATATGCATGATAGGTTCACATTGACAAGTACGGAGGCAAGGGAGGAAGCCCGGAGCATCAAGCCCGACAAGACGGAGGCTTGGAAGAGGAGGCGGAAGAAGACAGATCGTCAATGCTCTACATCGCCCGTATTCTAGGACACAGGCGATCTCTGGCTTACTACCGCCCTGCCGCCTTGACAGCACATCGACACCAAGCGCAAGCCAAATGCTCTGTCACACCGGTACTCTACCCGGATCCAGACTGCCGACTAAGCCGCCTCGCTACGCCACCATCGAGATGGCTCCGGAAGCCCCAGATCATAGCGGTACTACGGTCCCTGAGCGGTACCTAAGACCAGCGGTACTACCGGTCCCAAGTCCCAGATTCAGCTCTGGCGAGGCTCACAGCACTAGTTGGGCCACGGCCCATGTATCCCCCTTTACTTACCAAACCCTAGTTTTATCCCCAAACTACCCTTGTTTAGTGGTTGGCCTATAAATAGAGCCCCCACCCCTCATGTATCCCTTAGGCATAGATGATAGACTAAAGAAACCCCATTGTTGAATCTCTGTTTTGCCTCATCCCTTTACCAAGGGACCGACTATCGCCACAAACCTCGATTGGACTTTGCATCACGCATCCATCGTTGAACAAGGCCTTGGGTTCTCGGTTTCGCCCCAAGTCGCCAAGACCTCCTCAAGGTGTTCTTCCCTCTCCGATGTGGATTTGAGGGAGCACGTTGGTGATCTTTCCTTGCGAGGATTCTATCGGACGGTGGCCGTTGGGATCAATCGGCCTTGTATCGTGTGAGTTTTGCGTGTGTTCATCGTGTTCTTCGTGAGGTGTGTGTTCGCTTACCTTCTCCCTTTCCTCGCTTTCCCATCGATTTGACCACGAGATCCGTGGAATATCGGGCACCCAAGAGGTTAACCCTCCATCATCGGTATCGAGCTTTTTGGTTGCCACGGATTTCTCATCGATTTGGTCTTGTCCCCATAAATTCGAAAATTTCACCAAAAATAGCCCCAATTCGTGTTTTGGATCGATCTATGATTTGAGTGTGTTTTGGTAGGTTTTGATCCGTGGATTACTTGATAAACTTGTTGATCTACCTTCCTTTGCGTTCCCATAGCCTAATTCCTTGATTTCCCCCGTCGATTTGGTGTTTTTCTTGAAGATTTTCCGCCCAAATCGCCCCAAACTCGCGAAATCGCGTCAGATCTGGATTTCTCTGTCTCGAGCGGTACTACCGCTCCAAATACGTACTACCGCCCACCGGTACTACTCCAAAAATACTGATAGTACCGCCCAAGATAGAAAGAAAAGCAAAGAAGTTCAGTTTCACCTCTCACCGTTTTGAGCATAACTTTTGCATTCAAACTCGGATTTTGGTGTTCTTTAGCTCGTTTGGAAGAGGAGAAGGAGCTCTACATCATCATACACGTTCTTCATGCTATCTACTCCATCCAAATTCCGTGAGAAAGGCGGAATCCAACAATAAAGGGTGAAGATCGTCGACGAAAGGTATAAACATTCCGCGACTTCTCCCCACTTGCATTCCTTTGCGAACCCCACTATCTTTGCGAGCAACAAACACCTATTGAGACTAGTTCCTATTATGATTGCTTGGGCTATGCACATTTGAAACCTTGTAGAATTCGAAGAACGTTTGAGCGCTATCTCATATAGTTATCTTGTATAGTTGTTGGCACAAGGAAGAGGCAAGTGAAAAGAAAAAGAAAGAAAAAGAAAAAGAGAAAAAAATAGAAAAAGAAAAAGAAAAGAAAGAATTATACATGTGCCTCATAGAATAGGAAGCGCAAGCTCGATGAACATCATATAGGTGGTACTTATTGTGCATATCTTGTGGCCCACCAATTTTGTGCAATCGAACTAGCGTCTCTCCTTGTACTTGTGTGACACGAGCTTATAGTCTTCGCTACGTAATCATTTGGTTCTTAGCTCACTTTCTCCGTCACACAAGTCCCATTTATCCCACCGTGTGTGTTTCCTTGTACATATTTCCTATCTTGTGGATTAACTTGTTTTGCTTTGTGATCATTGTGGTTCTTTACTTGCCATTACAACATCTTGATTTAGGAATGGTTCTTGACATGCCACTTTCCATACCTATCCACCATAGGCCTTGTGTGTGTGTATTTTTTGGTTCGTAGTTGGTTTTGGTGTTCCGCGTGAACTTCACTTTGCTTGGTTTATTGCTCTCAAGTGTGGCCACTTATGCGTCACGATCTTCCAAGGTAAAGTAAGGTTTGACGTTGTATCCCTAACTCCCACTACCACTTCCATATACACCGCTTGGTCTTGTGCATCATGTCTAGGGACTCGGAACCGAGGAGGATATCTATGAAGAATCCATGATGAGCCACCATGACTACTCCACAAGTATAGAGGACATCACGCACAACACCGACAATGGCTCCATGCTTTGAGGACTGAGCACTACACCTCGACGACTCCACATGCATGGAAGACATGGAGCTCTCGTCGACAATGGCTCCTCATGCATGGAGCCTATGGAGCACTACACCGATAATGGCTCCACATGCTTGGGTGATATGGAGTACTACACCAACAACTACTCCCCAAGCATGGGCGACTTCGAAGTGCGACATCGATGACGCCGCCAAGCATGGAGGACACGGAGAACTTCATCGACTTGATGGCTCCTCCAGAGCCATGAAGAATTCCTCCACCGTGTGGAGATGGAAGCCTACTACGCCAAGCAAGAGGCGCATCATCAAGATTCCATGACCTTCAAGGCCAATGCCACACCAAAGTGCACCACCTACTTCGATGATCCACCTCCAAGGCATGTGCCACCACCTAGATGGCGTCAAGCGCCACCATCTCCAAGGAACCAAGCTCCATAACCTCCAAGGCCAAGCTCTACCATCGCCAAGGCGCCAAGCTACATCACCTCCAAGGCGCCGAGTTCAACTCCTATCCAAACAAGTGGAGTCCAAACATCATATGCATCAAGAGGCGCCAAGAAACAAGAATCTTCCTCGACAAACATCCTCTCATGACCATCATACCATAAAGAGGATACAAGAAATCGTCTAAGGCATCTCCGCCACCAGGCGAAGAATTCAAGATGAGCACCAACCATAATGCTCAATCAAGCTCAAGAAGGCACCACAAGCACAAGAAGAGTGCCAAGGCAAGTGATCATCGTCGAGTGTCATGTGGACCAAGTCATACCATCAACCATCGGCAAGGCACGCCAATGACCTCCGTCGACACCATCATAGGGCACCTTCAAATACTTACCACCACCATAATGGCACCAAGAGCAAGCCTTCCTCCACGCCATCAATCTTCAAAGCCGCTTGACTTCTACTTGTGAGCGAGAAAATGTAGACGCCTACTTAGCCAAGTTGGATAGCATGAGCCTACCTCCACCACTACTACGAGATGGCCACAAGGCCGAGAATGGGATTTTCCTTCGACCATGGAGGAGAAATGATGCCCATCTTATGGCATCCAACCTTGGAGGCGACAAGGTCAAGAATGGTGAGCATGGGATTTTCCTTCACCAAAGGAGTCGCATGGAGTTGAGGAACCGAGCCTACCCCCCATATGCTTGAGTGATGATGTGGTACCAATCCCATGTGAGTATGAGAGCCACTTAGCCCACTTGAGTGAGAACAAGAGTGACATGAGTGACTCCACCTTATGTGATTGAGTGCTTCCACTTGGAGGGCATGAGCGATACTCCTAGTGAGTTGAGAGTGGTAGTTGATCGGTCAAGTGAGACCATTTCGAATTCTAACAAATTACCCTCTAACTCTAGTGTGTTCTCTTGTGTTGTGCTAGGTTCCATGGATGAAGACGCCGATTCTATGAAGCAATGATGCCTCGAATGGAGAAGATGTACATGGTAGATGCTACGCCATGGATACACCAAGAAGATGAAGTCGTCCAAAGGCCACTACTTCCACAACACCCACTTCATATGAGAGGTATGACCAAGGTAACAATAAGGGTGTTGATGATGCCATGATCCCACTAGTGGACATGATGAATTGTGAGGATATGCATGTTATGGATGATACTTGTGACATTACTTATGCTTCATCCATATTCCCATGTGATGCTTTGCCTTTGCATAATATTTATCATGTGGAATTGTTTGATTGCGATATCATTGCCATAAACATTCCATGCTATGCATCTTGTGTGTATCCTCCAATTGCTTTGGACTTGCCTTGTCATGCTAGTCATTCAATTTTTCCCATTGTTTGCCATAAGATGAATGCTTGCAACAATGTTGACCACATGCGTTATAATGAGATGGCCCCCATAGCTTTCTCAATTTTTGGAGATTTTGATGATGGCCATGATAAGCATGTTCCCCACTTGCATACTCACCATGCATCTATTTCATACTTGATTGAAAATAATGGTGATGTGCACAAAAAGAGATACGTCATGATGGATGATGTGTATCTCTACCATGCACACATTCTTCCTTTTACATATGATGTGTAGGTACCACGAGAATGTCAACCTCGGTTGAGCACGAGTTGACAAAAGAGCTCTAGAGAGCATTCCACAAGTGAGTTCAAGATCTAACCCAGCTCGATACCTTTTGATGCTTTGCATCTTTCATGTTGCAAATTGCTCTTTCATATGGTTAGATTGCAAGCATGTTAATGGTATTATCTCCCCTTGACATTCATGTTTCTTAGCATCTCGATAATGATGTTTTGTGTGTTGCACAAAATGTTGAACAATTTACCTTCTCGATGTTTTGTGTGCAATCACAATTCCTTTAAGAACATGTATTGTCATGAGAGCTTCCAAGAATCTCGTCTTGTTGTTGCAACAAACATAAGGACCACTTGCTTTTTCATTTGGTTTGTTTGCCAACATAAAACTTTTGTTTTGGATATGCTTCCTTTTGTGTTTTGCCAAATTCTCCTATTCTTGCATCAAAGATGTTGTTTGAAATTTGGATCCAATGCTTTGAGTGCCCCACTACTATGTTATATGGAGTTTTGAGTTTCCACATTTGGATGATGTTCAAGCGATTTCCATGCACATTGGCCATGCATATGCATCCTATTTGCTATACTTGAGTTGTGCTAATCGTGTTGTGAACAAGAATGGACATGCCACAAATGACATGCTCCTCTATCACACAAACATATGTTGCTTGGTCTTTTTTGTGTGAAGGTACAAGTGCATACGTCAACCTCTATGGACTATATGTTGACAAGAAGAACGAAGAGTTACCTATGGCTACCCTTCATCGAGCTATCTCTACAAGCTAAGGTGACTTCCTTCTACTTGAGGACTCATGCTATAATCTTCATGAATTGGCTCGCTTTGAGTGTTGCTTTGCTTTGTTGTGAGCTTTATAGGCTTCAAGGAAGGTGAAGGAACATTGAAGTGTTGTCAAGTCAATCTTCAGGGCGACTATAAGGTGAACCCGGGATCAAGAAGGTCTCTCGACCGCTACTTTGTGATGAGCATGTAGAGTCGAGGGCGACTCTTTTTGAAGGGGGAGATGATGCGGCCCGACCTACGGTCGTTACTACATCAAGGTCTCCAACTTCGCCAAGTCGCCATGGACTCCAAAGGTGAATCCGTTCCTCTATAGCTCACTTCCTACCCTATTGAATGGTATGCTACTTCATACTCCGTCACATATTCATGATAGGTTCACACCGACCAGGCAGTCACGGAGGCAAGGGAGGCCGAACATCAAGCCCGACAAGGCGGAGGCTTGGAAGAGGAGAAGAAGCGGTCGACAGTGCCAGTCCAAGCGGTACTACCGGTTGTGAATCGATTACTCGGTCAATGATACTACCCCCTTCGCTCTGATGGCTCCAACGGATGCTCCAAGACAAGCGGTACTACGGTCCAGACAGTACTCTGGGGCAGTACTACGCACCTCTACCGCTGTAGCAGCGCCTCCGAAAAGAAGCTCCGGGCCCTCAAGCGGTACTACCCTGGGCTGGGTACTCACATGATGACCGGTACTACGGTTGCGGACAGCCATCTAGTCATGTGTGCTATACAAGCACTGTTGGGCCACACCATGTATCCCCCCTTACCAATTCGCCTAGTTTATCCCTAAACTACCCTTGTTTAGTGGTGGCCTATAAATAGAGCCCCCCCCTCATGTATCCCTTAGGCATAGATGATAGACTAAAGACAACCCCATTGTGGAATCTCTAGTTTTGCCTCATCCCTTTACCGAGGACCGACTATCGTTACCAACCTCGATTGGACTTTGCATCACGCATCCATCGTTGAACAAGGCCTTGGGTTCGGTTTCTCGCCAAGTCGTCAAGACCCTCCTCAAGGTGTTCTTCCCTCTCCGATGTGGATTTGAGGGAACACGTTGACCGATCTTTCCTTGCGAGGATTCTATCGGACGGTGGCCGCCCGTTCGGAACAATCGGCCTTGTATCGTGTGAGTTTTGCGTGTTCATCGTGTTCTTCGCGAGTGTGTGTTCCTTCCGCTACCTTCTCCCTTTCTCGCTTTCCCATCGGTTTGACCACGAGATCCGTGGTCGGGCACCCACGAGGTTAACCCCTCCATCGAATGTGGTGATGTGCACAAAAGAGATACGTCATGATGGATGATGTGTATCTCTACCATGCACACACGTTCTTCCTTTACATATATGATGTGTGTACACGCGAGAATGTCAACCTGTTG